>LPNX010383300.1:133901-165067 GCA_001517045.1 Pseudotsuga menziesii
AACTAGGGACTTCGTAGAGCTTGTGAGTGGATTTTCTATAACACCAGGGACCGAGTGGATCTCTTAAAGTTGATTTACTCTAATAACTCTTGAAGGGGCATAACTACAACTCTTATATTAAGTTGAAGGGAAGAGCTCCAACTCTAATACCAATTTGAAGGGTAGGGGAAGCATAACATACAATTAGACATAGAAACACTTAGAGCTACAAATCTAAACACAACAAGAGAAGGGTGTTATTCTTATTATTAACTTCCACCTATGTTACATTGACATATTACATCATTTTCTAAAAAAAATATGGATATCGAAATCATTTCAGGATCGAAAACTAAAACAAAAAATGACACTATATCACTGCCAAAAATAGGACCATCCAATACGCTATCGGGAAATCGAATATTTTCTTTATTAGATTTCCCCACACATGATTTTGTTCCAAATATCCGATACCACTCTTCTAATAATCATATGGTCCAATATACTATTGAATCATCGAAACTTGGTACATCGAGTTATTGGAACATTAACCTACCGACCTATTGAACTTTTGACATCGACCTTTCAACACATCGATCCATTGAATTATTGGTACATATTCATATCACACTCTCAGGGTATTGACACATTGGGGTTTCATCTTATCAATTCATTGGGACCTCAACTTATGGATTCATTGGAACATTGGGACTTCAGATCCTTGGGATCTTAGAACATTTGTACATCAAAATATTGGGCTATTGGAACCTCAAAATCTTGGGTTTTAGGAACCTTGAGATCTTGGGTTATGATAACATAGGGCTCTCAGACCATTCGAAAATCAAAATCTTATATCATTTGTACATCAGGATCTCAAGACATTGGATATGAGATAAACTAAAAAGTAGTACAAAAACTCTTTGACCGATTTTGTCGATGAAGGATCACCAATATGTTGAAACAAGCTTTGTGTGGTGTTAAATTTAGTTAGAAACATTAAGAAGGTATGTTGCAAAAAATTAAATATGGGGTATGGAATTCCATTTTGGATGATCTAAACTGATTTAATGATGACCTCAATTCTAGATGTTATGGATCTAGTCTAATTTGATTATGAATAAGCAAAAAATAAGGTGATGGGATAATTAATTGCAATTAACACGTCATGTTTCCACTTCTTTAGTAGTGCGGGATTTGCTTTTTCTTTGATAGAAAAATTATTTGTATGTGGATTTTTGTGGAAAAAGGACCACAAAATAAAATATTGGGAAGATGGATCATAAAATTGTATCATATGAATATGTAGGTACAATGACACTTATATGCTTTTAGGAAATTATTATTTTATAGTACTGAGTTTGAAACACTTAGATAGATAACGGATGCATACAAAAACACAAACACAAACAAAAATAAAATAGAGATAGATCTATAGAAAAAAAAAGTGAACACCAAGACAATACTAGAGGCTTGAAAAGAAATTCCAATTAACTATTTGAAAATAAATTGAAGAATACACAATAAGAACTAAAGAAAATGGATGGAGAGAAAGTCTCCAGCAATAACCAAAAAAATAAATTGCATCATCTAATATCTCAACAACTGAAGTACAACATTAAATGAGAGGACAAATTATACTAGCACAACCACTTGTGACATAGGAAGTGGCAGTAGTGTGGGGCCGCAGGAGACTTTGTCAATCATAATTCATAATTCCTATTCCGATCTTTACTCCGCACCAAATCATCTTCAGTCCCAACTCCATGAAACATTTGATTATGCAAATTTCACTAAATTTGCAAGAGGCGTGTAGAAGCGAAACTGCTCGCCGGAACTCCACGACGGATCATTTTATCTCAATCCTCCATTCTTACACGTCGCTGACCACCAGCACAAACCCTAAAGAAAACACAATTGCTTGCTTGGCACGGCCGCATCCTGTTTTTGTTACAAACCCTAAGGGTTATAATTTGACTCGTTAGGTACTCGATTAAACCCCATGTGTCCTAATTTGGCCGGTTGCGTCCTTGTTTCTTTTCTTCTTGAACCCTAGCAGGCCAGGCTCTTTCTTTAGAGCATTCTCTGGCTGGCTAGTTAACCCTAAAATGTGCACAAAAGCGAAATACTGTGTCATGAAAGTTCCAGAGAAGTAGGTCAACAGAACAATTTCTTGCATTCCATGCACAGGTGTCATATTCGTATTCAGATCCAATTAATTAAAGAGTCTTAGCTTTTACATTCTTGTCGGTCAATTTAGTCGGTAGCTGTTTCCTTAGCCAATAATTAACATTTTCCCCGATGTTACATGGCAACTTACATATTCAGTTGTGCCAAACCATGGCCCTGCGACAATTTGTTTTTTCGACATCCAAGCAAATTCAGGTAACGGAATCTACTGGTATGTGCCATGTGCTTCCCGTGTCTGCTTGATGATGAGGAACTAACAATTCCATAAAGTTGTCACTGTTTCAATATCTATGGGAGAACCAGATCAACGTCTGCTAATTCCATCAGTTACGATTCACAGCCATGCCATCCCTGGAAGAGCTCATTCCCTCAAAAGAAGACAGAGATTTTCAACCCTGTAAGTTTTGTGTAGAATTTGGGTGGAAAAATATGAACTAGAATCACAGAAAAATGTTGAAAGGTCAAATCATAAAATGGCAACTGTGTTCAAGAAGCCTTGAATTCTATTGATTTCCTATTTATGCTAGTCTATAAAAAAAACTTGCATATTTGTATAACATTATAAATTTATAATAAAATATAAATAAACTATTCTCACAACAATGATATTAATTTATAGTCTTATAAGCTATTATTTCTCATTTCCTATTTATGCTAGTCTATAAAGAAACTTGCATATTTTTATAACATAAGTCAAGAATATTACTAGAAGTATGTAAGGAAGCTTGAATATGCTTGTTTTATGCTACATTGCAATAACCTATATCGTATTTAAATGGACATTTTTTAATTCATTTTTGTTTTAATTTCTTTCAAATTGTAATTATATTTGTTTTATCATATATTTTTATAGCAAAATTATCCTATTGCTATATATTTTCAATCTCTTCTTAGGAGGCAGGTACTAAGAAACTTTGTTTCTTATTCCACTTGTTTTAGTTTAGCAATCGCTGACTTTTTTGGGGTTTATGGATTTGTATTTTGAATTTTGATTGCTGTAGGGCAACAAAAAATTAGAATACACAATTGTATACGGCTATGTGTAAGTCTGTAGAGGCTATTGATGATATTCAAGAGTTGATGTTAATCCGGAGGAGAAGAATAGTTATATGCTACTGCAAAGAATAGCTATAGGAAAATCAAGAAGGCCAACGGACATGTCGAATGAAGACTAGGA
The DNA here is from genome assembly GCA_001517045.1 of Pseudotsuga menziesii. Lineage (NCBI taxonomy): Eukaryota > Viridiplantae > Streptophyta > Pinopsida > Pinales > Pinaceae > Pseudotsuga > Pseudotsuga menziesii. Next base: position 137,245 of record LPNX010383300.1, read on the forward strand.
GGATTTGTATTAGAAATCCCTCAGTACCATTCATATGTGTTTAGTAGATGATGTCTTGTTTAACATTGTTGAAGAAGATTCGACAACAAGATTATGAGTTAAATTGGAAAGCTTGTATATGACCAAGTCCCTAACCAACAGAATCATTATGAAGAGGAAGCTATATACTCTGAGAATGACTGATGGTTCGAAGATCCATGATCATCTGAATACCTTCAATGATCTAGATTGTTAGTTAACTAGTGTGGATGTGAAGCGTGATGATGGAGAGAAGGCAATAGCCTTGTTGTGTGTGTTGTTTGATTCATGGGATCATCTTATTACCTTTATGTCATTTAGTAATCCATAATCCTTTGATTATGATATTGTTGTTGGAGCCTTTTTATTAGAAGATCAATGAAGGAAGAATAATCAAGAAACTTCAGCAGTAGCGACTATAGGTCGATCAAGTGAATGAGAGAAGAGTTCGAGAGATACATCCAAGTCGAAGTCAAAAGTAAAGAAGGTTAAGCTTAGGTGATGGTTTTGCAACAAATCATGTCATCTAAAGAAAGACTGTTGGAAGAGAAAATGATCTAAGGTGGATTTGTCCCAAGATAATTCCAAGAAGGAAGAAACAGTAACAAAAGCAAGTCGAGAAATGGTTTTTGAGGTACTATCTATTTCAAATGTCCACCAACATCAAATTAATCAGCTATTGGATTTTGGTTCCTCTCACCATATGTGTCTTCACAGAAGTTTGTTTTCATCATATCAATCAGTTGATGAGGAGGTTGTTTATATGGGAAATGTTATGTCCTATAAAATTCTCGGAATAAGAAGCGTCAAAATCAGGATGTATGATGGCACTGTGAAAACATTGAATGAGGTCAATCATGTTCCTGAACTAAGAAAGAATCTTATAATTATGGGACTTCTAGATGATGTTGGTTACAATTTTTTGGTTCAAGGTGGAGTTATGAAGGTGTCGAAGGTCATTTTAGTGGTAATGAAAGCAACTTTAAGAATTAGTAACTTGTACAAACTAGAAGGGATTTCTACAATAAGTCAAGTAGTGGTTGTGTACGAAGTTGCAAGTGATCATGCTCGTCTATGGCACCAACACTTGGGACATATGAGTGAGAAGGGACTCGAGGTACTTATGGATCGTAAATTACTCCCTAGTATAAAATTTTTAAATTTTAATTTCTACAAGCATTGTGTGTTTGGTAAAGAGGCTAGCAGAAGTTTAAAGAAGGAATGCATGTTATGTAAGCAAAGGTATCCTAGAATACATTCACTCGGATGTTTGGGGTCCATCCCCTACAGTTTCCTGTGGAGGATTGTCATACTTTGTGACATATACAAATGATTATTCCAAGAAGGTTTGGATCTATTGATTAAAGTGAAAAGATGATGTGTTTAATGTATTTAAGTAGTTTAGGGATTTTTTTGAAAAGAGCACAAGTAGGACATTCAATTTCTTAAAGACTAATAATGGAGGTGATTTCACATATAAGGATTTTGAGAATTATTACAAGAAGGCTAGGATCCATAGGCATAAAAACACGGTCTATACTCCACAACAAAACAGTGTTGTTGAATGCATGAACATGACTCTTCTAAAGACAACAAGGTGTTTGCTCAATAATTCCAAGTTGCAACATGAATTGTGGGAAGAGGGATTTCTTACATCATTCTATCTGGTAAATAGATCACCATCAACTTTAATAGATTGTAATGTTCCTAAACATGTATGGACATGACACCCTTATGATTATTCGAATCTTAAATTTTTTGGCTGTGATGCTTATGCTCTAGCTCCAAATAATCAACGTTTTAAGTTAGATCCGAAATCAAAGGAGTATGTCTTTGTTGAACATGGTGATGGTGTCAAGGGATACAGAATTTGGGATCCTATTGCCCACAAAATCATCATTAACAAATATGTTGTATTTGATGAAATGTCACTCATGAAGTCATATTTGCAAGATGGTGAAATGAAACAAGAAGAAGAACCACAGATTCAACAAATTCAATTACAGACAGATTCAACAAATTCAATTGCAGACTCAGACATCTATAAGAGAGTAGGATCATAAAGTTGTTCATAAATATGCTCTCGAAGAAGAATATGTAGAGACATAAATTTTCCAAGAAATTGAGGAATTGTCACAACCATCTTTGTGAAACTCTACACGGGTCAAAACTTTTCAAAAAAGGTATCATGATTCTGTTACCGTCTGTTTCTTTGATTACTAACGATGGAGAACCTAGTTGTTATCAGGAAGCAATGAAGGTGTCTGAAAGTGCTAAGTGGAAATTAGCGATGAAAGAGGAAATGGATGCATTGGAAAATAATAAAACATGGGACCTAGTGGAACTTCCAAAGGACAGAGAAGTTGTTTGTTGCAAGTGGGTGTAGAAGTTGAAGAAAAGTCTTGATGTCAAGGTTGCAAAACATAAAGCAATACTTGTAGCAAAAAGGTACTCCCAGAAGGAAGGTATTGGTTTCCATGAAAATTTTTCACCAGTCGTTAAGCTTGTTTCTATTTAGTTAGTGTTAGCACTGGTTGCTTTACTTGATCTTTAGTTAGAGAAGCTAGGTGTTAACATTGCATTTCTATGTGGAGATTTGGATGAGGACATTTACATGGAACATTCAAAAGGGATTTTTCAAAATCAGAAAGGTAGATTGGTTTGCAAGCTCATAAATTCATTGTATGTCCTGAAGCAGTCTCCCAAGAAGTGGTACAAGAGGTTTGATTCCTTCATGGTGAGAATTTTTTTTACCAGAAGTGGGTATGATCATTATGTTTACTTTAAAAAGTTGCAAAATGGCATGTTCATTATCTCAGTGTTATATGTTGATGATATGCTCATTGCAAGAAAGAGCATTGTTGAGATTAACAAATTAAAGGCTCAACCAGCTAGGACATTCAATATGAAGGATCTAGGAGTAGCAAAACTAATATTAGGCATAGAGATACACAAAGATATAAAAATGGTAAGGTGTGGTTATCACAAGAGAAGTATGCGGAGAAAATACTTCAAACATTCAGTATGGATAAAGTGAAAGTAGTTAACATCCCTTTGTCTTATCATTATAAGATTTATTCGGGTTTGTGTCTTAGTAATGATGAAGAAAAGAAGTATGTGTCTCGTGTACCATATAATAATGTAGTAGGAAGTATGATATATTTGATGGTATGTGCTAGACCATACTATTTTAGATGCGGTTGGTGTTTCCAGAGATACATGGAAATCCAAGAAAAGAGCATTGGGAAGCAATGAAATGGGTGTTTAGGTACCTTAGAGGTACAAGCAATTATTGTATCACCTTTTACTATTCAAGTGATGAATTTTGTGGTTATGTTGACTCATATTTTGCAGGTGAATTGTAAAAGAGGAGATCCACTTCAGTTTATGTCTTTTTTAATGTCCCTGAAATTCATAAATAAATAAAAAAAATTGTAGGGCTAATTATACCGTTGAGATCTTAAGGGACATCTTTTCTTTACTATGGAATGAAAAACTTGTTGAATAACTAAGCCTAAGTTTTGTTGCTACTTTCCTTTTGTGTGATTTTTGTATGATGATGATGTTTACATGTCATTATTCTATATTATGATGTGCTTGTACCTATGTACATGTTAATTTACTGATGTTGTTGATATTATTTTTTCCATGTTTGATTTCATGTTACATTATCTAGTTCTTATTTGTTTAAAGGAAGAGGCTAACTTATCTTTGTATGTAAAGGGGAGGACCGATGGGATTTTTCCCTAACGAATCACTTGGAAAGGTAAGGAATCCTATGGTACTGGGCTTACTTTTTTCTTAAGAACTAACGCATGATGTGTACATTCTACTGCAGGTGACTCGTCGATAAACCTACACTTATAAATGTGACGACGAAAACTTAAGAGCCTAGCACCTACAATTTTCTAGTCCTAAATGCTAAGGACAATGTCAAAGTAAAACTATCCTATACCCAAGACATGGGATCAAAATATAATGTGGAGGGTTTAAGTGTTGATGATGGTTGTATACTTTTAAACTATATTGTGGAGAGTTTATAATATGGTAATATATGTGGAATTCAAAACTATGGAAAGGGTGATTTTATTAAAACCTTAGTGGATGATTGGTTGGTGCTTTTAATGTGCCCACGCAATGGGCGAGCCCAAGCCATAAACCTTGCGCTATGGTTTTTCACATGTCATTTTCTTTGTTTTTCGTTTGGTTTTGATGGGGGGTTATGCTCTTGCATTGGAGATGCACGGACTATGTAGGGTTATAGTGCTGACACGAAACTACAACAGGTATGCCCACGTTCCCTTATAGTTCAACTCTTTCATATTTTGTTTGGTTTTAAGTTTTCAATGCATACTTCTCATGGTTGCTTGGTTTTGTTTTGTAGGTTTGGGGACAAGCGTGAGTGCTCTGCAATCTTTGGAAAAGAACTAGTACAAAATGATAAATTAATGACTAAAAAAATGACTAAAATCGGGCTATAAACAACTATTTTTGAGTCAGGGACTAATAGTAGATAATTTTCACTATCTTATAGTTAGTAGTATTTCACTTAGTCATTAATAGCTTGACTTATTAGTCATTGATAGTCAATGATTTAGTCATTGATTTAGTCACAGAATTAGTCACAGATTTAGTCATTTATTTAGTCACTAATTGCAGCAATTAATGACCAAATATATGACTAAATAAACTACTAGATGATAACATATTAATGACTAAGCTAAATATGATTAGATACTGGAAATTAGCTACTAATAGTTGTATATATGTGAATTTAGTCGTTTTTGTAGGCACAAATTTATGATAGGGTACAGAAGAATCGAACCACCAACCTCCTGCTTATAATTAGGCAGGTGTTATACCATTGAGCTAACACCCTTTAAGAAGTTTTTATTTCTTGATAATGATGATATTCAAAGAAATTTTGCATTATTCAAGCATACAAAGTAATGATTATCAAGTTAATATAGATCCATAATGGCTTACCCTCTACTAGTCCTTCAACTCATTTTTGCACTAAATAAATGCATTTGAAAGACTCGAAAGACTATTACAAGGTAAGCCATTATGTATCTATAGCAACTCGATAATCATTATTTTTGTATGTTAATTCATCACATTCTACACAAACAAATCTTGTCAATGATAACCAATCCAAGACATCCAATTAGCACTCAAATAATGCACCAATCAAACATCCCCTCTTGAAGGGGCAATGAAATTCTTATACTCACCAAATTCCTTTTGATTACAATCTTAGGACACATTTTACAACCACCCACACTAGTGGAAAATGAGAGATTAGTGACCACGAGACCAAACATTTTGGTCACCACAGGTTTTTTAAAGGGATAAATGACCAAAATTGATAATTCTAAGTGAGCTAACTAAAAACGACCAAGATAAATGACCACTTTTGGTCGCAGGATAAAAACCAACTAAAAATGACCAAGATAAATGACCAAATTTGGTCACGGGATATCTAGACTACAAATGACCAGATTACAATTGGTCATTTATTTGGTCATTTTTAGTTGTGTCACTCCGACAATGGAAAAAATTACAAATTTGACAATGACTTTGTACATTTTACAGGGGGTCTCTGAATCCATCTGCAGTGTTAGAATTTAGTAAATTGTAGACCCCTCATGTGTCATAGCTCAACTATTGACACTAATTTAGCTATTATAATCAAGAAAGATTTATATACTAGTGTCACAACTCAACAATTAACACCAAATTAGTGTTATTGATCATGAGGACATCCTAGAAAGACACCAAATTGATGATGTGTCGACGATCATCAAGAATGGGTCATGTTCAGAATGTCAATCCACCTCTGGTCATTGAGGATATTCTTCTCCCTTTCCATTTGGGACTAACAGATAGAACCCTCATGTGTTGCAAGGGCGTCAAAGCCGCAAAAGCCATCGATTGAGGGTCCAAACATGCCCTTAAATATATTTAAATGTATCATTAAAATAACATAGACCAAATTACACTAGTTGTTCAACTACGACTTAGTTGCATATAAAAAAATTATAATATTAAAACATATATCATATTGACAAGAGCATGGTTTAATAACAAGCAATGAAATGAGACATGTTAAAAACCATCCATGGACACTATTGTAAATGTGACTTTGTAAATATAAAAATAATCCCTAAAAAAAATTATACTAATACGTTATAATATATACATTATATTATATATCTTATATTATTATAATACATAATTAAAATAATTAAAATAAAAATATATATTAAAATAGTTATATTTATAATATATAAGTTTTGAAAAATATAATAGTACATAAATAAAAATATTATATATAGCTATAGACAAGTTAGGATATACAAAACAAAACAAAAAATATAGTAGAAAAACTAAATGCAATATAACAAAACTAGTGGAAAAGAGGGTATTTTGGTATCATTGTTGGAAACAATTGAAGGCTTTGGTGAAAAGGGGTTTTTGAACATATTCTTCGTGTATCCATGAATTTTTTGAACAAAAATTGCAAAGTGAACCAGCTTTGTATTGGCTTGCTCTTATCCAACACGTTCCTTTGTCTTGGCTTCTAATCCCAACATTGGCACCCATGATACTCCTCCCTTATTCTTCTTATAATGGGTGGGTGGTAGGGTTCAATCATTTTATCACTCACTGTTGAGGCTGAAGTGTATTCACTAGTAGTTGCATAACATGGGGGCTCATCACACATGGTCCATTCTCCTAGCGGACTATTCTCATGAATTACAGGAAACAAATATAAATCTCTCCATTCCCTGGATTCTCCCTTGAGAGATGTGATTCTCCCGCCTAAACTTCTAGTCAACAAAGACCATCATCACAACCCTACCCAATGGTCTCAAAATTGCATTTGAAGGTTCTTCAATATGTTTTTTCTCCATAATTTATTTATTTTGAAATCACTTCTAGGAATATACCCCAAGTCTGGGTTGCACTGGCATATTTGAGTTTCTTCCTTTCGGCAATGGAATTTAAACATTTCTTCCTTCCAGTAATGCACTTCAAACTTCAATATGTTTTATTCATATTCAAATATTGTTTGTATCAGAGCCCAATTTCATTGATTGGACTGTATGTGGATTGTGGTTTTGTTTATGAGACCCCATTGTACAACATGAAAACTCACCTTCTATAACGAATGGAGTTCAAAACCACAAAGAACCGAAGCCATCTTTGGATGGTGTGCAAAGTGGAATCTATCGTAGGAAATTCCACCAATAAAGAAAAATATCCAGGTTCAAAGACAATATAAAGTAAAACATTCATAAGGCATGTTTCTATGTATCTAGATGCACAATGCACAGTCACCCATTGTTTTTCAATGTTGTTGAATGAAACAAAAGAATTGAAAATCCCCGTCTGTTCTCTTTGATGACTTGATCTAAAATTCTGCCAAATAAACATATACAAATTAATAAAAAAAAACTTAGTAACAAAGGATATTCTATTTAGGATGAGAAATCTAGAAGACCCCATCTTGGGAGATATTCCAAGTGACTAGAGAATCACCTGAGTAAAGACAACATGATGAAATTGACTTCTTTATTGTATCCTTGCTAAAGTACAACAAATAGTACATGAATCGTTCCCTAAGATGTCTATGGATTAGAGAAACTTTAGAAATGGATCAAACTTAGAAGAGGGATTGGGAACATGTCTATAACCCTATATGGGGTTTTATAAAAAATTTCCCAATGTGGTTGATTTTCCTGTATTATTAGCGTATTCCTTTAACGACAAAAGGAGGTTGGCGTTTGGTAAGGTATGGTTGGAAGATGAGCAATCTTCGTTGTACACCTAATTCTATAGTTACCCAGTTTTTGTTTCATTGTCACTCAGGATTCCCTTTCCTTTTGCTTGCAAGATAAAGAAAAACAAATTTGGATACTTTTTAGGTAAATATATAAATGGACATATTTGGGTTTCATGTAATGGCCAGGTTTGTTGTATTAATAACGCCATGGTGAAAACAGGGCGTGGAGAGAATAAAAGCATAATAATGGATTTGGACACATGGAAGCTTATTATATATTATAAGGATTACACCTCTCACATTCTTTCTTTCTATCAACTGAAATTTCATCTTCCCAATGGTATTTTAAGCCCAATTCAGTTTATCATGTCCCCAGTTCAAATCCCCACAGTTCAAGTGACTGGTTATTGGCATATCTAAACCTGTAAAGCTCTATATGATGCATTGATTTCTTCATTACATGTGCATGCTTTGTGGGGCCGTGGCATATAGTGAATCCAATTTGCGGAAATGGCTGACAAAGCAGCTACTCTGGAATCCATTAATAAAGAAGTCGTGGATTTGGTAAGTAGGACTTGCATGCCTTTATGGTTTTGGTTTGGTGTTTCTGGTTGAGTCTGATTTTGTGAGGTTTGTGAATGCAGGAAAATCTTCCGATCGAGGAGGTTTTTGAGAATCTGAGATGTAGCAGGGAGGGTTTAAGCAACCAAGCTACCCAGGAGAGGCTCACCATATTCAGATACAACAAGCTAGAAGAGAAAAAGGTAAGAATAGCTACGATAATTTGTTTTTAATTTTGAATTCAGTTCCAGAGTAGAGATTTACAGAGAATTGATTTTCTATGGCTTTTTTAGTCTTACGATATGCAAAGTAAAGAAGATTCATTGGTTCTATAGTGAAGTAATTTTATTTCATTGTTTGATATTTTGTACCACCACAAAGTAGTTTCCATGGTGTATTTACTTAATTACAGTAAATATGTTTTCTTAGGTTGCTTGGATGTTTGTTGCAACATAAAATATTTAGGCTACACGAAAGTAAAGTAAATTGCTTAGGCTTCGGAAGCTTTAATGAGGGATCCTTTATCATAGTTTTTCAAAGAGGTTCATGCATTTGGGGTTTATGCTGAATACTTGGGGTTTTTCAAGAATTAGTTAAATTTAACCCCATCACGTCTTTTGGGTGCACAGGAAAGCAAATTACTCAAGTTCTTGGGTTTTATGTGGAACCCCTTATCATGGGTCATGGTGGGAGCCACAACTGTGATGGCCATTGCTTTGGAAAAAGGAGGAGTAAGCATCAAACACCTCTAATTTCTCTAGTTATTCTATTATAGAGCAGTGTCAAGCTTCATTGCTAATATTCTGTAATTACTTCTCTATATTTTGTAGTCAGAGTTGCTTGACTTATCATTTTTCTTGGTCGTGTTCTTCATATCTTTGCAATCTCAGTCACCACTAGTGATCTATCTTTCTCGTTGGCTAAAAATATATCCATACACTATTAATATCATGTATTTACTTTAGCCCATAAGTGTTTTGTCTCTTTCATTGAAATATTTTGGTTATTTACACCATTAATATCACACGGTTACATTTGTATGTTCTGTTATTTGTTTTCTTCTCTTTTAGGACTTTACCTAGTCAGCCCTAAAATGTGTGCATTCAGTTTAATGTCCATCTGCATATCTTCAACATGCTTGGAGAAGATATCCCCCAATGATTAATTCATGAATTGAACACATATTTTCGAAGTTTGGCCATTTTTCCCTTTAATTGTATCTTTGGTAAATTGGCCATGGTTATTATTTTGTTTTTTCATCCTTACAAAAATATTTTGCTAATTTTATGTGTTTTTCTTGTGGTCGTTTGATTGTAAATAGTAGTGTGGCTTTTGGTACCTCCTTTTATATGTCCTTCCCCTCTATTGCATATACTATATTTATAGTTTTAGTTCATCCCCATGGTTCCTGTGTATGTTATCAGGAAAAAAAACTTGGCTTCTTGTTCTACTATATTGAAATATGAATATTTCTCTCTTATGAGTTTTTGTAGCCAGTAATAACTAGGGCTCACCGTTTCCCCTCTTTTTAGTTGAGTCTTTAATCATAATATTGTATTTTTGCAAGGGAAGCCTCCTGATTTGCAAGATTTTGTTGGTACTTAACATTGATTTTCATAAACTCCACCATAAGTTTCATAGAAGAAAAAAATGCTGGCAATGTCGCTGCAACACTGATGGCCTGGTTGGCTCCAAAGAGCAAGGTATGTTAACTATCCTTTCTGTGAGTGGCAGACCTGATATTCCTATTTTCTATCCTTGTTTTTGTAGTGAAGCATGCAGTTGGATGCTCAGAATCCTCTTAAGATTGTGGATGCTTACTACTGCACTTTTAAATTCCTTAAGTTACGTACTAGTCTTTGAACTTGACAGATTCTCATAGATGGACGATGGAGTAAAGAAGATGCAGTGGTGCTTGTTCCTAGTGACATAATTAGAATCAAACTTGGAGACATTGTTCTTACAAATGCACCTCTTCTTGAAGGATACCCTTTAAATATTGACCAGTTCTTAGGAAAACCCCTTTTCTTTACTTCTTTTTTTGATAACAAGTGCTGGAATGTTTGTTATGGTTTTATATGATTTATGGGATGAACTTTGAGATGTTTGGTATTATTTTTGAGCCATATTTTGTGGCAATATGTTTTAATGTATGTAGTCTTCTCTCACTAGTGAGTCTTTGCCGGTAACAAAGGGCCTTGATGAAGGGTTTATTCGGGCTCTACCTACAAACAAGGCAAAATTGAATGTGTTGTCATTGCTACTGGGTTCCATACATTTTTTGGTAAATCAACGCATATTGTGGATAGTACAAACCAAGTTATCCACTTCCAAAAGGTTGGTATTTATTCTGGATTTTTTATTATTTGTATTTCTATTTGTTCTCTGATTTGACAAGTACATGTTTTTTGCAATACTGCAGTTGTAACAAATTGGCTAGTTTAGGATCCATGGTAATATGAGATGACCTAGTCCTGAAATTGTTCAAGCCAGTGTCCTTGCATTAAAATATTTATTTAAATATTTTCTTGGGGGTCGCTTGCAGGTTTTGACAGCAATTGGGAATTTCTGCATTTTCTCTATTGCAATTGGCATGATAATTGATATCATTGTTATGTATCCAATTCAAGACCGTCACTATCGCCCTGGAATCGATAACCTTCTAGTTCTCCTCATTGGTGGGATTCCAATAGCAATGCCTACTGTCCTTTTTGTGACAATGGCCATTGGATCCCACCGTCTAGCTCAACATGTTAGTAGACATTATCACACTTGGGTGATTATATGCAGACTTTTGTTTGGCAGACATTCATAAGAAGTACTAGTTCTTAAATATAATTCACCCTGATGGTACTTCTCTTTCTGGTATTTGCTGGTACAAGGTGCTATCATAAAAGGGATGACAGCTATTGAAGAAATGGTTGGAATGGATGTGATTTGCAATGAAAAAACTATAACATTAACAGTGAATAAGATTACTATGGACAATAACCTTATTGAGGTTAGATGCACACTTGTTGATTTTCTGATGCTTGCCATAGTGCTATTAATTTCCTTAAAACAAGTACCAATTACTTATTTTGTTGTCATGAACAGGTTTTTACCAAAGGATATGACAAGTATATAGTTGTTTTGATGGCTACAAGAGCATCCCAAATAGAGAATAAATATTCCATTGATGCAGCAATTGTTGGGATGCTTGCTGATCCTAAGGAGGCAAGTAGATTTTTGTCATGCCATCTTATTAAACTTTAGTTGATAAGCAAGCTTATATTTGTTTTACTGATTTGAATCTCTTGTTCTAGGTCTTAATATCCATGAATGTAAAGGCATGGGCAGGCATTCAAGAGGTTCATTTTCTTCCTTTTAATCCAACTAACAAGAGGACAACTCTCACTTATATTGACAGTGAAGGGAAAATGCATCGATCTAGTAAAGGTGCTCCAAAGAAGGTATTGTTCTCTGAATGTTTGACCTTATTCATCAGACTTGGTCATGGGCTGTGTTGTTTAGAAAGTGCTTAGAAACTTATTTTTCATTTCTATAAACTGAAATGGTCAATTATCTTTTGCAAGATTCTCAACCTTGCGCATAATAGTCAGAAATTGAGCGTCAAGTTCATACAGTCATTGACAAGTTTGCTGAACAAGGACTACGATCTCTTGCAGTTGCATATCATGTTAATAATTTTGATTCTTTTGGTTTATCCATGGGATAAATCTTCCCAGTAAGTTCTTCCTACTGATAGGTATATCTTTATAGCTTTCTAAAAATGTTTGCAGGAAGTTCTAGAGGGTAGGAAGGAGAGTCAAGGAGGGCCCTGACATTTTATTGGAATGATGCCTCTTTTTGATCCTCCACGCCATGATAGTGCTGAAACAATCAGAACTTAGAAGGGCTCATAATCTTAGTGTAAATGTCAAAATGATCACTGGTATGGTCAAGTTATGATGTCACCTGGATCTTTGTTCTTGAGCCTCTTTATGAAAAGAGGAATGTGTCATTAGCTTCACTACAGTTTTTGTAAGGAAGCAAGCCAACATTTTAACCATTTATTTGAAAATGTTTACCACGAGATCAATTGGCTATTTCCAAAGAGACAGGTCGCTGAATGGGCATGGGTACAAACATGCATCCATCATCGACTTTACTAGGTCGGGATAAGGATGAATCAATTGCAGCTTTGCTAGTTGACAAGCTGATAAAGAAGGCTGACAACTTTGCTGGTGTTTTCCATGGTGAGCAACAATTATCTTTTACTTCTCCGTTTTTTTGTTTTTTATTCCCACTCCCTTCTTTATTTGTTATGCATCACGGTTTATATTATAACTTTGTTTTTGGCAGGTGGGAATGTTTATATTAAATGTTTCATGTTTTCATTTCTTTAAGTAGTGTTTAATTACATGGTCTTCCTGATTTTGACTGCAGAGCATAAGTACGAGATTGTTAAGCGGTTGTAGGATAGAAAGCACATATGTGGAATGAATGGTGATGGTGTTAACGATGCACCTGCACTAAAGAAGGAAGACATAGGAATTACGATTGTTGATGCAACTGATGCAGCAAGAGGTGCTTCTGACATAGTTTTGATAGAGCCAGGTCTCACTATTATTATCAGTGCAGTCTTGACAAGTCATGCAATTTTCAAGCGAGTGAAGAATTACATTGTAAGCTTACCTGCATTTCAGTGCATGGATGAAAAAATTGCTAACAATTTCTAAATATAATACATAAACTTTCTGTGCTAATTTTGACTAATATTTGGAATACATATTTTTGATGTAGATACATGCAGTGTCAATTACAATATGTATTGTGGTAAGTATGTTTTCAACATTTACATTGATGCACTGATATTATTCCCCTTTCAAAGTATCTTCTGTCCTTAAATAAACATGAATATTTCACTACAAAACTACTATTATGTGACATTGATTCCATTGATGTTGTGTTATATGTCTGCTAGGTCTACTGCTCAAAGCAATACATCTATTCTGCGATTCCATTGATAGTGTTATATGTCTGCTAGGCCTGCTATTCAAAGCAATACACATGTTGTTTTTTGCATCAAACATTTTTCTGTCAATCCTTTCCTGGGTATCTTTTCTATTATTTTACCTTTTTCACCTGTGAACAAGAAGATAGGACTGCAAAACCACTATTCCATGATTCTTTGTATATATGTCTGCAAGATATATTGTTAATTTCTTAACAGAACAATATATCATTGTCTTGCATCGAGGTGGCTCCAAAATTTCCAAATTTAGTTACCATGTCCAAATCCAATTATGAGTATCGTCTCTATTATGTGCACCTTCTCTTGAATATTTACTGGATGAAAACTAAGTTGCACCAAATATGCCCATGGTCAATTTATTTAGATATAACTTTGTAGTGGTTTTTATTCCCAGTATTTTATCAACACTCATTTTGTGTTTAATGTGTTACATGGCTCCAAAAATTCCAAATTTATTTACCATCCAAATCCAACTATGAGTATCGTCTCTATTGTGTGCACCTTGTCTTGATTATTGAGTAGAGGATGAAAACCAAGTTGCACCAAAGTATACCCACCGGAAATTTATTCAGATATTAAAAACTTTTCAGTGGTTTTTGATTCCCAATATTTCTTCAACACTCATTTTGTGTTTAATTTGTTACATTTCCTTTGAAATGAATGGACGAATTTTAGCAAGGCTTATTTTTGCATTCGTGGTGGAAATAAATTGCTGTCATTTTTAATGAATAGTATTTGCATTAATTTCCAAAATAATTATAGAATTGACTCCACATCTTGGTTCTCTCTTAACCAGGCATTGTTTTTTATCCCTTCTCTTAATAATTTGTTGCATTTCAAACTAACTTCTCCAAATAAATTCTTCAAGTCAGTAGATTCCTTTCTACTACAATACAGATGGTAAGAATATGGCTTCTTTGTTTTATTTAATTAGGGTTAAATTTTCAAGGACGCTACCCCTTCTAATTGAGTCTATATAAAGTATCAAGAAGCGTTAACTGAAAAGAAGTTTGATAGTCAAACAGGTCCACAATAAATATTATACTTTGAATCTTAATACTTGAAGACCTTGATATTTAGTTGGTTCAATCTTGGCAATCTATAAATCAGATTTAAAATTAATCCGGCAATGAAAAAACTCTGCGCCTGCTGTGGAAACACAAAAGGGCCTTACCACAAATTTCAACACTGCACCTTCTATGAAAACACAAATACAATCTCACTAGTGTCTCACAGGAATCCAACGATGTCTTAATGTCTGAGAGAGAGATGGAAGTTGGATTTAATTATGAGAGTTACAATGTCCTACATCTTTGTTGTATGAAGGGCCTTACCATGAATTTCTCTAGTGATTTTGTCTCGTAGGAAACCTAGAACTTGGAAATGACCCTTGTTGTAATCCATGTTCTAGATCCCTAAGATAATTTGCTTATATTGCACATGAAACAAGACTTAACTCACTTACACTGCACCTATGTCTAACGGACATACTCAGCATAAGTTGGAACAACCATAGAGATATCACCAAATATCTGTGAAAAACATGGCTGCAAGCTCGCTCCTAGGCATGAAATAGATTGAAGGGGGATGTGCTATGTTGGTTTCTTTTATTCTTCCTTTGTATTTTAACCCAAATGTATAATGGAGAGTTGTTTTCCTGTAGTTGTTTCATTGGAACATTAGAGTTACTAGAGTTGTTTCTCCTACATTTTTGCTATTTTCCATCTAACAGTTCCCAATCCCACTTTTGAAATTGTCCAAAAACTCTTTCGTTGTTCTCCGTCTCGGGTGCATTTTTGTAGAATTCCTAGAATCTAGAGCATCACTTCGGCTAAAACTTAACATTAACCTCTATGATAGACTGATCGGTGTTCAAAGTTATACCTTTCAATGCAAACTAAGAAAGTGAGTCCTTGACTTGTTAAACATGAAATGAAGTTGAATTTAGATAGGTTTCTATTTTTTAATAGATTGTCAATTGTAAGTTGATGCAAAACCTACCAATGGTTTCCCTAAGCAAACATAAGACTTCTTTTTGTACAATTTTTTTTCAAATGAAAGTTCACCAACCATGCCAACAAGGTTCCATTCATGATGAGATTTTTCAAGCTTGGTGGTGAGTGGTTGGAGGAGATTTTTGGAAATTGTTTACTCTTCTTGAATTATATACAAATCTCCAAACATTACAGATGAGTCTAAAAGTAATTTTGATAACATAGTTTTCTAGAATGGATGAGACTAAGCTTGAATATTTTACTCTTCACTAATCTCCTCTTCCTCGTGGCCATATCTCATTTCAGTAATCTCCCATTCTCAATGCCAATCTCAAAATCTCTTCATCAGATATATCCAATGTTTATCCTTCAATGGCTACTCCCATCGACTCCAACTCTCCTCTACGTCCTACTCCCCTGAGGAGTTCTGTGAGGGGAGCTCTGAGTCAAATGAGAACTTATCTAGAAGACATGGGACATATTACCAAGCTCAATCTACAAGACACATGGCTTCCCATCACTGAATCTAAAAAGGGAAACACCTACTATTCTGGCTTTCACAATTTCAATGGTGACATTGGCTTTCAGGCCTTGCTCCTGCGAGTGGTTTTTACATACCTTGGATGGTAATGGCGTTTATACTTCTACACTTTTCTCTCTTCTTTATTGTAATTTTATTTGGTTATAACAAGATTTTCTTCTTATAAATTTGTTGTTAAATGTTGTTGATGCAGGGGTTGGGGGATTGTAACTTTGATAGTAGCATATGTTTGGCAATTATATACATTGTGGCTATTAATAGAACTGCATGAATTAGTCTCTGGAAAGTGTTATAATGGATACATCGAGCTTGCTCAGGTGGCCTTTAGTATGCCCATTAATGCTGTCCTGGGATTTGATTTCATGCATTCTTGATTGCATCAATTGAGTGAAGCTAGGTTCATTTAGAAGTAAGAGTGGTAGTGTAGTGGTGTGATTACTTAATTAATTTCCAGTTACACTAATCATAAATGGTGGGTGGTGGTGATGATGGAATTGAATTTTAAAATGATGTATTAGGTAAATTGAATAGATTATATATTATTATCGTAAGGTGCATTTTACAAGGTGTAGGTGTGGGTGTGGTTTGGTTGAAAGTGATTTATCAATTATTTGTTGTCAAAGTGATTCTTTAAACAACATTGGATATGCTCAACCTAACCCACTTGAAGTTTCTGAAGCAGATGTATATATTAGCTGCTAAGATCTAATATGTATACCTTGTGATTCACAAGTTCATACAAACCACACTACTATAAAATATTGAAACTCCAAATATTGAATCTAAAGTTCTGATTTTCACAGCCTGTAAGTGCATTTCAACTTGTATGTCACATGGATATATCTAAATCCCAGGTGCATCCATAGAAGAGAGGTGCAGTTACAGGGACTAGATGGGGTTTGGCAAGGAGTAATTCATTAACTATATTTATATTGAATCGTGTTTGGCAGGGAGTAATCCATTAGTCTTTATTTTGAATTTTTATAGTGCATTGAATACAATGAAACAATCTATTGAAAATATGAGGTGATGTGTATTCTAAGGTTGTAAAGTTAGAAGATGCATATCTCTAATTTAAAATTCAAAAAGACTTTTTATATTTAATATGTAGTATTGGACTTTATTTTAAGAGAATATATTTATAGTGTGGAGGTTTTATAGTGGTTAATCATTGTGTTGTTTATGAATTGACACCGTGTTGAAGCTTATGGACTTCTACTGTGTTGAAGGTTTGAAACATTCAACTTTTAGAGTGGATACTCTATCCATCATCAAAGGATTAAAATGAAGTGTAAATGTTGAGTGTTTACAAAACTCCAACACAGTATAAATCCATAAACTTCAACATAAAGAAAATATATATTATTAAGGATGAGACTCACTCAAGCAAAGAAAAAGCAAAAGCTGGTTTCAGATTCTATTTCTATTTTTACAATTTGGTTGTTTGAGAGTCTATTTCTATTTTTACGATTTGGAAGTGCATATCATACAATGTTTTAGTTAATCCTTCATTGCCAAAATTGTGTGTGAATGCACATGTATGCATTTATAGAGTTTGCATAGCCGTTCTAAGATGGAAGAGTTTTTTCACATGGGAAAGACTAGGCATCTGGCTGGCGTTGTTTCCTGTGATAAATATGTCAACTAGAACGGCCACAAGCCTCATCAGCATAGGCGGAGGAGCCCTGAAGCTATTTTATAACACCATATTGGAATCCAATGCCCTATATGTTCTTACAATGGCGGAATGGTTCGTTGTATTTGCGGCCCTCTCAGCTATTCTATCAATTATTCCCAACCTCAAATCCATGGCATGGGTTTCATTCTTGGGCGGTGTAATGGAAGTAGCCTATTGCACTCTACAGTGGAATCTCTACATTAGCGTACTGACACCACAAGGTCTCTCATACCGTGTAGCAGAACCAACCATATCTTTGGACACAACGTTCTCAGTTTTAAACGCAGTGGGCATTGTGGCCTTTTCATTTAGAGAACATAACATGATCCCAGAGATTCAGGTAAATAATGTTTAACTACTCCCTACTATGTTCAATCGATTGAGATGTTTTTATTTCATAAAATCTTCTCAAGATTATTCTTTTATCTTAACTATGAGTGGAGTATCTACTTAAAACATTAAGTTCCAAAATTCTAACATAGTAACAATATAATCATGTCTATAGGAATTTAGATATTATCTTAGATTTTGGACTTACTTAAGCCGATCAACAAGATTAATCCATTGTTAAGTGTAGGAAGTGTATTGTTAAGTGTAACAAGTGTACAGCACAGATTCATTTCAGGGTGGTCCTATCTTGTTATGATTAAATGCACCTTGATTAAGATTTAAATCAACTTCAATTAAAGGGTGGTTAAAGAAAATGGTAACAACTTATTTTGTTTTTTCATATCAGTTTTAGTTTTAGTTTTTTTTTTTTTATTAAATAGTATTTGTTTTGTGCTTATATTAACTCTAACAATATCGTCTAAATAATGGATATAAAATTATATGTTTTTGTCTCAGTGTAACAACTAGTTATCTTCACAAAACTAAGTGGTTGATTGTGCCTATCAACATTATCAGCATTTAGCAACCACTTTACTTATTTTGTTCTAATAGAAAACCAAACCTTCAATGTGTTTTTTTTCTCATTTCTCATTGCAGGCGATGATGCCATCAACTATTCAACGACCTACGCATGTTCCCATGTGGAGAGGGGCGATGACTGCAAATGTCATGGTGGAATTATGCTATTTTCCCCTTGCAATCGAAGGATATTGGGCTTATGGAAACAAGGTCAACAGGATTCATGATTGCAACTTGATTGGTTAATCATTTTTCATATATTCATATTCATGGATTTTAATTCAATTTTCATGGCAGATGCTCCCTAGGGGACTCTTGAACACAATATACTCTCTTCATCGCACG
This sequence comes from Pseudotsuga menziesii, assembly GCA_001517045.1. Lineage (NCBI taxonomy): Eukaryota > Viridiplantae > Streptophyta > Pinopsida > Pinales > Pinaceae > Pseudotsuga > Pseudotsuga menziesii. The sequence goes on from LPNX010383300.1 coordinate 156,097, forward strand.
GGGGATTCACTTGTTGGCCAATATCCTATCACATTAGTTCGTATTGTGGGTTTTAAAATTATCAAAAATCAAACCAATATATTGTAATTATTGGGGGGAATGAGGGTTTTAAGGTGGGGGTGGGTAGGGTGGTTTATAAGGATTGAGGTAATAAAAGGGGTGGGGAGGAGGTTTTAAGTATTGGGATGGGGGTTCAACAAAAAGAGTTTGGGTCAATATCTCTTGAAATTAAGGGTATTCTTTAATATCCCACAATCGCATGTGCTATGTGAGAGGTTCACTAAGTGAAGTGCCTGTGCTTCATCAAAAGGAAATCCCTAGTACAAATTTGGGATTGACTTATCTCTTGGTTGCATTGAACTCACTGAGTAGCTTTCAAATATACTCTATGCATATCTACGATTCCTTGTAGGGGAGTTACACGAGAAGGAAAATGAGGCCATGTCCTAGGAAGGACAGACTGGGATTTCGTCTGTTTTTCATGATGTTCAATCATATTTAAAATTCAAAAATATTTTTTATTTTTAATATGTAGTATTGTAATTTATTTTAAGAGAATATATTTATAGTGTGGAGGTTTTATAGTGGTTAATCATTGTGTTGTTTATGAATTGACATTGTGTTGAAGCTTATGGACTTCTACTGTGTTGAAGGTTTGAAACATTCAAATTTTAGAGTGGATACTCCATCCATCATCAAAGGATTAAAATCAAGTGTAAACGTTGAATGTTTACAAAACTCCAACACAGTATAAATTCATAAACTTCAACACAAAGAAAATATATATTATTAAGGATGAGACTCACTCAAGCAAAGCAAAAGCAAAAGCTTGTTTCTGATTCTATTTCTATTTTTACAATTTGGAAGTGAATATCATACCATGTTTTAGTTAATACTTCATTGCCAAAATTGTGTGTTAATACACATGTATGCATTTATAGAGTTTGCATAGCCGTTCTAAGACGGAAGAGTGTTTTCATAGGGGAAAGACTAGGCATCTAGTGGGCGTTGTTTCCTGTGATAAATCTGTCATCCAGAACGGCCACAAGCCTCATCATCATAGGCGGAGGATCCCTGAAGCTATTCTATAACACCACCTTGGAATCCAATGCCCCAGATGTTCTTACAATGATGGAATGGTTCGTTGTCTTTGCGGTCCTATCAGCTATTCTATCAATTATTCCCAACCTCAACTCCATGTCATGGGTTTCATTCTCGGGTGGTGTAATGGCAGTAGCCTATTGCACTCTACTATGGACTCTCTCCATTAGAGTATTGAGACCACAAGGGCTCTCATACCATGTAGCAGAACCAACCATATGTTTGGACACAACTTTATTAGTTTTAAACATAGTGGGAATTGTGGCCTTTGCATTTAGAGGTCATAACATGATTCCAGAGAGTTAGGTAAATAGTGTTTAACTACTCCCTACTGTATTCAATCGATTGAGATGTTTTCATTTCATCGAACCTTCTCAAGATTCTTCTTTTATCTTAAACATGAGTGGAGTATCTACTTAAAACGTCAAGTTCCAAAATTCTAACATAGTAACAATATAATCATATCTATAGGAATTTATATATTATCTTAGATTTTGGGCTTACTTAAGCCGATCAACAAGATTAATCCATTGTTAAGTCTAGCAAGTGTATTGTTAAGTGTAACAAGTGTACAACATAGATTCATTTCAGGGTGGTCCTATCTGGTTATGATTAAAAGAATCTTCATTAAGATTTAAATCAACTTCAATTAAAGGGTGGTTAAAGAAAATGGAAACAATTTATTTTGTTTTTTCATATCAGTTTTAGTTTTAGTTTTTTTTTGTTTATTAAATAGTATTTGTTTTGTGCTTATATTAACTCTACCAATCTCGTCTGAATAATGGATATAAAATTATATGTTTTTGTCTCAGTGTAACAGCTAGTTATCTTCACAAAACTAAGTGGTTGATTGTGCCTATCAACATTATCAGCATTCAGCAACCACTTTACTTATTTTGTTCTAATAGAAAACCAAACCTTCAATGTGTTTTTTTTTCATTTTTCATTGCAGGCGGTGATGCCATCAACTGTTCAACGACCTGCGCATGTTCCCATGTGGAGAGGGGCGATAACTGCAAATGTCATGGTGGCGTTATGTTATTTTCCCCTTGCAATTGGAGGATATTGGGCTTATGGAAACAAGGTCAAAAGGATTCATGATTTCAAGTTGATTGGTTCATCATTTTTCATATATTCATATTCATGGATTTCCATTCAATTTTCATGGCAGATGCTCCCTCGGGGGAACACAATTTATTCTCTTCATCGAAAGGAAATCCCTAGTACAGCTCTGGGATTGACTTATATCTTGGTTGCATTGAACTCAGTGAGTAGCTTTCAAATATACTATATGCCTATCTACGATTCCTTGGAGGCGAGTTACACGAGCAGGAAAATGAGGCCATGTCCCAGGAAGGTCAGACTAGGATTTCGTCTGTTCTTCATGATGTTCAATCATATTCAAAATTCAAAAAGACTTTTTATTTTTAATATGTAGTATTGGACTTTATTTTAAGAGAATATATTTATAGTGTGGAGGTTTTATAGTGGTTAATCATTTTGTTGTTTATGAATTGACACTGTGTTGAAGCTTATAGACTTCTACTGTGTTGAAGGTTTGAAACATTCAACTTTTAGAGTGGATACTCCATCCATCATCAAAAGATTAAAATGAAGTGTAAACGTTGAGTGTTTACAAAACTCCAACACAATATAAATCCATAAACTTCAACACATCGAAAATATATATTATTAAGGATGAGACTCACTCAAGCAAAGCAAAAGAAAAAGCTTGTTTCTGATTCTATTTCTATTTTTACAATTTGGTTGTTTGAGAGTCTATTTCTATTTTTACAATTTGTAAGTGCATATCATACTATGTTTTAGTTAATCCTTCATTACCAAAATTGTGTGTGAATGCACATGTATGCATTTATAGAGTTTGCATAGCCATTCTAAGATGGAAGAGTTTTTTCATAGGGGAAAGACTGGGCATTTGGTTGGTTGGCATTGTTTCCTATGATAAATATATCATCTAAAATGACCACAAGCCTCATCAGCGTAGGCAGAGGAGCCCTGAAGCTATTCTATAACACCACCTTGGAATCCAATGCCCTAGATGTTCTTACAACGATGGAGTGGTTCGTTGTCTTTATGGTCCTATCTATCAATTATTCCCAACCTCAACTCCATGGCATGGGTGTCATTCTTGGGCAGTGTAATGGAAGTAGCCTATTGCACTTTAATATGGACTCTCTCCATTAGTGTACCGAGACAAAAATGGCTCTCATACCATGTAGCCGAATCCAACCATATATTTGGACACAACTTTCTCAGTTTTAAATGCACTAGGCATTGTGGCCTTTGCATTTAAAACAGGCGACAACAGTAAGGGATTCTCCCCAATCATCGTTCCCAACTAGCTCGCTGATTGTTTGGTATAGGGAATCCATCCGGTTTACGGTCCGGCTACCGTAGGTCAAAGTAACAACAAGGGTTTACCGGTTGCGGCCCGGTCCACCGGAATTTGTATTTTGACTTAATATATGCAATGCATATGCCTATATTAAACATGCAGGGTGATAAAGATGCAAGGAACGACACAATGTGCTGCGCAGGTTCTTACCTCTCGTCTTATTCTCACAAACATCTAAACCACATATGCAACTATGAAATAAGATGACTAACTATCTATCCCCGGGGAGCCAGAAAATAATTATTTGTGAGTAATGTACTACTTTCATGTATGATAAACAAAATTACAGATAGTTGTTATTTAAGTTTACAACACATGAGTGAGAAAATATTCTAACAACCAGATAGCCAATTGTTATATAAAAACACAGACATTACTCCGAGTGAAATTTCCATAGATAAAATCAGAAATTATTCAACCAGACATAGGTCCTAAAGTTAGAACAATCTCACGATTCACAGACATAAGCTGAAAAATAAAGTAATTCATCTTTCCGCTGTCCATGGTACAGCATTTGGAACACTTCACAGCTCTTTCTCCAACAGGCAAACCAAAACTCTTTATTGCAAAATGAAGTAGTTCCTCTTACAATAATTCCTCCAGTCTAACTGGGAAAAAGCCCTCTCGGCCTGTCTATTTTCCCTAGTTTTATACAAAAACCAAAATTGGTTGGGTTGCCCAAAGTGACCTTTGGGCTCCCCAACATTTCAATTTCCCACAATATTTTACAAAGTATTAAATTATACAAAAGTTTGACCAGTCCTTCTCATGAGGAGGGGCTTGCTTGGTCTTCTAAGAACTTTCTCCATGCTGCTGCTTCAACAGCGAGACTCTCAAACGAGCTGGGTTCCAAGAACTGAATGTTTAGCTCGAATTTGTCAGCTTGCTTCCGAATGGCCTCAATTCTGGCCATGCTCAAACGTACCTGTTCCTCCAAGAGCTGTACACTAATGGTTGTGTGGCCTATTTTATTTCTGAGGATTTGTTCATCGATAGCTCTGATGCATTGCACTTTAGTTTCTTCATCTTGTTGCCTTTTCTGCAACATTTCTGCAAATGCATCATGAGTTGGGAACTCTTGTAATCTTTGCTCGGCTTCTTCCTGACAACGATTGTATGCGACCAGGGCTCTTCTGAAGAATTCTGCGCAAGCTCCCTTTGTTTTCTTGACATTCTTCTGAAAATCTTCTGCAGTGTTGACGGCAAATTCTATCAGGTCACGGTCCCGTTTCAAAGCTTGTTTATCTTTGACTACTAGCTCAGCTGGGACTTCTTTGTCATCCTCCATCCTGGTTATCCTTGAAGTCAGTACTTCAAGTATGTCTTGTGACCTGTCCACAAAATAAGAAGCAGTGTCTAAAATTTCGTCCAGTCTGCCATCGATCTGGAGGACATGACATCTTTCCTCCTCTAGAGCATTTTGCAAGTGAAGCACCCTAGCTTTCTGAGCCAAGATGTGATATTTAACTGGCTGCAGATCAACCTGTTGTGCCTTCGCTGCTTCTAGTTGCTTCTCCAGTTCCTTAACGCGCTCAGTATTGGATTCATATATGATATTTTGCTGCTCCATCAGGTCTTCCATCTTTACTCTTAGCTGCTCCTTTTCATCCTTTAAATTTTGAATCTCCTGTTGTGCTTTACCCAGGGCTTCTTGTGTTGTTTCTTTCACCTGGACTTCTTGCTGAATGGCATGGATTTCGCTCTTCGTGGCTTCCATTTCCTTAAGCACATGCTCATATTTTCTTTTCAGCCTATTGCCTTCCTCTCTTTCCCTTCTCAGGGTGTCTTTAAGCTGAGAGGAATTTTTCTTGGTTGAATCTATCTCCTTCATCATTCGATCTACATTATCCTCCGTAGCGTCTATTGCTGCCCTGCCAGCCCTTATGACAAACCTTGGATCTTTATCTGTTCCGACCATCACAGCTTTATCTGTTATCATTGTACTAGTCATTCCTTCGGCCTCTATCTTCTACTCAGTTCTCCTCATAATCCTTTTGGTAGCCCTATCATAGTATACTATGCTAAAATCAGGGACTTCTTCCCCCTTTTTCTGTGCAAAGGGCACTAACTGAAGCATGGGAGTTGTAGGGGTGATAGTAGTGAGCACTTGCAGGGTCTGCACCTCAGGGTTTTCCTCACCCTGACTTTGTTTTGGTTGTGTTTCATAACCCAGTTGTTGTGCTAACTTTGTCTTCTCGGCCTCCTATTTTCGAAGCTCTTCATTCAGCTTTCTCTGGGCTTCCTCAGTCGCTTGCTTAGCAGCCTCCTCTACTTCTCTAGCTGTTTCTTTTGCTCTTTCAGCTGCATCCTAGGCAGCTTTCCTCTTTTCCTCTTCTCCTTTCTGGAGCCATTGCGCAGCCTCCTCTTCTAATCTCTGAGCCTCCTCTCTTATTCTTCGGGATGTTTCTTCCGCCTTAGCCTGTTCATCCTTCTCTTGTTCAGATCCTTCCCCACCTTTGGTGGAGTGCTCTGGTTTGAACCTTTTATTGAGTGCTGTCATGTTCGGGGCTCTTCTGAACACGGATTCATCATTGTCGAAATTATGGGTGTACTCATAAAACACCTTGTGCTTTCTGCAATGCTCAGCCATTCTTTCATGAGTGTCATTTCTCCTGAAGGTCATCTCCCCAAAATGGAACTTCTGTAGTTCCTCTATAAATTATGGAGCTTGTTTCACATTGGCGAAACTGTAGCTGCCTAACTTGAATGGTAAGGGAGGATAGACAGCCTTCTTCTTCTGAAATAAGTAATGACCAACTCCGTCAATAAACACCTGTCTAACAGCCTCCTTATGGATGATATAATCTGTTGCATACTTGGGCAGCAGATAAGGTGTCTTTGACCCGCCAAACATTCTCAGATACATCCCGTTCTCTGTTAAGAAATAATAACCATATTCCTCTATTACCTGCATAGCTTCTTCAGAAATGCAGTCACATTCCTTTCGGAAGACAAGAGTGTGCAGAGGCATGATAAAATGTTCACATATTTCTCGGTAGTAATTATGGTATTGATGAGCCCCCAGTAGCTTAAAGGCTGCATACACGGGAATTCTGTCCCTGTCCCAAACACATTTGAGCCCGGGGAAGGGCTGGTGGCATATTATGCAGTCAATCAGGATCGAGCTCATATAAAACTCGGATTTTTTCTATTGTACTCCTCCTTTTGCTGTAGCTATACAAGAAGATAGACTACTAGATACCAGGTTGGACCAGTTAAAGATGGTCCCTTCTGTGGCCACATAGAAAATCAAGGGTATCCATTCGAATTTGAATAATCTACCACTGGCCCTCCCGAAGATCCTATTCAGCATTAGAGCTATGAATCTGTAAGGGGCTCTAAGGGTGGCTGTGTCATAATCTTCAGTAGCTCTATGTCTATAGAGATTTCTTGGTAATAGCATTCTCCTCATGGTTTCTATCAAATCCATCCTGAGATTGTCCAACCACTCATTGGATAAGAAAACTTGAGGCTCAGGAAAGTGGTAAGCTAAGGCCACATATCCAGGGATAAAGGAAGCATAGCCCTGACCTTCAACATTACAGATAAGCATTGAACCATGGTTTGTGTGTGGCAGGATCCACCTCATCAACTCAGAACATGGAAACATCTCTGGCCTGGTGGCAACCTTCATAATTGCAGATTTTTCTATTTTTGCGTAGATGTGTTCCTCCTCCAGGCCCATATCTGGAACTTCCCTACGGGAAATCATCCTGTGTATGTCTCCCCACTTATACTCAGGGTCCACCCCTGTGACACACTATGTATCCTCATATATGTACTCAGTTGGTAGGTCGGCCTATATTGCTGTTTGTTCTTCTACCACAGGGGCCTTCTTTTTCTGTCTTCTGGACATTTTGAAATCTTCCTGCAATGTAAAACACCATGATATTAAGCAATTCAAATTTGTGAACATTAAGAAGCAGTTTTATTCTTTCTCCATTGTCTATGTGACTATAATGATATCAGATGTAGGTTCTTCAAATTGAAGGATTTGAACTAGTCATGCAATCTTTGAGCTGTGCGATTGTCTTATATCAGTGTGTAAGTAAGAAAGCAACACACATATGCATGCACAACCAAGCTATACATTGACTATCTGAAATTATCAGCACAACTCAAACCATTTCTGCAATATAACAAGCCATAAATGCTAAAGGATTTACTTCATCAAACGGTCTGCCATCAAGACTACACAATTTTCCAATATGCCAATTTCTAACAATGATGGTATGTAATGCAAATGCAAAACCAACACGACTATCCTGTAAACTTAAACAAGCTTTAGCAAGGATAAAAATGGCAAAGCCTATGCCGCTCGCGGACATGACAATTACATCGGTGGGGTCATGAACTACGGGCACCCATGAGAACCTTTCGTGCAGGGCGCTCCTACCAGTACCACCGTTCATTCTCTACTCCAAATCGTAGACAACTGACAGCGATGCGGCCCTAGGGTTTCGCTCGAGGAAAAGGGCAAGTGCACAGGGAGAGCGATCAGCAGGGTATCTACCAAGAAACCTTCATTGAAAAACCCCATCAACGTATTTACGAAACTATTATTACAGGTACCAGACCAGGTGTAGGCGGCATAATGGCCGCCTGCACCTCGTCTCCCTCCACTGGTTCAAGGCGAAACAAAATGGCCGCGGGTAATAACGAGGGTTCTATAAGACAAAAACTCCCCCTCTCCAACCACAGCAGCTATTCAACCCCAAAATAATAGAAGATAAAACGCGGGCTTAAAAGAAAGGAAAACTCTCCCCTCTCTAGACGCAACGGCGGTCGAAACGGATAGGTTAAGCGCGAGCTTTTAAAAGCAAAGGAACCCTCCTACTAACCGCAAAGGGCTATCTAACCAGGAACCCTAAAGAAGAAACGGGCGTAAACCACAAAGGAGACAGCTATGACAAACTCAGCCGTGGGTATAAAAACCCCGTTTGTGAGCGAAACGGAACTACGGGCCGTAAACACAGTCACCCCCACCAAAGCCAAAACTGTCCAGCTCGAAACCTGAAAAACACTAGGAAAGGGAATACGATCCTACCTGGCAGGGATGCGCAGCCGCTGTGGAGACAACGAAGAAGCTCTCAATTGACAGCTGGATGAAGGTACGAGCACGGGATTCCACCAAATTCGCGAGTTCGACAGCATTGACAGCTCGGGCGCAACAAACAACGATAAAAACCCAAAAACGCGCCCCCCGTATATATAAAACCTCACACGTGCGACCATTCGACTTAGTCGGGGTGGATAGGAAAGTTACACCAGGCGACAAAACTCAGCCCTCCCTGCAACGGCGGAACATCCTCATCACTCCACCACCCGCAACGCAAAACAAAACAATGGGTCAAGCGAACGATAACCGCAGTCGGGCGGGGACAAACACTCCGGAACTCCCAATGCTCCGCAATGGCGGGGATGGAAGTATTTATCCGCTTCTGACGTGGGATG
>LPNX010383379.1:0-10436 GCA_001517045.1 Pseudotsuga menziesii
TTTTATTTATCAAAATTTATGTATGGGCAATATACTTGTCCAAAATGTAGTTTGTCAAGGAGTCGAAAACAATGTTATAAGACCTAGGAATATGACTATAAGTGATTGATTCAAACGACCTCTCTAAAAAATGTACTCATCGAAAAACTCGAAGGAGTGGAGGATTTCTGATGGAATAAACGTGGTTCAAATGAAAAACCAATACCTGTGAGTCCATGTATACTACCAAGTCATGAATATCCCAAGATGCAGCCTCGACCAACAAACCTATCACTACTTGACACTCGACGATGTTATTGGTAGCTGGACCTATATAAACCACTCTTCAACTAACTAAGTCATGTGCCAGGGAATACAAAACCCAAGCAGCTGAAGTGAGATTCAAGGTATGATGGCAAGCACCATCAGATAAACCATAAAAAGCCATCTAATCTACATAACCAAAACATGGTATAACCAGTACTAACAAAAAACTCAAAACCATACTGAAATATTAAAACCACACCAAAAGTCAATCAATATACATATATACAAGGTACCACACATAAATGCCTTCAAGCATAGTACCTTTTTAGGTACAACCCATTGTGAGGTTTCCCCAAAGGTGTCCCATTGTAGTCTACAAGCTCATAGGCCCATTTCTCTAAAAATTTACAGATGATATAGGGACCATACCACATGGATTCAAACTTCCCCTTCTCTAGATTGTCATGCCTCTGATCATAGGTCAGAACCATGTGACCTTCGTTAAAGAAATGAGGTTAAATAGACCTATCATACTGAACCTTGTCCTATTTTTTAGGTGCCTTGTTATCCAAGGCAACATCTCTTATATTTTCATCAAGGTTTGTCAAGTACAAAAATTGTTCTTCTTCCGCATAAGTGTTCAGGAGAAGTTTCACTGTAAGTTTGACTGACGAGATCTCACATTCGATAGGAATGACAACTTCTAGTCCATAAACCAACTGAAACGGTGTGAAACCAATTGTTGTTTTAACTGAAGTCATATAAGCCCATAGTGCAAAAAAAAGAGTTAAATGCCAGTTGGATTTGTGATATCCAACCATCTTACGCAGCATTGTTTTCAAAACTTTGTTAATAGCCTCAACTTTGCTAAGCTAGATCATCAGTATTTCATTTCAATTTCATAACAAAAGCATATAAATAGGATCTCTGAAAGAAACAATACCACAAGAACAACACAGATTTATCCTGTGAAAACCCTAAAGGGAAAAACCCAGCAAAAGCTTCCTCAATATAGATGCCCCAAAAGATAAAAGGTAAAACCAAAAGATTGATCCTCCTCCTTCTCCAGCTACTTCTCTCTCCTTCACTAATGCGCCATGTTATCCAACTTTTTGTACCATAAGTTGGGTTACCTGAGGAGCCGCCAATTGACAGACTTGTTCAAAGTCTGATTCCAGTGTATCAGTTGATCCGTCTACTTGTCTAGCCAATATTGGCTAGCCACTTTTTTATTTGAATAATTTTGACCATGGCCCCGCGGGGTTTGTAATAAAATATGCTAGTAGGATATTTTTGAGTGGTTCGGTCTCCTAAGACGTAGAATTGCAAATAGGGTATTCCAGGGAGTTTTTTGCCCCTGACAATTATGCTTTGCCTTCAGCCGAGTATAATTGACGAGGTTTTCTCCCGCTTCCTCCAAAGTTGGAATGCCCAATGTTGAATTCTGGGCCTTGGGGGGTTATTAGAGCCCACCTGAGTGTTATAAGCCTACTAGACATTATTTAGATAGATCATGGTCATGTCCTAAGTCATCTGGACACATAAAAAAAATTCGAAAAAATCTTTTTCGAACAATGAAAAATTATTTTTTAATTTTTAACTATTTTCCTAAGTTTTTTGGGTTAATTTTTTCATAAATTAAATGGAAAAAACCCGTTCATGATCCGGACTCAGAATTCAGTGATTGAAGGCTCTAACCTTAAGCCAAAAATCATTCTTGATCAGCCAGCCAGTCAGAACCAACTTTCAGATCAGCAGTCGGACACATAATGCCTTTTTACTCAAAAACGTCAGTTTTGAGTAAAAATGATTTTTAGTAAAAAAATGATTTTTATTAAAAAAAAATGATTTTTATTAAAAAATTATTTTTATTAAAAAAAAATTGATTATTTTGGAGAAAACTAAAACTTTCCAAATTAATCCAATTTTAATAAAATAAAAGGCTAAATGACATCTCATGGAACACTTATGATGATTGGAGTTACCATAACTCAGCTTCAGTCATCATTAAGAGAGCAATTAATTTATTATCAGTTATCAGACATGTCATCTCCAGCTAAAGATGAGATGGAGAGCTCTCATTGGTCCGGTGATTTGATCGAGGTGAAGACTAAAGCTTGCACCATCAGTGGGCTTCCCAAACCTAACGAAGGCTCCAGCCAGACCTAAGGATGAGCTTACCTACGTCACACATGTGGGCTCATCCTTGGCTTGTTTTCAGTGCACAGGTTTGGAGTGGGGGCTCCTTGCCTGGGTGGAGGCCTCCCCTCACTCCCAGTTCTCCAGTTTAGGTCTGGGCTCTTTGTTAGGTGGCTAAGCTGGTTAGGGTTGGTTTTTTGGTTTTAGGGTTTTAGCACTCTCTCATTTGTTAAAAAGAGGCTCTTTCAGCTCTATTGGGATGGATTTTTGTGTAGAGAAACTCTGGTGAAACTTTTGTAATTGCTTGTTGCTTCTATGCAACCATTGGAATAAAATTAAGGCTTTGGAGGCTCATGTGGTGTGATTATTTGGATGATTGCACTTGATGGATGAGGTGATGTTGTTTTAATGTTGTTCTTTCTTGTTTATTTGAGATTATGATGTTATGCTTTAGAAGGCTTCTGTAAGCACATAAGAACAGGTATTTGTAGTTTGCAAGTTAGCTGTTTATTGATTTACTTCTAGAATTTAAAAAAGAGCATTGTTTTATTCAGTTGTAGTTCATGCTCTTCTTTATTTCAATTTGTGAACAATACATGATCTAATCTTTGTATGGCAAGTCTATGAGTGTTATTTTGCAGATCCTTCCATCCAACCAAGCAGAAGTTTGAGCTCAGCTGCATCTTCTTCTCTTGGAGTCAAGTACGCTTTTTCGGTAATCGCATGCTTCATGAGATCCAAGTGCTTTAAAAAAAAATCCACAAGTTTGACCATTCTCTCCTTGCTTTTATTCATCATTCAAATTAAAAAGTCTTTATTTTCTTGGGATTAGGGCACGTTTGGGCTAAAGTGAACATTCATTCACTTAGCCTTTGCCCCGGTTGGCTGCCCTATGCTTTACTTTCATCCTTTTAGGCATTTTATTTACAGCCTTTCCTTCCCTTTGTTCGCTGTCCACTTTTCCCCACTTTTTTCCCTTTTGGACAGCCCTCTTTTGCCTCTTTGTTCCACATTTTGCAGCCCCTTTCCATCCTCTTTTTGGGCCATATTTTGGGCTGTATTTTCAGCCTTTTAGGCCTTTTATTTGCAGCCTTTCCTTCCTTTTGTTCGCTGTCCACTTTTCCCCATTTTTACCCTTTTGGACAGCCCTCTTTTGCCTCTTTGTTTCCACTTTTTGCAGCCCTTTTCCATCCTTTTCTTCAACCATCTTTTGGGCTGTACTTTCAGCCTTTTTCGCCCTCATTTTGTAGCCCTCTTTCTCTGATTTACAACCCTCTTTCTCACTTAGTTTCCAGCCTTATTTTGACTTCCCTTTTGCTCTCTTTCCACCCCTCTTTCACCCCTCTTGCCTTGCCTTTTTCTTGCCTCTTTTCTTCCTTCTTCTTGGTGAGTTTGGGTAAATGTTTTGAGCTAGTTTATAGATTAAATTTCAAGTTATTTTTTATCAACTAATATCATAACAAGTGTGTTTCTAGAGCTCTTAGATTGCAGAAAGGTGAAGGAGAGCAGAAAGGCTACAAACGAACAAGGAGTGCAAAAAGAACAAAAATACCGCTATCCCTCTTCTTGCATCCCCTTCTTTCCCCGTTCTTCCAAGAAGCAAAGAACACATCATCATTGTAAAAGATTAATAAAAAGAGCTGAGTGGGAGGAAGTCTCCTTCCTTTTCTACTTCCCCTATTTTGGGGAAGTGTGTCTTGTGTTCATTTTCATGATTTACTTAGTATAGTTTTCCTTCAACAATTAGTTTAATTCTTTGATTAGACTTAGTTTCATTCTTACTAATTGCTAGATTCATCATTGCTGGTTAGTATCTTGTTATAAATTGTTAAATCATAAGAAGAACCAAAATCTCTTGAATCTCACCATAAGGTGGATCAAGAGTGCTCTCTATCGGAGAGTTTTAATCAACCACCTTTCATATTAATTATTGTGTTTGTTTAATTCAAATCATCCATAAGTAAGACTCTTGAACTTGCAAAAACACAAGTCAAAAGCACTCTCTATCGGAGAGCATCCTAGGTTTGCATAATCCCTGCATTAGTTTCATCTAGATTAGCTAAGTCTCTTGAACCGTTGTTATGAGACAAGGTCAAGAGCGCTCTCTGTCGGAGATTTTTAATTAATTAACTTAATAAAATTCGCAACTCACATCCCTTTAATTAATTAACCCCCTTCCCCCTTTGCCAGAGTATGCTCTGACCGATCTTCAATCGGAATACCCAGAAACGGCATTGGATCTTTAAACCCCACGAGAGGAACTTAACTAAAACTTTTCCCCATAACCAACGCACCGGCGTTGTTCGATAAATACCGAGGCATGTGGGCAAATTCCAAGTGTGGGCGCCGGGCTACCTAATCTGGGCACTAGTAGTTAAGTTATTGAACACTTACCTTTGACCCCAGACAGGTCCATCGTGTCTTCGAACGGAGCCACTGAAGGTATTACCGGTTAGGACATCCAGCCACCATAAGTGAAGATCACAAACAAAAAACTCTTAAAACTTACCAAGAGCACTCGCATCACCTAACATTCACTAGCTTGATTTCTAGACTTATGTTTAATTCTCTTGCGCATTTCAGCTTCATTGACTCCATAAGGCACTGGTCCTTTTTAATTTGCATAATCATATTATTTGATCAATGGTCTATTGTTTATCATAATTTCTTTCTCTGAATGCACTATTAAAGTCTATAATTTTTGCTTATCTTTGTAATCTCTTGTTAGCAACGTGGATTGCTTTTGATTTAGTGTCATATTCATAATAAACAAACACTTCAAATCATAATAACTCCTAAACTACACCCATCCGCATTCGCAACTAATCAAAACACTTTAACAACTTAAGAGCCATAGAAACTCTTTTGTAGGGACTACCCCCCTTGGCTTCGTTAGGAGTTAGCCTAAACGGAGGAGCTAGGAGTAGGTGACAGTACCTAGCTCTGTGCTTGCCCCCAAGGTCACACCTCTCCCACTTTCTCAAGTGAGGAGACATCTTTCGGAAGATTTCTGCTGCTGGTGTGCAATCGGCGGACAACACGCCACACAAGTGAGTGTGTGTGTGCTAAATGAGGAGCGCCACACCTCTATTTATATTCATTCATTCACTTTAATAATTAATTCCAACATGCAGGCTTGAGTTAATCATGTAGGCTCAAGTAACCACAACTGGGGTGCTAATGGCCCACCTTTACAATTTGAGGGGACTACCTCATGACTCTTATTAGTTCTTCCAATTAGAAGCATCGGAGTATAAAGAAATACAATTGGTTCTCCCGATAGGATCATCGGGGACCACAAAAAATACATATAGAATATTCTTCAAAGTTATAATATTTCAACACTCCCCCTTAACAAGAAGGGTATTCTACAACAACATCAACAACAACAATAGTAGGAGAGAGATAGAGGACATCATCAACATCATCAGGGTAACACATCTATAAATCATTGGAAGCTCTTCAACATCATGTAGTCATCATCTTCAATCTTCAGTCTTCAGCAACAGAAACACCTTAACTACATCATCAACAGCACTTTGACCTTTCGATCAGCAACAACATCTTCAGTACTTTGACCTTTTGATTAGCAACATCTTCAGCACTTTGACCTTTCGATCAGCAACAAAATATTCAGCACTTTGACCTTTCGATCAACAACATTTTCAACACTTTGACCTTTTGATCAGCAACAACATATTCAGCACTTTGACCTTTCGATCAGCAACAACATCTTCAGCACTTTGACCTTTTGATCAGCAACATGTTCAGCATTTTGACCTTTCGATCAGCAACAACATCTTTAGCTCTTTGACCTTTCGATCAGCAACATCAACATCATCACACTCTGATCTTTCGATCAGAAACATCATCATCACCACACTCTAATCTTTCAATCAGGAACATCATCATCATCACACTCTGATCTTTTGATCAGAAACATCATCAGCAGCAGCAACAACCTGCAATCCATAGTACAAAGACAAAAAATTCTTTGGATCACTTTTGGACTTAAAGTCCAAGGATGATGCAATCCCACCACATTCTCGATAACCAAAGTCACTGTATTGAATAAGGGATAATCAGTCCCTATCAATTTAGGACTAAGTCTAAGGATGATGCAATCCTACCACATTCTCGCTGACCAAAGTCACCGAATTGATTACGGGATAATCAGTCCCTATCAATTTAGGACTAAGTCCAAGGATGATGCAATCCTACCACATTCTCGATGACCGAAGTCACTGGATCCATTCTGAACCGAAGTTCACGGATGATACAATCCTACCACATTCTCGATGACCGAAGTCACCGGATCCATTCTGAACCGAAGATCACGGATGATACAATCCTACCACATTCTCGATGACCAAAGTCACCGGATCCATTCTGAATCAAAGTTCACGGATGAGACAATCCTACCACATTCTTGATGACCGAAGTCACCAGATCCATTCTGAACCGAAGTTCACGGATGATACAATCCTACCACATTCTCGATGACCGAAGTCATCGGATTCATTCTGAACCGAGGTTCAAGGATGATGCAATCCTGCCACAATCTCAAGGACCGAAGTCACTGTATCTATTATGGACATATGTCCCGGGATGATACAATCCGTCTTCATTCTCGGGGACCGAGGTCACCGGATCACTTTAGGGCAAGATCCCAAGGATGATACAATCCCACTGCAACACCACTACTCCCCCTTTCGAGGAAGGTCTTTCCAAACAACACCAAGCTTGTCTCGAAAGTGTTCGAACTTTACCCGAGATAGAGGCTTTGTCAACACATCAGCAACTTGTTCATCAATACTCACATACTAGAGCTTTATGGCTCCCTTCTGCCACCCTTCTGCATCATATCTTGAATGTAGAAATACTTGATTTCTATGTGCTTCGATCTGTCGTGGAACACTGGGTTCTCTGACATATTTATACAACTTTGGTTGTCACGTAGAATCACAGTAGTGTCCAACTCTAGGTTGAATAACCCTGACATCAGCTTTCACAGCCATATGGCTTCACAACTAGCAGAGCAAGCTGTTATATATTCTGCTTCGGCTATGCTTAGAGCAACACTGGACTATTTTCTGCTAAACCATGAATTCATAGCAAATCCCAGACTATAACATCCACCTAATGTGATTTTTCTATCTGAGATACTTTCGGCCCAATCTGCATCTGTATAGCCATACAATCTATACTCATGGCTACTATCATAGTATAGACCAAAGTCTGTAGTCCCTTTTAGATATCTCAACACATGTTTTGCAACTACCAGGTGAACCCATCTAGGTTGAACTAGATATTGACTCAGAGTGTTCACAGCAAAACAAATGTCAAATCTGGTGTTTGTTAAGTACATCAATGACCCAATGATCTATCTGTATTGAGTCTCATCTACTAACTCTGATGAGTCATTAGCTAACAACTTCAGGTTGGAATCCATGGGTGTGGCCATGGCTTTGCATTCCATCATATTGAATCTTTTCAATATCTCTACTGCATACTTTCCCTGGTTGAGAAAGATTCCTTCTGAACTTTGCCATACTTCCAGACCTAGGAAATAATGCATTAACCCAAGGTCTTTCATCTCAAATTCTTCTGCGAGTTTCGTCTTGCTTTCCATAATCTGTTTCTCATTCCCTGTCAAGAATAAGTCATCCAGATATAGTAGTAGGATGGAAGGTTCATCTTCTACAACCTTGACGTAAAGGTTAGGGTTCGCTTTAATCTTGGTAAAGCCCATGCTCGCTAGGAAACTATCTATCCTTTCATACCAAGCTCGAGGAGCTTATTTTAGGCCATACAGGGCATTCTTCAGCTTGCTTACGTGAGTATGTCTATCTTCAACTTCAAATCCTTGTGCTTGTTCTATGTATACTTCTTCTTCAATCACACCATTCAAAAAATTTGTTTTTACATCCATCTGGTATAAGTCCCACTTCATCATGGATGCGAGTTCCATGATAGCTCTAATTGAAGTATACCTTTATATAGGTGCAAAAGTTTATTCTTAATCAATTCCTTCTTTCTGAGAGAAACCTCTCGCCACAAATCCTACTTTATACTTCTCGATATTTCCATCAGCTGCATGTTTTATCTTGTAGATCCATTTGGGGGATACTACACTCTTTCCTTCTGGTTTGGGAACTATATCCCATACATCATTCTTCATTATTGATGGGTATTCTTTAGTCATTGCTTCTACCCATTCTTTCTTCTGCATTGCATCTTCGTAGTTAGTAGGTTCTTGATCTACAAGATCACACATCAAGGCTACATAGTTGGAAAAATTCTTAGGTTTCTTTCTTTCCCTTGTGAAGCCTTTAGGAGCTCCATATATTTCTACCTCTTGTATAATTTCTTTTGTCCAAGCAGGATTTCTCTTTCTTGATATCTCCATCATAGGAGGTTCTTGTGGTTCTGTTGCAGCTGCAACAAATTTCCCAAAATTCCAAAAATTTTAGGACCCTCCTTTTGCTTGAATTAGTTTGTTCGTCTTCTTGGATTTGGTTTGAGAACGTTTCAGAAAGACTTGCTTATGCTTGGATTGATCTACAACTGTTTTCCAATTTTCTAAAATGATTAAGAATTTCAATGATTGATCAAACATTCATCATTTTCCTTTAATTACATTTGAATCCTGTCTGGATCAGAAGGTATTTTGTTTTGATCTTCCGCCGTTGCAGGTGAGTCTTCGTTTTCGTCTTCCGCCGTTGCGGGTGAGTCTGCGTTTTCGTCTTCTGATCCGTCGGTCTTTCACATCGGCTGATTTTTGGGTTTATGTCGAAAGGTTTTGGTCATGTTTTTCTCCATCGTTGCGGATGGATGTTTGGTTTTAACTTCGACTTCTCTCCCGATTAGGTTGGCGAAATCAGTTGGGGTTTGGTTTTGTATCGGAACCATTGTCACTTCTTCTTCCGCCGTTGCAAACAGATTTTCGGTTTGACTTCGATATTTTTTTTTCGATTTCTTTATTTTCACGTCGGATGCCTTTTGGTTTTGCATCGGAAGTTTTTTTGATTATTTTCTTCCATAGTTGCGGCTCCCAAAAAGGTTTAACACCCGATGTGTAAAGCGATCCGCCAGCCGACGCGTCAGCTTTTAGTCGCTTTCCCGAGGTCTTCTCTTTTCCGCCGTTGCAGCTGCCAGAGCTCTAAATTTTCCGAGCCTTTAAGTATTGTTACTTCCGACTTAAGTCTCGTTGCGGATGGTGGGAGGTTTTACGTTTCCGCCATTGCGGATGAGGGAAGTGCCAATCTTGCCGATATGTCAATAGTTATCTTCTGATTCAGGATTTGCTCCCGGTTATCCCCACCGTTGCGGAGGGATTTTTGGTTCAGCTTTCCGCCGTTGTGGAGCAAAATAAGCTTTCAGCCTCCGATTCAGAAACTCTCCGACGTCCGATCTTCTAGGTTTTCCCGCCGTGCACGTCTCTGCGGCTGGATCTACGCTTTGGCCATCCGCTGTTGCAGAAGGGCGAGTGCTTTCAGCCTCCGATTAGAAAACGCTCCAACGTCCGATGTTTTTCACGCCCGTGGTGTTAACTATATATACGGGTCGAGGGGTTATATTTTTTATTGTTATTCTCGACTGTTGAGCACTGTCATTATCGTGCGTGTCATTCTCATGAGCTACGAAGGACCCCTCGGTCGGTGTACCTGCATCCAGGTGGCAATTGTGGAATCCTGACCGTCCTTGACTCGCCATACTCGCCGTATTGCCAGGTAGGCTCTTCATTTTTCCCTTTCTGTTTGAACTGTTGGTGGTTTTCTATGATGGTTTGCTTCCCCAGCTGTCTTCCTCATCCCATTCAATTAGATGCCTATAAAGGTGGATTTTTTATCCTTTTGACCATGGGGTTGGGCATTTTAACCCCGAAGCAGTATTTTTCCCACGACTTTCCATTTGCAACCTTGCACGTAGTGGATGGGGGTTTGGTGTAGGCGGCTGTTACGCCGTCTGCGCCAAGCCACCTTGTATGTAAAGATAGGTTTGCAGGGGGGGGGGGGGTTGGGGTTTTCTGTAGCATTTGGGGGGTTTCT
>LPNX010383379.1:28887-64713 GCA_001517045.1 Pseudotsuga menziesii
TTTAATTTTTTAAATTTTTTAATTCTTGATCTTTAATTTTTTAATCTTTTTTTAAGACAAGAGGGAGGCCCCACTTAGGAGATCTTCAGACATATTTTGACCATGGGGGGGGCGGAAAATTTTGAAATAAATTTTCCTAGGCTTGGCAACCCCCAAACAAAATTACCATGGCATTATTTGATTTTTTCCTTCAAAATCAAATAATATGAATTTTTTACTTAGGGAAATTAATTAATTCCCTAGGAAAAATAGACCTCGCTTAGACAAAAATGGTCTATCTCCTCAACCACTTGTCTGAATGACATGGGACTCGAAGCAGTGGCTTAGGGGGTTTCATAGAAATTTACCTTGCATTCATAGCCCCTATTACAAAATTCCAGTGCTTGAGCAATTACATTATTACATCAAAACTGAGTTAATTAGCCACCAAGGGGTGAAATTAATTAACTAGCAAAAATAAATAAAAATACAACAACATAACGAAACTCCGCAAGACTCTATACAAATGTATAGCATGGTCATGAATAACATTTTGAAACTTTAGCCACCCCATAGACTTGAGTGTTAGAACACCCGTCACCACTTTGGAGGATTTTGAGTGAAAAAACAAACCAATTAAAATCGTTTACTCAACAAGATTAATTGGAAAGGGAAAAAACACTCGATGAAGGGACTTCCCTAACAACCAGTTCCATGGTGTGGCATCCATATCATATGACCCACACTAGCACATATAATTACATTAATTTTCCCATGCAGGGGAGCGGACATTTCGTTTTACAAAGGGGCAATTTCCCTGCAGAAGTGAAAAAATCCTCAGATTTTTCCAAGGTACAATTTGTACAACTATATACATCCTCATGTACATGGAGTTGCCACCTAGTCGAAATAGGTGGGCAACAGGTGGTCCCCCAAAAGGTGGTACCCCAGAAGGCAAACCTCTTCCATGTGGGCCTCTGTTAGGTGGGTCTCCACTAGGTGGTCCTCCAAAAGGTGGGCCACCATAACCTCCAACAGTCTTCATAGGTATCCCTCCATGCATAGGCATATATGACCAATTAGGATTCTCCCATGGTGTAAACATGTTTCTGGGGTAAGGCATACCGGGATATACCATTCCTGTAGATGTAGGTTGAAAGTTCACATTGCTTACAAATGGAAGATTTCCTGGGTAAGTATAACCCCAAGAAGGTTGACTGACAATGAGTTGTACCCATGAGGGTTTCCCCGTACTAGGACGGGGGGTAACCGCTTTGGTTTTCATGGAAGGAACTACGATTGTTGACTATCCTACAGTAGGGGTTTTTCCTAAACTGGAAGTGAATCCACTAACTACTAATGCAACTTGAGCTGGGGGTTAACCCCCATTGGTAGAAGATACAGGAGAGCCAGAAGCAGACCCAGGATTCAGAACTGTAGTAATAAGGTTGGAGGGTTGACCTGGATTAGGAACTATTGATGCTTGAGTCAGTGACGCTGAAATAGGAGCTGCTTGAGATGACGAAATTGGATGATATCCAAGAGGGGTTGTTTCTGAAAGATGGGGCAAAAGAGTCGACATGGGTGCACGATGAGGAATAGGTGAAGCGATAAATCTCGCAAGGTTTTCTTAAGCATTGCACAAGAAATCAATAGATGGCTGGACCCTTCTAAACATTTCCTCATTCTATGGGGCATCCCTAGCGGGATTAACAAAAGAAGGTCTGGTAGTCCCAAATTCAGAAATAGCTTGACCTAAAGAAGTTCTCCAAAAAGGAGCATTAGGGTCATATTTTTTCCCCTCGGTGTCATCATATGGGCGATCGACGACCCAGTTTGATGAACCAACATGACCTTCCATCAATAAATGAAAGGAAGTATTAGTCGTAGGAGGCTGTTTGACCAAGGGATTATCATACGTAGTGAATTCTTCCCCAACTTCCACAACTGGATTCCCTTCTACATGAGAATCAGTCGTGGTGCCTTGGTCTATGGCTTCCATTGGGCTCTCTCCTACAATAGGAGGAAGGTCAGGTGGTAATACTTTGACCCTTCGATCTCATCTCAAAGGTAACCCAACCAGATTGTTGGTCACTAAAACATAACCTAGGGTTTGAAATTAGAATCACACACAAAACCACTCCTACGCAAGCTAAAGGTAACAAGCAAACTTAGGTGATAAGAGGGGCTGATAAAATTTGGTTCCTCACTAGGATTGGCAAGTCTTTGCAACTCGGGATATATCGCAGGGTCCAAGAGTAAAGCACGACAAGGAGGATTGGGACCATGCCCTTACCTGAATACCCGGTGACCTGGACGGTACATGCGTAGTAGCTCTCCAAGTGTTGTTCTTAGTGTATTGCTCCGAGAAGACGGCCAAAAATGTTTTCTCAATTTGTTTAGGGAATCCTAAAGGTGTCTCCTGATGTACGCAAGGTACGTGGGAGCTCAAATCCGTGTTAGTGTTGTACAATGCACAACCATTCAAAAGGGGCCTTCTGATATACAATCGAGTAGGTGAAGTACCTTTCTATATGCCTCAAGGGTACGTGAAAGGTCGTTCGATATACCAGTTGTACTTGGAAGAACCACATAGTTCTCGAGATGCAGTGCAGGAAATAGAACGACGGCTCCTATGTTTTAAGACGTTGAAACACATCTCTACCCTATCACTCAAGTTACTAAAAAATTTTAACCTAGCACTAGCATTAATTTTTTCTTGAATGATTAGGTGAATGCATGAAGTGTGGACAGAAAAGTAAAACCATGCAACATGATATGCAAATTTTTCACTTTATCGTTCGAAGTATGCCCTACTTACAGGAAGGAGAGAGTGATTTAATTCTGTTTCTAAACCAAGATCCCAAACAATCACACTAAATTTATCTTTCAAAAATGCAAACAAGCAACAAACTTCTACTAACTGAAACTTTAAAGCGAAAAGAAGCAAGATCTCTTTTTCCAAAAGAAAGACGCTACTTATTATTTGGTACACCAAGCACTTTTATAATTCTTCAAATATGAAAAGATCTAACTTACAACTATGATATATTTTTGGCGAGAAAAGAGCATAATAAGAAAAGAAGAACGCGAACGCCTGAAATTTTGTGAAACTAATCAAGGATTTAGTGGTTCATCTTCAAAGAAAACTATGATCAAATCTCAAATTTTCTTCTAGCAAAAGCAATCTTTCATGAACTTATGAAGAACAAAAATGAATAAACCAAAAGCAAAAAGTTTTCCTCTCAGCTAATATAATAGTAAAAAAGAGATCTAACTATATCTACTTCTAAGCACTCATTGGAAAACCACACCCAAGCATACAAGCAGTTGAACAGAAAAAAACAACCTATCTCTTTGAACCAATACAAAATAAGCCTTTACCACATTCAGATTTCAAATTTAACAGTCCATAACTCAATGGTGAAGCCAGAAACACACACAAAAAAGAAAGCAACCCTAACTAAGCTCTAAAATTACAGGGGTATCAAAACCCTACCTGGAACCACTTGCAAAATATTGGTGATAGAGTGTTACCGCCTTTTGCCCACTATAACACAGCAGTGGCACCGCATGTTGACCACTGAGCATGTGCAGTGGTACAACCTATTGTCTTCACTGAATGCGTGGTGACTTTTGTAGATGTCAGAACAAAAAAAAATGGTGAAAAAGAGAAATTTAAGTATTAAAACAATGGCATCAAATCATGGAAATCACAAAAAAAATAAGCATAGAAATAAAATGTGTCTCAGATCTAAGCAAATCCAATTAAACTGAACCAAAATCTCACTAGAAATCTAGTAGATCTTATCACTAAAATTTGAAGTTTGGATTACAGACAAAAGTTTGAAACCAAGGAATATCAGATGTGTTGAATGTCCTCCCCAATATGGTCATCATATTTGTTGCTAGAAATTATCACCTCTTGCTGACAAGAGTTGTTTCCCTAAGTCTTAATGGTTCAGATCTAGAACAAATGAGTGATAACAAGGATGGAAGGCTTCCCATAGAGCTTGTAGATATATGGAATGAGTCCTTTAGCTATCCTGTAATATGATGTAGTTATCTTTTATGGTTTTGAATCTCCACAAATATACCTGCAACGAACACATCAAACAACAAGCAAGATCAAAAGTACCAGAAAATGATCTACAATTCTATATTAGTGACTAAGGAATCCAATAATAAAATGAATGATTGCAACATAATACATTTTATGGGAAAGGGACCATATTTTCATTAAAATGAAGAAGAGATATTACAACCATTTTCCTTAGTGTTGTGATGCTCCTTCACATGCCATGTCTTGTCCTCAAAGCTCCAACTTGTCTCATCTAAGCTCACTCTAGATTTGGCCAGAATCTCAGTGCAACAGCATAACTTTTCTCTCCCTTACTATGGAGGATGAGCCAAGTTTTATAGGCCTTGGGATGTTATGGATGGTTGAGGAAAAGGTGGATGAGGTGGAAGTGAGATCCTACTAGGGAGGATCTTGAGTCCAAGTGGTCCACAAGAGTAGGGATGAGGGTGCCATGAATTCTTCCTTCGAGAAGCTTCGTGAATCTTCTCTTTTTCTATTTAAAACTTGAGCACCGCTCTTTCACTATGTAGACATAGCGTTACCAGGGCGGAACTACTTCTTGACAAAAGGGTAAATGCAGTGACACAGCTTATTTCAAGAGACAATGGGCGTTACTAAAGAGGGAAACTCTTATTACATTAAAGGAAAAGGCAGTGGTGGACTCAAATATGAAAAATAGGATTTTGGGTCAATGTCCAACTTCATAGTTTGGGAATTGAGGGAAAATTATGATGTTTTGGACCTCAACACATGATGGTGACGAGATTTATGTTTTGGGCCGCAAACTCGAAACAATGTAATCCATTGGCATGATGGCCTCTTTACCATACAGCAACTTGAACGGTGTATTCCTTTTCAACCCTTTCCAAGTGGTGTGATATTCCCATAGTATTGTTGGAATCTTCAAATCCCAGTCATCATGGTTTGCATTACACACCTTTGTGAGCAAATGATCCAACACCTTATCGAATGCCTCAACTGTCCCATTTGCTTGTGGATGATAAGGGGTACTTTTCTTGTGGTGTATCTGAAGTTCCTCTATCAACGCACTGATGGTGTGATTGATCAAGTGAATCTCCTGATTGCTCATTAGTATCTTTGGACAACCAAACAAGAAACTTGCTTCCATCGTCGCGATGCAATCTACAACTGGCACTACCTCTGCCCATCTTGTTAAATAATCCGTTGATGTAATGATGTAGCGCGCATCGGTCCTCTTTCTAAGTGGGTTGATTGGTCCCACGAATTTCACTACCCATTTATCAAATGGTTGTAGTGTCACCTGAGGTACTAGTGACATCTCATCCCTTCTTGAGGGTTTCCCAGTCCTTTGACAAACATTGCAAGTCTGCGCATAGTCTGTTGCATCCTCATTGAGAGTTGGCCACCAAATCCCTGTGCAGAGTACCTTCCTGAAAATAGAGCAGCGACCTCCATAGTGTCCACCTGCAACTCTCGCATGTACTTCCACCAATACATACTCCTGTTCATGTGGTAGGACGCATCACTATAAGATCTTGTCCAATCCCATCTTATAGAGTTCTCTAGCAATCCGCTGGAAATCCACGGCTCAAACAGCCAAATGCTTCTTTTGATTTGTAGTGAGCCCTTCTGGTGTTGTTCCTACTGCCAAGAACTGAACTAATTTCTCATAGTAGTCATCAACTATTCCAACTCTGAATAGTTATGCATCAGGTAACCCATCTTTAATGTTTGCTGGTTCTTCACCTGTCTCAATTCACGATAAGTGGTCTGGGCCTACATTCAAGCGACCCGGGTTCACAATTATCTCGAAATCAAACTCTTGGAAGAGAAGTAGCCAGCGGCATATATTCTGCCCCAACATAGGCTTATTCACTAGGTATTTCAACGTAGAGTAATCTGTGAACATATTGAAATGACTTCCCAATAGATAGTGTTGAAAATTCTGCAATGCGTAGACCATTGCCAATACTTCTCTCTCTGTCCTAGTATAATTATTTTCTGCAGACAACAACTTCCGAATGGGAAAATAAATTGGGTGATTGATATCTCCTTCACCAGGTTGTGCCTGCACCACTCCCAGCGCGGTTGATGAAAAATCAACATGAACATGGAACTCCTTCGTCCAATCTAGAAAACCCAGTATTTTTGTCGTAGCCATCTTCATTTTCATGGTGTCGAAACTTCCCTGACATTCTTGACTCCATGCGAACAACGCATCCTTCTTCAGTAACTTCTCCATGGGTGTTGTGATCACGGCATACCCTTTGATGAACTTGTGATAATGTCATGTATGACCTAACGTCGCTCTAAGTTGCTTCACATTTGTAGGTAGTGTCAACTTCAGAATCAACGCAATCTTGGTGAGATCGACCAGCATAGCTTCTTTGCAAACAATGTGCCCCAGCAACATCCCAAATGGTGCACAAAATATGCACTTCTTCTAATTTAGTTCAATCTGATGTTTTCGACATTTCTCCAACATCAGTCGTAGATTTGTGAGATGATCTTTTATCAGCCAATAAACTATACAATCATCCATATAGACTGCCAAAAACTTCTCAATAAAATCCTTGAACGCATCGACTACAATCCTAGAGAATATCGCAGGCACATTTTTTAGTCCAAATGGCATTATCGCGTATTGAAAATATCCCCATTCATTCATAAATGTTGTTTTATGTCGATCCTCTTTTGCAATATTGATTTGATGATAGCAAGAAAATCCATCCGTAAACAAATAGATTTCCTGACCTCCTACTCCTTCCAACATTTCATCAGTAAACAGTGTCAGGAACGGATTATGACGATATGCATCCTTCAGATTTCTGAGATCAATACAAATCTGAACCTCACATGTCTTCTTATCTTGCATGACCATGGGACTGATCCATTCTGATTCTTCAACTGGTTCTATGATTCTTGCGTCCAACATCCTGTCGAGCTCATCCTTTACTCTTTCCTTGTATTTCAGATTCAAACGACACGAACGCTGTCGTACTGCCTTTGCATCTGGCTTCAAATGGATCTTCAGAGTCTCCCAGATCTCCTAGTATCCCCTTCATTTCAGAAAATTTTGTAAGAAACAGATCCTAAAACCCATGCAACAAATCAGTGATCTTTGCCATTGCTTTTGTTTCTGTTGAGGCCTAGAAAATAGCAGGTAACAACAATTAGGGATTCTCCCCACTACATGTTCCCAACTAGCCCGTTACTATTTGGTATGGGGAATCCATCCGGTTTACGATCTGGCTACCGTAGGTCAAGTAACAAAAATAAAGGGTTTTACCGGTTATAGCTCGGTCCAAAGTGTATGTTTTTAGTTTTTTGTATTTAAGTATGAGATGCAAGTGCCTATCTAAAATTTTAGATTGATAGAGAATACAAGGAGCGGTCACAATGTGATGTGCAGGTTCTTACCTCTCGTCTTAACTCTCTCGCATATAAACCACACACAGCAAGAAAAAACTAAAACTAACTATCTAACCTATCCCTAGGGAGAAACATTATTATTCATCAATGAGTAATTTATTTTGTGCATGCATTAAGAAAAATCACAGATAGCTGTTACTTATTTCTAAACACATGAACATTTATAGATATATGAACAACCAGATAGCTAATTGTTTACTAACAACATTCATTACTCACAGTGGAAAATTCATAGAGTAAACTAGAGTACATTCATAACAAGAACATAGATTCAAAGAGTTAGAACAATCTCACAGTTAATGGATAACAGCTGAAAACGAAATAGTTAACATTCAACGAATCCATAGCACAACATTTGAAACCTTCCACAAAGCTTTCTCCAACAGGAAACTTGTAATTTCTTTATGCAAAAGGAAATAGTTCTTCTTACATTATACTCTCACAAATCTATCTGGGAAAAAGTCATGTACTACATCTAACTCTCCTATACTTATACAAAACAGCAAAACCTTTGGGTTGCCACCCCCCAGGAGACCTTTGCGCTTCCCCCAACCGTTCAATCCCACAATTTTGTCCTTTTGTGAGTGCTCATGATTTATGCAATACGTTACATTTCAGCTTAAGATTTTAGGAGCGCTTTATAAAAAGGGACTAGATTGGTAACTGATTAAATTCTCCCAAGCTTGGGCCTCTGCTGCTATTGATCTGTTTGAGATCTCAGACCCTTACTTCCTTGTTCTCTTTCTTACTGCCTCCTTTCTTCTACTTCGTCTTCTAGACATGTTTTCTCTACATCGATTCTCCCGGTAGGACCATCGTGGACCACAAAAAATACATATAGAATATTCTTCAAAGTTATAATATTTCAACACTCCCCATTAACAAGAAGTGTATTCTACAACACAATCAACAACAACAATAGTAGGAGAGAGATAGAGGACATCATCAACATCATCAGGGTAACACATCTATAAATCATTGGAAGCTCTTCAACATCATGTAGTCTTCATCTTCAATCTTCAGTCTTCAGCAACAGAAACACCTTAACTACATCATCAACAGCACTTTGACCTTTCGATCAGCAACAACACCTTCAGTACTTTGACCTTTCGATTAGCAACATCTTCAGCACTTTGACCTTTCGATCAGCAACAAAATCTTCAGCACTTTGATCTTTCGATCAGCAACATTTTCAACACTTTGACCTTTCGATCAGCAACAACATCTTCAGCACTTTGACCTTTCGATCAGCAACAACATCTTCAGCACTTTGACCTTTCGATCAGCAACATCTTTAGCATTTTGACCTTTCGATCAGCAATAACATCTTTAGCTCTTTGACCTTTCGATCAGCAACATCAACATCATCACACTCTGATCTTTCGATCAAAAACATCATCATCATCACACTCTAATATTTCGATCAGGAACATCATCATCATCACACTCTGATCTTTCGATCAGAAACATCATCAGCAGCAGCAACAACCTGCAATACACAGTACAAAGACAAAAAAAATTCTTTGGATCACTTTTGGACTTCAAGTCCAGGGATGATGCAATCCCACCACATTCTCGATAACTGAAGTCACCGGATTGAATACGGGATAATCAGTCCCTATCAATTTAGGACTAAGTCCAAGGATGATGCAATCCTACCACATTCTCGCTGACCAAAGTCACCCAATTGATTACGGGATAATCAGTCCCTATCAATTTAGGACTAAGTCCAAGGATGATGCAATCCTACCACATTCTCGATGACCGAAGTCACTGGATCCATTCTGAACCGAAGTTCACAGATGATACAATCCTACCACATTCTCGATGACCGAAGTCACCGGATCCATTCTGAACCGAAGTTCACGGATGATACAATCCTACCAGATTCTCGATGACCGAAGTCACCGGATCCATTCTGAATCAAAGTTCCCAGATGATACAATCCTACCACATTCTTGATGACCGAAGTCACCAGATCCATTCTGAACCGAAGTTCAAGGATGATACAATCCTACCACATTCTCGATGACCGAAGTCATCCGATCCATTCTGAACCGAGGTTCAAGGATGATGCAATCCTGCCACAATCTCAAGGACCGAAGTCACCATATCTATTATGGACATATTTCCCATGATGATACAATCCCTCTTCATTCTCAGGGACCGAGGTCACCGGATCACTTTAGGGAAAGACCCCAAGGACGATACAATCCCACTACAACACCACTACTCCCCCTTTCGAGGAAGGTCTTTCCAAACAACACCAAGCTTGTCTCGAAAGTGTTCGAACTTTACCTGAGATAGAGGCTTTGTCAACACATCAGCAACTTGTTCATCAGTACTCGCATACTGGAGCTTTATGGCTCCCTTCTGCCACCCTTCTACATCATATCTTGAATGTAGAAATACTTGATTTCTATGTGCTTCGATCTGTCGTGGAACACTGGGTTCTCTGACATCTTAATACAACTTTGGTTGTCACATAGAATCATAGTAGTGTCCAACTCTAGGTTGAATAACCCTGACATCAGCTTTTGCAGCCATATGGCTTCACAACTAGCAGAGCAAGCTGCTATATATTCTGCTCCGGCTGCGCTTAGAGCAACACTAGACTGTTTCCTGCTAAACAATGAATTCATAGCAAATCCCAGACTATAACATCCACCTAATGTGCTTTTTCTATCTGAGATACTTTCGGCCCAATCTGCATCTGTATAGCCATACAATATATACTCATGGCTACTATCATAGTATAGACCAAAGTCTGTAGTCCCTTTCAGATATCTCATCACATGTTTTGCAACTACCACGTGAACTCGTCTAGGTTGAGGTAGATATTGACTCAAAGTGTTCATAGAAAAACAAATGTCAAGTCTGGTGTTTGTTAAGTACATCAATGACCCAATGATCTGTCTGTATTGAGTCTCATCTACTAACTCTGATGAGTCATCAGCTAACAACTTCAGGTTGGAATCCATGGGTGTGGCCATGGCTTTGCATTCCATCATATTGAATCTTTTCAATATCTCTACTGCATACTTTCCCTGGTTGAGAAAGATTCCTTCTGAACTTTGCCATACTTCCATACCTAGGAAATAATGCATTAACCCAAGGTTTTTCATCTCAAATTCTTCTGCGAGTTTCTTCTTGCTTTCCATAATCTATTTCTCATTTTTTGTCAAGAATAAGTCATCCACATATAGTAGTAGGATAGCAGGTTCATCTTCTACAACCTTGACGTAAAGGTTAGGGTTCGCTTTAATCTTGGTAAAGCCCATGCTCGCTAGGAAACTATCTATCCTTTCATACCAAGCTCGAGGAGCTTGTTTTAGGCCATACAGGGCCTTCTTTAGCTTCCATACGTGAGTATGTCTATCTTCAACTTCAAATCCTTGTGGTTGTTCTATGTATACTTCTTCAATCACACCATTCAAAAAAGTTGTTTTTACATCCATCTGGTGTAAGTCCCACTTCATCATGGATGCGAGTGCCATGATAGCTCTAATTGAAGTATACCATTATATAGGTGCAAAATTTTATTCTTAATCAATTCCTTCTTTCTGAGAGAAACCTCTGGCCACAAATATTGCTTTATACTTCTCGATATTTCCGTCAACTGCATGTTTTATCTTGTAGATCCATTTGGGGGATACTACACTCTTTCCTTCTGGTTTGGGAACTATATCCCATACATCATTCTTCATTATTGATGGGTATTCTTTAGTCATTGCTTCTACCCATTCTTTCTTCTGTATTGCATCTTCGTAGTTTGTAGGTTCTTGATCTACAAGATCACACATCAAGGCTACATAGTTGGAAAAAGTCTTAGGTTTCTTTCTTTCCCTTGTGAAGCCTTTAGGAGCTCCATATATTTCTGCCTCTTTTATAATTTCTCTTGTCCAAGCAGGATTTCTCTTTCTTGATATCTCCATCATAGGAGGTTCTTGTGGTTCTACCATGTCATGTTCTTCAGGAGCTTTATATTCAGGGAGACATGTAGTTTCTTCATTTCTAGGAGGTGCCTCTTCTTCATACACTTCTTCATGTTGGCACTTCCTGGATCTCTTGAGGGATACCTCTTCATCGAATGTTACATCTCAACTGATTTCCATGTGATGGAATCCAGGAAGGTAAATTATGAATGCTTTGGATACTTCACAATATCCAACAAATATCCCCTTCTTTCTGGAAGGATCTAACTTGGTTCTTTTCTCTTTTGGTATATGAATATATACTGGGCAACCAAATATTTTGAGGTGACTTACCTCAGGTTTCTTTCCTGTGAACATCTCTTCTGGAGTCTTTCATCCAAGAGCACTGTGAGATATTCTATTCTGTACATACACAACAGTTCTTGCTGCTTCTACCCATAGATGCATTGGAAGATCTTGATCATATATCATTGTCTTCACTGCCTCCATAATGGTTCTGTTCTTTCTTTCTGCAACCCCATTCTGTTGAGGATTGTAGGGAGTAGTTAGTTCCCTCTTGATTCCAGCATCTTTGGAAAAGGCTTCAAATTATTTTGAGGTATACTCTCTGCCATTGTCTAATGGGAGTGTCTTTATTTTCTTGTCTGAAAGATTCTCTATCAAGGCTTTTAACTCCTTGAATTTCTCAAATACTTCACTCTTTTATTTCAAGAAGTATATCCAAGTCTTTCTTGAAAAGTCATCAATAAATGTGATATAATACTCAAAGCCACTTAAGGATGTAGAAGACATTGGACCACATACATATGAATGAATCAATTCTAATGTACCTTTTGTTTTTGTTTCACTCTCCGAAAATGGATTCTTGATGTTCTTTCCCTTCGCACATCCTTTGAAAATGCCTTCATGCTTTATCTTCATGTCTGGTAACCCTGTCGCTACTTTGTTCACATGAGGTAGAGCCTTGTAATTAATGTGGGCAAGCCTTCTATGCCATAGTTCACTAGGCTCAGTGGAATCATGAACAAAGGTTGTTTCTGAGTACCCCTTCAGTTTATACAAGCCTCCTTCTTCTTCACCAATGATGATTGCATCTTCAATATTCTTTCCTTTGGGCCACATGAGTACTTGACCATCTATGAAAGGAACTTTGAATCCTTTCTTATCTAAATCTAAGATAGAAAGTAAGTTCTTCTTTAGACCAAGTACATATAATACATCTTTCATCTTTAGGGGATTACTTGTATCAATTTTGTAGCTTGCTTCACCTACTCCTTTGATCGGATATTGATAGTCATCTCCTAGGGATACTTTCTGAGGAGAGCTCTTTTCTTCAAGTTTGGATAGAGTTTTCTTTTGTCCCATAATGTGCTTTGAAGTACCACTATCAATAAACCAAGTGTCTTCTCCAGGTGTTACAAATATAGAGAGTGCAGAGAATAGTACATATTCTTTTGCATCTTCTTCTCTTGCTTGTTTTCTTGGAGGTCCTTCTTCTTCTTCTTCTTCATATTCATCTTCTGCTAGATGAGCATGATATATTTTGTTGTTGTTGATCCTCTTCTTATATTATTGCTTCTTCATAGGACAATTTCGGGAAATGTACCTATCTTATTACAATGAAAACATTAAAAACCAGAGTAGTCTCTACTTGGACGATTTTCTCTTATCCTTTAGATTCTTCTGGGAGGATGAGACTCCTTGAAACTTCTTCTCTTGAAATTAGATTGACCTCTTCTTCTCTTCGTAAGAGTGGCTAGGGATTGATCATCTTCCTTTAGTAAGGTTTCTCTATTTGCCACTCTAGTCTCCTCTTGAATGCAGTCTTCCCATACCATATCAAACTTCATGCTTTATTTTCTGGCACACATCATCTGGATGAAGGATTCCGGGGTCTAGTGAGACCATTGAGAGTAGTCATCACCTTTTAATCTTCATCAAGCTTATCTCCAATAGCTTCTAGTTTCTCTTTTATCTGAGAAACCCTTGTGAAGTAGTCTTGGATGGATTCTCCATGACTCATATTGGTGATCTTCAGTTGAGCTCTTAGATTCATCTTTTTGTTGATGTTTCTTCCCTCATACATTCTGGATAGGGAATCATACATTTATTTTGGAGTCTTCTTGGATGACACTTGAGGGATCAAGTGATTCTTGATGGAGTCAGCAATAATCCTTTGTGCCCTAATCATATCCTTCTTGTGCTTCTCCTTGGCTTCAGCTTCTTCAGGTTCTGCAACTTCTTCTTTGACATACTTATCAAGATCATTCTCTTGGAGAATGAGACCAATCCTGTATTTCCATGCTCAGAAAATATCTATGCCTTCTAGCTTGTCCTCAAGCTTAGTGCTTGGGGCCATCTTGTTAGAAAATCACAAAAAATTGAAATTTTGCGTAATGAGAAACTGAACTTACTAGAAGATGTGCTTGAATGAGGTGAGTT
The DNA here is from genome assembly GCA_001517045.1 of Pseudotsuga menziesii. NCBI lineage: Eukaryota > Viridiplantae > Streptophyta > Pinopsida > Pinales > Pinaceae > Pseudotsuga > Pseudotsuga menziesii. The sequence goes on from LPNX010383379.1 coordinate 42,739, forward strand.
GACCGGTGTGCCTAGATTCTAGAGATCTTAAGTCTTCACCTTCCAAATCAGACTTGCAAGATTCAACTTCTACAGCTTCCAGCTGTTTTCTAGTGTAGCAGTCAAACTAGGGTTTGACTTCCCCAAAGACTCACACACCCAAAAACCTTGATTCTAGGCTCAAAATATGCACTCTGGGAGGGTGCAACTTTCTATGCAAGCAGTTTTATGAAACTCAAAAATTTTCCTGAAACCCTAATTTCTTTTGGGGAGAGAGAGAGGGCTATTTCACCTTGTGAAAGCTGTCCTATTCAGGCTAGCTCTGATACCATGTTAAATTTTCATATGCTAAGCTATATCATCAGTATTTCATTTCAATCTCATAACAAAAGCATATAAATAGGATCTCTGAAAGAAACAGTATCACAAGAACAACATAGATTTATCCTGGAAAAACCCTACAGGGAAAAACCCAGCAAAAGCTTCCTCAATATAGATGCCCCAAAAGTTAAAAGGTAAAACCAAAAGACTGATCAAAGACTGATCCTCCTCCTTCTCCAACTACTTCTCTCTCCTTCACTAATGCACTACACAAGTGAGTGTGTGTGTGCCAAATGAGGAGCGCCACACCTCTATTTATATTCATCCGTTCACTTTAATAATTAATTTCAACATGTAGGCTCGAGTTAATCATGTAGGCTCGAGTTAAACTTGTAGGATCAAGTAACCACAACTGGGGTGCTAATGACCCACCTTTACAATTTGAGGGGACTACCTCATGACTCTTATTAGTTCTTCCGATTAGAAAAAATGGGAGTATAAAGAAATACAATTGGTTCTCCCAGTAGGACCATCGGGGACCACAAAAAATACATATAGAATATTCTTCGAAGTTACAATATTTCAATAGTGTAAGACATTATTGAAGAATGGAGTCAATAGCACGGCGATATAACGTATCATTTAAAATGAGATAATATTTCACGTGGTGACGGATGCGACGACAATCGTCATGGGACATATCAGGCTGAAACCTTTGGGTCTAGAGATAAATGATCATATCTCCATACCATGTATCAGTTGTGCTAATCAGAAACAAAAATTCATCCGAAAATGAATCATTGGGATCAGCTTCCATAAAAGCACAGGGAAGGTCCCAAATTAACTCCGTGAAAACTAAGGACTTATTAGAATTAGCCTTAGCGAAATTGAGATCAAATTCCTGTAAGGTGACGATCTAACAAGAATAATTTCCCCCTAGTACTTGACGAGTCAAAATGTAATACATGGGGTTTTGATCTGCGAGAACAATTATGGTCCGTAGTAAGATGTAGTGATGAAATTTTTGCACAACAATTACCGTAGCCAAAGCTAGCTTCCCCACATGTGAATAATGGGTTTCAGAGTCAAGGAGACTTTTACTTGGGTAATAAATCACATGTTCTTGGTAATTGAGATCTTCCTTCACTAGAACCATACCAATAGTAGCAGTGGAGGAAACAACATACAACAGAAAGTATTTTGAGTAATTTGTGGGGTGCAACACTAGTGAATGTGTCAAAGCGTGTTTCAAATTATCAAAACCTCGTTGGGCTTGGTCATCCCAAAAGAACGAGGTGTCCTTAAGGAGACGCATATAACCATGTGTTTTTTTTGCGAAGTTGCATACAAAACGACGAAGAAAGTTTTCCTTCCCTTGCAAACTTAGGAGTTCAGTAATATTAGTCGGGGCAAGTAAGGCCAAAATAGAAGCTATTTTTAAAGGATCTATCCAGATGCAATCTTTGGAAACCATGAAGCCAAGAAGACGTCCAATCTTAACACAAAAGAAACATTTATGTGGATTAATTCAAATATTGTAATGACAACATCTAAGGAATATGACCTGGATGGTCCTCTCGTTGTTACGAATGAGCAGAGAGGTCATCCAGGTACGACTCCACGATGTGTTTAATATCATGAAAAGCATAGGACATGGTGCGCTGGAATGTAGCTCCAGCATTTTTTAAACCAAATGGTAACTTCTGATATGCAATGGTTCCCCACGGACAAATGAATTTCGTTTTATGTTGATTAGTGGGCATACTTTCTATCTGATTGTAGTCGAAAAAGCCATCCATAAATCAGAAGATTACGCTTCTAGCATAGTTATCAATGATTTGATCGATGTGTGGAGTAGGGAAATTGTCCTTGCAACAAGCCTTATTAAAATCTCAAAAATCGCTACAAAATCTAATAGTGCCTTGCTTCTTAGCCACAGGGACAATATTAGACACCCATTCCGTCAACAGTACGAGATAAATAAACCCCGCTTTCAGAAATTTCTCCACTTCGTATTTAATAGCCGCATCATTCCTAGGATGGACTTGACGTAGTTTTTGTCTAATTGGCTTTGTCGTGGGATAAGTCTTGATTTCGTGTACAATGATGGATGGATAAATCCCAAGCATTTCTTTGTACGTCCAGGCAAAAACATCTCAGAACTCTTTGACTAGAGATCTATAACTTTCAGTTTCTTCTGATGAACAGCTCTAATGTGCATGAACATGTTCAACAATTTCGGGCTTCACTGATATGTCAATGGGAGTTGTCTGAGTAATGTTACAAATTTTTCCTTTAGAATCAGTGCCTTGTAATGGTACAGGAGTTTTAGGGTTGTTGACAATATCAGTACTAATGAGAGACACAAAATTAAACTCTACCGAACTGGCAGTGGGAAGGAAAGAGGATCTATGGTGATGATCTTCCCATACAGGTTCATCTATGCTCATGATCTCCATAATGGACTCATCCGATGGAAAATTCTACAAGAAATAGTCTAGAGTGGGGAGAGAGGGTTCTAGACAATAAGGTAGGTGGTAAGGATCTGATGCCACCAAATGAAGGTCATCAGGATGGACATCGGAAGCAGATTGAATAGCATCAAGGAGTGCTTCATAAAGGCCTAGAGAAGATTACTTAACAAATTCTTTACCTCTAGGATTGTGGTCATTCATGGAAATCATGTTCACAGCTACCACTTCTGTACTAGGAGGGGTCGATGGGAACACTCCCATGAGGGTTGAATCCTTCAACATATATACCCCAACTGATTGATAAGGTAGAGGGGATTGGCCTAGCATAGGAATATTATTTGCAGTGGGGGTGGTAACATTAGGTGAACAAAAATTGAGTTGATCGATGGTCACAATCTTCCCCAACTGAGGGAATTGGAGAGTACAAAAAATTGTCGAAGCAAAAGCCGTCATAACATAGAACTAGTTTCTCCCCAATAGCAGATTGTAATCCAACGGAGCGTCAAATACCTCCACCTGAGTGGAAACAGTCTTTCCCCCAAACTCGGTCGAAAGGGCTAGTAACAGACCATGAGGTTGGAAACCTCATCCGTGGAAAGCTTTCAAGGTTGTGGTTGAATTCGTAATTTTGGGAGAACCAATGGCTCTCCAGGAAGACACAGACAATACGGAGGTGGAAGCTCCTTCATCCAAAATGGTCCTATGGACCTTTCTCCCAACTATTCTGGTCACAATTTGAAATGCGAGCTAGTGGGGTAATCTAGACTTATAATTCTCCACATTAAAATGAATCAAATTAGTCTTATCCGGGTCTAAGGCCCCTAAGGTCGTCAACAAGTTTTTGCGTTGAGTAGGACAACTTTGGAGTACCTCCAAGGTAGACATCGCCCAAGGTGCTTGAGCCAAATCTTTAACAACGTTGTATAATTGTGCAACTCGAGCATTTGAATTAAAAACAGATTTCTGGAGAGTACTATTAGGTGGGCACAAAATCAAGTCGAGGTTAGGTTTATCGATCGTAAGAGGACCATTAGACGAAGGAGGAGAAGAACTAGTGGAAGCGGCTTTCTCAGGAGAAGGACTCGCATCCTTCTTCTCTGCAAGTTTGTCATATGACTGACCACGAGTAGTCAAGCTAATAGTTTCTGAAGACATCATTCATATTTCTTCCATAGAATTAGAGGTTCCTTGACAAGACATATGATCGATCAATTGTTGTTGAGACAGAAAGGGGTCGGTAAGCACCGCCGGTGTAGGGTTACTTTTCAAAAATTTACTAATTTATTCATGATGAGGGCACTCCTTCGTGAAGTGGTCACCACCACACAATAGGCAGGGATACTTAGCCTTCCTCTTTCCTTTATTGTCATTCTTCGGGGCCATATCCTTGGGGTTTTCCTGTTGGTTTCCAAGTTTTTTACCTTTTCCTTTTCCTTTCTTCTTATTACTGGTGTTTGTGTGCTTTGAATAGCGTTCACCTCAGCAGAAATCATAGGAGAAGAAGGATTGGAAGTAGAAGTACTATGTTGCTTGGCAGGTTTAGCTACTAACTAGGGTTGGACTGAACCGACAACCCCATCAACAGGAGTTTCTGCAGGTGGCTTGGTAGGGCCTGTTCTGGGACGAGGAGCTTGAGGGATTAGATCATACAAATTTTTGGACTAGGAATAAACCAAGTATAGATACTAAGCGCGACTGATATCCTGCTCTTCAGTAATAGTACCACCCATAGCCACATCACGGGTAATGGGAGGCAACAAGGATTTCATGAACCAATCAACCAACAATTGGTCTGGGATAGGAGCTTTAATAACCCTTCGTCATTTCCTCCACTCATGAATATGATATGATATATGTGTGGAAGTATTCTAGCAAAGTGATGTCAAAATATCTGTACCAGTTTTGTAACGAATGGGCAGTTGGAAATGAGTAAGAAAAACTATTTCCAATGGGTTGAAGTCCACAAACAAATGTTGCAGAAGCCCAATGTACCACTTGTCAGTCGTACTAGTCAAAGTTTGCTAGAAGAGCCTCAAACGGACTGAATCATCCATCAAGGAGTTGGAAGAACACCATAGATGGAATGTCATAACATGATTTTTGGGATCTTCTCCCTGCTTCCCATCAAATTTAGGCATATATGATGGAAACTTAACTGGAATTGCAAGCCACGAAGGGTTATGCTCGATGGGGTCATTGATCAACTTGAATAGATCAGGCAAGTCCAAATTTTCCAAAAAAACAAAGTTTCTGATTAGGCTGTATATATTGGTAATACTAATATGGCATCTGTATACCAATAGGACCATAGGACGATTGATACACTGGTTGTTGGATATTTGGATTCACATATGATCCTTCTGAAGATCCACTAGATGCAGGCAGGCCTCTAAGAGGAGGTTTTCCTCCAGATGGTGGTGGTGGTGGTCCTCCACCAGGTGGCCTCCAAAACATTGTCCCCCAGAAGGTGGTCCTCCAGGTGGTGTTCCCCCAGAAGGTGTTCCCCAAAAGGTGCTCCACCAGGTGGTGGTCACCCAGAAGGTGGTCCCCCAAAAGGTGGTACCCCAGAAGGCAGACCTCTTCCAGGTGGGTCTCCACTAGGTGGTCCTCCAAAAGTTGGGCCACCATAACCTCCAACAGTCTTCATAGGTATCCCTCCAGGCATAGGCATATATGACCAATTAGGCTTCTCCCATCGTGTAAACATGTTTCTGGGGTAAGGCATACCGGGATATACCATTCATGTACATGTAGGTTGAAAGTTCACATTGCTTACAAATGGAAGATTTCCTAGGTAAGTATAACCCCAAGAAGGTTGATTGAAAATGAGTTGTACCCATGAGGGTTTCCCTGTACTAGGACAGGGGGTAACCGCTTTGGTTTTCATGGAAGGAACTACGATTGTTGACTGTCCTACAGTAGGGGTTTTTCCTAAACTGGAAGTGACTCCACTAACTACTAATGCAACTTGAGCTGGGAGTTAACCCCCATTGGTAGAAGATACGGGAGAGCCAGAAGCAGACCCAGGATTCAAAACTGTGGTAATAAGGTTGGAGGGTTGACCTGGATTAGGAACTATTGATCCTTGAGTCGGTGACGCTGAACTAGGAGCTGCTTGAGATGACGAAATTGGATGATATCCAAGAGGGGTTGTTTCCGAAAGATGGGGCAAAAGATCCGACATGGGTGCACGATGAGGAATAGGTGAAGCGATAAATATCGCAAGGTTTTCTTAAGCATTGCACAAGCAATCAATAGATGGCTGGACCCTTCTATACATTTCCTCATTCTATGGGGCATCCCTAGCGGGATTAACAAAAGAAGGTCTGGTAGTCTCAAATTCAGAAATAGCTTGACCTACAGAAGTTCTCCAAAAAGGAGCATTAGGGTCATATTTTTTCCCCTCGGTGTCATCATATGGGCGATCAACGACCCAGTTTGATGAACCAACATGACCTTCCATCGAAAAATGAAAGGTAGTATCAGCTGTAGGAGGCTGTTTGACTAAGGGATTATCATACGTAGTGAATTCTTCCCCAACTTCCACAACTGGATTCCCTTCTACATGAGAATTAGTCATGGCACCTTGGTCTATGGCTTCCATTGGGCTCTCTCCTACAATAGGAGGAAGGTCAGGTGGTAAGCCTTGGACCCTTCGAGCTCATCTCAAATGTAACCCAACCAGATTGTTGGTCACTAAAACATAACCTAGGGTTTGAAATTAGAATCACACACAAAACCACTCCTACGCAAGCTAAAGGTAACAAGCAAACTTAGGTGATAAGAGGGGCTGATAAAATTTGGTTCCTCACTAGGATTGGGAAGTCTTTGCAACTCGGGATATATCGCAAGGTCCAACAGTAAAGCACCACAAGGAGGATTGGGACCATTCCCTTACCTGAATACCCGATGACCTGGATGGTACATGCGTAGTAGCTCTCCGAGTGTTGTTCTCAGTGTATTGCTCCGAGAAGATGGCCAAAAATGTTTTCTCAGTTTGTTTAGGGAATCCTAAAGGTGTCTACTGATATACGCAAGGTATGTGGGAGCTCAAATCCGTGTTAGTGTTGTATAATGCACAACCATTCAAAAGGGGCCTTTTGATATACAATCGAGTAGGTGAAGTACCTTTCTATATGCCTCAAGGGTACGTGAAAGGTCGTTCGATATACCGGTTGTACTTGGAAGAACCACATAGTTCTTGAGATGCAGTGCAATAAATAGAATGGCGGCTCCTATGTTTTAAGACGTTGAAACGTGTCTCTACCCTATCACTCAAGTTACTAAAAAATTTTAACCTAGCACTAGCATTAATTTTTTCTTGAATGATTAGGTGAATGCATGAAGTGTGGACAAAAAAAGTAAAACCATGCAACATGATATGCAAATTTTTCACTTTATCGTTCGAAGTATGCCCTACTTACAGGAAGGAGAGAGTGATTTAATTATGTTTCTAAACCAAAGTCCCAAACAATCACACTAAACTTATCTTTCAAAAATGCAAACAAGCAACAAACTTCTACTAACTGAAACTTGAAAGCGAAAAGAAGCAAGATCTCTTTTCCCAAAAGAAAGACGCTACTTATTATTTGGTACACTAAGCACTTTTATAATTCTTCAAATATGAAAAGATCTAACTTACAACTATGATATATTTTTGGCGAGAAAAGAGCATTAAAAGAAAAGAAGAACACGAACGCCTGAAATTTTGTGAAACTAATCAAGGATTCAGTGGTTCATCTTCAAAGAAAACTATGATCAAATCTCAAATTTTCTTCTAGCGAAAGCAATCTTTCATGAACTTAGGAAGAACAAAAATGAATAAACCAAAAGCAAAAGGTTTTCCTCTCAACTGATCTAAATGTAAAAAAGAGATCTAACTATATCTACTTCTAAGCACTCATTCGAAAACCACACCCAAGCATACAAGCAGTTGAACAGAAACAAACAACCTATCTCTTTGAACCAATACAAAATAAGCCTTTACCACATTCAGATTTTAAATTTAGCAGTCCATAACTCAATGGTGAAGGCAGAAACACACAAAGAAAAGAAATCAACCCTAACTAAGCTCTGAAATTACAGGGGTATCAAAACCCTACCTGGAACCACTTGCAAAATATTGGTGATAGAGTGTTACCGCCTTTTGCCCACTATAACACAGCAGTGGCACCGCATGTTGACCACTGAGCATGTGCGGTGGTACAACCTATTGTCGTCACTGAATGCGTGGTGACTTTTGTAGAAGTCAGAACAAAAAAAAATGGTGAAAAAGAGAAATTTAAGTATTAAAACAATGGCATCAAATCATGGAAATCACAAAAAAATTAAGCATAGAAATAAAATGTGTCTCAGATCTAAGCAAATCCAATTAAACTGAACCAAAATATCACTAGAAAGCTAATAGATCTTATCACTAAAATTTGAAGTTTGGATTACAAAAAAAAGTTTGAAACCAAGGAATATCAGATGTGTTGAATGTCCTCCCCAATATGGTCATCATATTTGTTGCTAGAAATTATCACCTCTTGCTAACAAGAGTTGTTTCCCTAAGTCTTAATGGTTCATATCTAGAACAAATGAGTGATAACAAGGATGGAAGGCTTCCCCTAGAGCTTGTAGATATATGGAATGAGTCCTTTAGCTATCCTGCAATATGATGTAGTTATCTTTTATGGTGTTGAATCTCCACAAATATACCTGCAACGAACACATCAAACAACAAGCAAGATCAAAAGTACCAGAAAATGATCTACAATTCTATATTAGTGACTAAGGAATCCAATAATAAAATGAATGATTGCAACATAATACATTTTATGGGAAAGGAACCATATTTGCATTAAAATGAAGAAGAGAGATTACAACCATTTGCCTTAGTGTTGTGATGCTCCTTCACATGCCATGTCTTGTCCTCAAAGCTCCAACTTGTCTCATCTAAGCTCACCCTAGATTTGGCCAGAATCTCAGTGCAACAGCATAAGTTTTCTCTCCCTTGCTATGGAGGATGAGCCAAGTTTTATAGGCCTTGGGATGTTAGGGATAGTTGAGGAAAAGGTGGATGAGGTGGAAGTGAGATCCTACTAGGGAGGATCTTGAGTCCAAGTGGTCCACAAGAGTAGGGATGAGGGTGCCATGAATTCTTCCTTCGAGAAGCTTCATGAATCTTCTCTTTTTCTCTTTAAAACTCGATCACCTCTCTTTCACTATGTAGACAGAGCGTTACCAGGGCGGAACTACTTCTTGACAAAAGGGTAAAGGCAGTGACACAGCTTATTTCAAGAGACAATCGGCGTTACTAAAGAGGGAAACTCTTGTTACATTAAAGGAAAAGGCAGTGGTGGACTCAAATATGAAAAATAGGATTCTGGGTCAATGTCCAACTTCATAGTTTGGGAATTGAGGGAAAATTATGATGTTTTGGACCTCAACACATGATGGTGACGAGATTTATGTTTTGGGCCGCAAACTCGAAACAATGTAATCCATTGGCATGATGGCCTCTTTACCATACAGCATTTTGAATGGTGTATTCCCTGTCAACCCTTTGCAAGTGGTGTGATATTCCCATAGTATTGTTGGAATCTTCAAATCCCAGTCATCATGGTTTGCATTACACACCTTTGTGAGCAAATGCTTCAACACCTTATTGAATGCCTCAACTGTCCCACTTGCTTGTGGATGATAAGGGGTACTTTTCTTGTGGTGTATCTGAAGTTCTTTTATCAACGCACTGATGGTGTGATTGATCAAGTGAATCTCCTGATTGCTCATTAGTATCTTTGGACAACCAAACAGGAACCTTGCTTCCATCGTCGCGATGCAATCTACAACTGGCGCTACCTCTGCCCATCTTGTTAAATAATCCGTTGATGTAATGATGTAGCGCGCATCGGTCCTCTTTCTAGGTGGGTTGATTGGTCCCACGAATTTCACTACCCATTTATCAAATGGTTGTAGTGTCACCTGAGGTACTAGCGACATCTCTTCCCTTCTTGAGGGTTTCCCAGTCCTTTGACAAACATTGCAAGTCCGCGCATAGTCTGTTGCATCCTCATTGAGAGTTGGCCACCAAATCCCTGTGCAGAGTACCTTCCTGAAAATAGAGCGGCGACCTCCATAGTGTCCACTTGCAACTCTCGCATGTGCTTCCACCAATACGTACTCCTGTTCATGTGGTAGGTCGCATCACCGTAAGATCTTGTCCAATCCCATCTTATAGAGTTCTCAAACAACCAAATGATTCTTCTGATTTGTAGTGATCCCTTCTGGTGTTGTTCCTACTGCCAAGAACTGAACTAATTTCTCATAGTAGTCATCAACTATTCCAACTCTGAATAGTTATGCATCAGGTAACCCATCTTTAATGTTTGCTGGTTCTTCACCTATCTCAATTTGCGATAAGTGGTATGGGCCTGCATTCAAGCGACCCGGGTTCACAATTATCTCAAAATCAAACTCTTGGAAGAGAAGTAGCCAACGGCATATATTCTACCCCAACATAGGCTTATTCACTAGGTATTTCAACGTAGAGTAATCTGTGAACATCTTGAAATGACCTCCCAATAGATAGTGTTGAAAATTCTGCAATGCGTAGACCATTGCCAATACTTCTCTCTCTGTCCTAGTATAATTCTTTTCTGCAGACAACAGCTTCCGAATGGAAAAATAAATTGGGTGATCGATATCTCCTTCATCAGGTTGTGCCTGCACCACTCCCAGCATGGTTGATGACAAATCAACATGAACATGGAACTCCTTCGTCCAATCTAGAAAACCCAGTATTTTTGTCGTAGCCATCTTCGTTTTCATGGTGTCGAAACTTCCCTGACATTCTTGACTCCATGCGAACAACGCATCCTTCTTCAGTAACTTTTCCATGGGTGTTGTGATCACGGCATACCCTTTGATGAACTTGTGATAATGTCCTATATGACCTAACGTCGCTCTTAGTTGCTTCACATTTGTAGGTAGTGGCAACTTCAGAATCAATGCAATCTTGGTGAGATCGACCAGCAAAGCTCTTTGCAAACAATGTGCCCCAAAAACATCCCAAACGGTGCACAAAATATGAACTTCTTCCAATTTAGTGCAATCTGATGTTTTCGACATCTCTCCAACATCAGTCGTAGATTTATGAGATGATCTTTTATCAGCCAATAAACTGTACAATCATCCATATAGACTGCCAAAAACTTCTCAATAGAATCCTTGAACGCATCGACTACAATCCTAGAGAATATCGCAGGTGCATTTTTCAGTCCAAATGGCATTATTGCGTATTGAAAACATCCCCATTCATTCATAAATGTTGTTTTATGTCGATCCTCTTTTGCAATATTGATTTGATGATAGCAAGAAAATCCATCCGTAAACAAATAGATTTCCTGACCGCCTACTCCTTCCAACATTTCATTAGTAAACAGTGTCGGGAATGGATTATGACGGTATGCATCGTTCAGATTTCTGAGATCAATACAAATATGAACCTCACATGTCTTCTTATCTTGCATGACCATGGGACTGATCCATTCTGATTCTTCAATTGGTTCTATGTTTCTTGCGTCTAGCATCCTGTCGAGCTCAGCCTTTACTCTTTCCTTGTATTGCAGATTCAAACGATACGGACGATGTCGTACTGCCTTTGCATCTAGCTTCAAAGGGATCTTCATCTCTCCCAAATCTCCTAGTATACCCTTCATTTCAGAAAATTTTGTAAGAAACAGATCCTGAAACCCATGCAACAAATCAGTGATCTTTGCCATTTCTTTTGTTTATGTTGAGGCCTGGAAAATCGCAGGTAACAACAATTAGGGATTCTCCCCACTACATGTTCCCAACTATCCCATTACTATTTGGTATGGGGAATCCATCTGGTTTACGATTCGGCTACCATAGGTCAAGTAACAAAAATAAAGGGTTTTACCGGTCACGGCTCAGTCCAAAGTGTATGTTTTTAGTTTTTTTTATTTAAGTATGAGATGCAAGTGCCTATATAAAATTGTATATTGATAGAGAATACAAGGAGCGGTCACAATATGATGTGCAGGTTCTTACCTCTCGTCTTAACTCTCTCGCATCTAAACCACACACAGCAAGAAAAAACTAAAACTAACTATCTAACCTATCCCTAGGGAGCAACATTATTATTCATCAATGAGTAATGTATTTTGTGGATGCATTAAGAAAAATCACAGATAGTTGTTACTTATTTCTAAACACATGAACATTTATAGATATATGAACAACCAGATAGCTAATTGTTTATTAACAACATTCATTACTCACAGTGGAAAATTCATAGAATAAACTAGAGCACATTCATAACAAGAACATAGGTTCAAAGAGTTAGAACAATCTCATAGTTAATGGATAACAGCTGAAAACGAAATAGTTCACATTCAATGAATCCATAGCACAACATTTGAAACCTTCCACAAAGCTTTCTCCAACAGGAAACTTGTAATTTCTTTATGCAAAAGGAAATAGTTCTTCTTACATTATACTCTCACAAATCTATCTGGGAAAAAGTCATGTACTACATCTAACTCTCCTATACTTATACAAAACAGCAAAACCTTTGGGTTGCCACCCCCCAGGAGACCTTTGTGCTTCCCCCAACCGTTCAATCCCACAATTTTGTCCTTTTGTGAGTGCTCATGATTTATGCAATACGTTACATTTCAGCTTAAGATTTTAAGAGCGCTTTATAAAAAGGGACCAGCTTGGTAACTGATTAACTTCTCCCAAGCTTGGGCCTCTGCTGCTATTGATCTGTTTGAGATCTCAGACCCTTACTTCCTTGTTCTCTTTCTTACTTCCTCCTTTCTTCTGCTTCGTCTTCTAGACATATTTTCTCTACATCGGCAATCACCCTGTCATGAATAACCAGTTCTCAGATGACTTAGTGTTTGACAAAGTAACACAAACTGTATTAAAACATACATCTTGTAAAATGAACTATTAAACAATACTAATGCATGAAAAGAAAACATGATGATGCAAAGAAAAATACTACAAGCTGCGTCTGAAAATCCTCTAAACCCGTTGTCCGACTAAAATCACAACCCTGATAGAATATACTCTTCATCTTAATTCAGGCCACTTCTGAGCTAATTCGAAACCCTCCGACAAAAACATGAACCAAGACAATGTAACAGCTACTCCTCAAGAAACCAAAACCCGAGCTGCACTCTTCCTCTCAAAAAAACTCTGACTCGACTAGCACCCACAAGAAAAATATGCCATTCCATAAAATAGTGTAAAAACACACCAAAAGGCGGGAAAAAACCCTATCAGCAATCGGGAACAAAAATGCTAAGGATCAGACAGAAATACACTAAACAGTCGTAACGGCGGGTAGCATAACGTCGGTGACTGGAGGCTCTGAGTACTATGCATCGAATGATTAGTCCTCAACCTTTCCGCAATGTTGGCTCTCCCAAACACTAAAAACCCATGATAGCTAAGCGTCGGAGATTAGAACCACTAAAGCATCGACCGGATAGTTCCCTGCACAGCCACAACGGTACGAGACAAATTGAATAATAGTTCTGCAGTCAACAAAAAAAACATCGATGGTCGGAAGCTTTGGGGACTATGTATCGGTGACCAAAGGCTCAATGCTATCGCCATATCAACGATGCAAAGAACCATCCCCTCGATCAATAGTCAAAACCATTCCGATAGCAAAAATAAATCATCGCAAAGTAAAAAGTTGGTCAAAAACCAAGGCATCGGTGAAAAACAAACTTACCATCAAAACGCTCATTATTTAGCTTCTACAACTGCGGCTGCGTAGAGACTTACGGTCCCGATTTACTGTTCAACTGACCTCTGAAAACCCAAATCAAAAATGTTAAGTTCCGAAAGACCTTCAGCTGGGCAACAATAAAAAGTTTGTGTCACTTCTGAAACAGCGGCGACAAAGAGAACTAAAGTTTCGATTCAAACATAAATAGACTTCCGATAGCAATGAAGGAAACCATTCAGATCAAAAGGACATCATTTTCAAATCAACTTTAAACCCCACAGTCCAAAGCATTAGCAGACAAAAGCAGTTTTCCAAAAATCATGAAAATAGTTGACCTCACTTCAACTTCAAACAATCCAAATTTGTAGCAGAGGGAAAACAAAAACAGAGTTCAGCAATCCAAATAGTCCCAGGAAAAATGAAATGAAAAGGAAGGTCCAAAATTTTCAAAATTTGGGAAAAAGTTGCAGCTGCAACAATTGGCAACTACCTGGTGAACCCAGATCTCTAGAAAACTTCTTCTTTGAGCAGCAGATTGTTTTGATAATAAATACTAGCATGCTGAATTCTTCTAGATGTCTGGATTTCCCAAATGGCACATACTTTAATCATTCATGATAGTCCAATTTAGGAATAATGGGAACCAAGATTTAAAATTTCAAATAACTCTTTTGAGGCCAAGAGTATGAATTTCATTTTTAACCTCTCTCTTCGGATATTTTCCAACTCGGACACCACAGGATTGTAACATATGGTAAACAAAAATATTCATTTGTTCATCATTCCCATGCCATTTTGCACTTTTTGTGCTTTTGGACTTTTGTCCTTTTTGAGTCCTCCTGCATGCCTTTCTTTCTGAATTTTTATTCAGGATCCTCTATCCATAGTGTCCTTTTGTGTGAGTGATGTATTTAATTTTCAGCTCACAGACGGAGAAGAAATTTGGCAATTTCGTACTTATATGGTTCAGTACTTTGTTTGATACATATTGCTTTCTTAGGATATTTTTTTACTCTTATTTGCCTTTTGGATTTCAATTCTTGGCATGGGATTATTTATATATAATACACTGTTTACCTTGCTTCCTTTCCAAGGCTCTTTTGCTGTCACCCCCTAAGACATTTTTAAATGTGAGATGGATGGAGCCTCGAAATAGCATTCCAGACCTTTTGATCCTGAGTTATTTTACAAGGATTAAGCAGGACTTCAATGTGATTATAGACATTTAGGAAAACTACTGAACTAGAAGAAATTCTTTCAGATAAATCAATAATACACAGTCTTATAAACAAGGATTTTGGTCAATCTAGAATTCTGATGCTCTCCATGCAACCAAAAGTTTGCTTCTTTTATTTAAATCCATCAAAATCTAAAAAAAACAACAGAAATAAGGTAAATAAAAAATAAACAACTAAAACAGTTTATTTATGTACAAAACAAAAACAAAAAATCAAGAAAAATAAGGTTTGAGAACTAAACCATTAACCGGTAAGTTCTCTTCCCACCCCTGTAAATCTTGCAATTTGTAGGTTGAGGGGCCAAGTTTTACAGCAATCTGAAAAGGGCCTGCCCATAACTATTGTAACTTCATGTGCTTCCCCTTTTCATCATGTGGGTGATCCCACTTAAGAACTAGGTCTCCCACTTCAAACTCCTTTTTTCCAGCTTTATGTTTATCAAACCACCGCTTCACTACTTCATGTTGATGCTTAAAACGTTATTTGGCCCTGGACCTAGACTCTTCCGCCTTCAAAACATTATAGATTCTAATTTGCAGGATTTCGTTATCTGTGCCTCTAGACTCTTGAGCTATTATGGAATATGGTAGCATAATGTTAGGAGGATGTATAGCCTCTTTTCCATAAACAAGGGTATACGGTGACACACCTAAGGAATTATTGGGTGTGACCCTATCAGCCCAAAGAGTGTTCAATAATGCTAAATGCCAACTTCTCTGGTTTTCTATTACAGTATTTTCAAGATCCTAATCAAATTCTTGTTTGTAGATTCTGCCAAACCATTTCCTTGTGGGTAATAGTTTGCAGAATAATGCAACTTAATTCCTCTTTCATAAGCAAATGCAATTAATCTAATAGAAGAAAAATAAGTAGCATTATCAAAAACTAGGGAAATTGGAACCCCAAACCTGGTCATAATATGATCTTGCAAGAAATCCATGACCACATCTTCGTTCACTTTACGTAACGGAATTGCCTCAACCCATCTAGTGTAGTCAGTTGCCGTCAAAATGTATTTGTTTTGCAAGGAAGAATTTGGTTTTATCTTCCCAATGATATCAATTCCCCATTTCTCAAATGGTTCTGTTATCATCACCGGCTTCAATGGTCCTGTTGCTTTGGCTTGTCTTCCCCCACACCTCTGGCAGATATCACACTTTCTGATATGGGCATGTGCGTTCTTGAACAGTGTGGGCCAATAATATCGGGCTCTAAGAATCTTGTGGGCTGTCGTATCTCTGGAAAAATGACCTCCAGCAGGACCATCATGTAACTCTATTATGACCTTCTTTGCACCTTCTTTCTCTAAACATCTGAGAAGGACTCCATCATAAATATTCCTGAATAAAATTCCATCAATGATTTGATATGCAGCTAATTTAAGGTGCAACGCTATTCGCTGCTTGGAATTCCAATGTTCTAGCAACAATCATTCATGAAGGTAATGAACAAGGTCTCGGTACCAGGAATCTGGAGCTGTGAAAAGAGGACATACATCCATCATATGTAACTCAGCTTCATTTTCCCAATTGTTTTCTTCATTGTTGTTACCTTCAGCCATTAGTTTGCACAGTCCTTTCCCTTTAACTATGGATGCTGGTTTGAATTTGAGCTCGTATTCTTGTAAATCTGTTACCCAATTGCCTCTTCTTTTCTCCTAATTCTTTTTGTACGAAAAGAGACCTTACAGCTGGGTGTGGAACTATCACCTTCGTCTGGTTCTTAAGTATGTATGACCTAAATTGTTTTACATATTTGAAGACTACATAAGCTTGTTTATCCACAGTTGGGTAATTCAATTCACCCCCCTGCAGACCAATGCTCATAAATGATATGGGGTACTCATCTCCCCCATCTTCCTTCTGAGTAAGCACCGCCGCTAATGAATCATCAAATGCAAAAGTGTAAAAAATAAAATCCTTCTCAAAATTTGGACTTCTAAGAGATGGTGCATGAGCAATAGATGTCTTTATTTTACTAAATGCATTCTTTTCTACATCAGTCCACTTGAATTGTACACTTTGTTTTACCATTTGTTGCAAAGGTTTAACGATTTGAGCGAAATCTGGCACAAACCTTCGCACAAAATTAATCGTCCCCATGAATGATTGCATACCTTTTTTGTTATGGGGTAAAGGGATCTGTTCGATGGCCTTAATCCTTCTGGGTCTATGGAGATCCTTTTTTTAGAAACAACATGACCCAGTATCTTTCCTTCTATAAATGCAAACACACATTTCCTAGGATTCAGTGAGATCCCATATTTTCAACAACGCTCAAAAATTTGTTTTAAATGGAATGCGTGTTCTTCTCTCTTTTTTGAAAATATTGTGACATCATCGAGATACACTACAACACTACGGCCAATCAAACCGTAGAAAGCTATATCCATGGCCCTCTATAAAGTAGCTCCAGCATTAATGAGTCCAAAGGGCATTCTTCTGTAAGCAAAAGTTCCCCAAGTTTGTTATGAATGTAGTTTTAAGTCTGTCTTCTTCAGCTACTAACACTTGATTGTAGCCAGATAATCCATTTAATAACGAAAATAACTCAAAACCTAAAACCATCTGCAATATCTGTTCCATGGGTGGGACTAGATAGTTGTCTTTGTCCGAAGCATGATTTAGGTTTCTGAAATCCACACATAGCCTGATTTCTCTAGATTTCTTCCTTACTGGCACCAGATTTGAAACCCATTATGAGTCTCTGACTTTGAATATAATTTTGGCATCCAATAATTTTTTCACTTCACTCTGAATTAAAGACTCCAGTTTTGGATGCATCTTCCTCAATGGTTGCTGATAAGGCTTGACTCCAAATCTAATAGGAATGATATGTTGTATAATCTTGGTGTCATATGTTTTGAGCTCTTCATATGTCCAGGCAAATACATCTTTGTACAGTTTGAACAAACTAATGAACTTATTTCTTTCACCCAGGGAGCAACACTTTCCCAAATTCACATATTTGGGCTCAACTTTTGTTCCTAAATTTATGAGCTCAAATTGTAAAGACAAGCTATGAGTCTTGACATTTGCTGGTCTTCTGAACTTGTTGTCTAAATCAAACATCCGCTCTAAGGTCCTGACCCCTTTAGGAATAAATTTGTTGAATTTTAAGTCAGCTTGGTCTTCTTCATCATCGATAATTGCCCCTTTTAAAGTCTCGTCATTTGTCAAGCATTCGAGGATTTGTTGATCATCATCAAAAACTTGTAGATTACTAATCATGTCTAGAACCGAAGGCCTAAAAAGTAATCCAATAGAACACTTGTTATTTGAAGGTACAAGCCTTGCAGCTGAGGTAGCTAACAAGTCAACTACTGCATTCTTAAGTCTAGGAATGGATACAATATTAAATGCATAAAAAATTGTCAGGAAATCCCACACTTCATTCTGATGAGATTTTAAATGAGCTGAGATGCAATGTATCTGTTTCAGAATCCCCATACACTTTCAGATTTTATACTTTTAATTCAATTTCTTTTCTTAGTCCCTGAACTAATGCTTCATATTCGGCTGTGTTATTGGTACATTCAAACTCTAATCTACATGAAAGAAAATGTTTATTTTTCTTTGGATCGATCAGGACACAGCCAGGTCCTGATCCTTCCAAAGTTTTAGATCCATCAAAAAAAAGTGTCCAAAAACTATCTACTTCTATTGTACTTGAATCAACAACTACATTTGAAACTAAATCTAATATTTTACAGTCAAATTCATCAGCCCGTGAAAATCGAAGGAGATCGGGTTGTGTGTCTGTTGTACCGCTAGATTCTTCTGCATGGTAATTTCTCGGTTCAAGCTCAATAAAGTAATTTCCCAATACATAATTCACTGGTTCATTCTTGCCCTCCAACTGAGTAACATTGTGCTTCATATGGGGCTCTCTTAATACTTTTATTTGATTGGGACTTCCCTTATAAGGCAACCACATTTGTGACCAATCTGATGCAAAATATCCATTTAGCTTTGCTGACCAATCCCGACTCAAAACAAGTCCATATGCCTAAGGTATGTCTGCTACTACAATATCGATGAACTGACATACCTTTTCATTTGAAGATAATCGAATCTAAACATCCTCCATTTCCCCAATTACCTTCACATTTGTTCTGTCTAACTGAATAACCTGCCAGGTAGATGGTTCAGGCTATCCATTTATCTTTTTGCAGACTGAAAGCGGCATAACATTAACTGATGCCCCTAAGTCTACTAAACAATTGTGCACGTTATGGTTGAAAATTTCAAAAGTTAATAGAAATGGTGGGGTTTTGTACTTAGGATTACCTCCCACACTTGCTTCACCAATTTCTTCTTCTTTAGGTTTATTGTCAGTGGGAATATTTTCCTCTGGTATTTCAAGTGCTTTTAACAATCTTTCTTTTTGCTAAGGCACATTGCACGTTTCAAATTGTGAGATATTTGTCTTAGCCCTCTTAATATCTTCCACAATATCATACTCCGTCTTATGTTCTTTGAGATTTTTTTTACATCATCAATCTTCTCCTCAATGGGCTTAACAGGCATGTTGATTTGCTTTGGATTTTGACTTGTAATGGTGAATTCCGGTATCTTATAAGCTGTGGTGCTCTTTTGAATTTTCTTTACATTCTTTTGAAGTCTCTTGATTTTCGGGAGCACTGATCTGTCCTCTTTTATCAAATCTTGACTTCTTGTTGTCACGTTTGTTTCTGATATCTCCTCCTGTTTCAGATAGCTTTCTTCATTTGTATCGAAAAGTGAGACAGTCCCATAAAACCAGAGCATCATCCTCTTGTTTTTCTGTGGATTTATTTCCCTTTTCCTCCTCATCATCAGCTTCTGTTAGTTTAGAGTCCAATAGCTGATTCATTACTAATGTCATCGAATTGATCCATTGAGGACAATTTTTCTCAGAATGAGGCTGCTGATGAAAGATGCAAAAATTATCCATACCCACCTCAGTTAAATTCATTGATGCAGGACTATGTGGAGGAGGCTTAGATTGATTGTTGTCCTCTCTCCTTTTATATTAAGGCTTATAAGATTTCTAAGCTTCTTTTTCCTTTTCCAGATCTATTATTCTGTTAAACAGTTTCTACATCATTTTCAACATTCCTTCAAAGTCATGTGACTGCTCCTCCTTAGGCTTAGAGAGTAATAAGGATTTCTTACCAAAAGTTTTTTATGCCGACTACTCAGGATAATGTTCTATGCTCTCTCTTTTAGCTTCCACTTTCTCAGCTTCTTCATAAGTTTCTGACAACGTAGGTTTGACTTGCATCTTGGCAAACATGGCCAAGTCAAGCCCTAAAGCTGAAGTATAGTATTCGATCAAAACCTTATCAAACGGTTTATCAGCTGCAGAAAAATTCTTAAGATAAGTAGCAAACCTTTGGGTGTGTTGAGGCCTGGAAATTCGCAGGCGACAACAGTAAGGGATTCTCCCTAATCAACGTTCCCAACTAGCCCGTTGATTGTTTGGTATAGGGAATCCATCCGGTTTACGGTCCGGCTACCATAGGTCAAAGTAACAAACAAGGGTTTTACTGGTTGCGGCCCGGTCCACCGGAATTTGTATTTTTGACTTAAGTATGAAATGCAAATTGCTAAATAAATGCAGGGTGGTGAAGGATGCAAGGAGCATTCACAAAGTGATGCACAGGTTCTCACCTCTCGTCTTAGGCTCACCATGCATCTGAAACACTCATGCAGAAATGACAAGACTACCTATCTAAATGCCTACCTATCTATCTACCTATCCTATCCCCGGGGAGCCAACGTGTGATTAACATAAATGAGTAATGTGGATGCGCACGTGTAATAAAAGCAATTACAGATAGCTGGCATTATCTTTTACACACATGACAGCGAAAAATATTACACAACCAGATAGCTAATTGTTTATGACAAGCATACATTACTCATGGTAGAGATTTCATAAAATAAATCAGAAATCATTAAACAAAGACATAGGTCATGAAGTTAGAACGATCTCACGATTCATGGATATAATGTTGAAAAACAAAGTAGTTCATCTTTCTATTATCCATGTCAAAACATTTGAAATCCCACCGATCTTCTTTCAACAGGCAAACTGTAACTTTATATTGCAAAAGGAAGTAGTTCTTCTTACAATAACTTTCCAGTCTTACTGGGGAAAAAATCCCTTTCTCTTCTCTACGTTTCCTACCTTTATACAAAAAGAAAAAATGGTTGGGCTGCCCAAAGTGACCTTTGGGCTTCCCAACCCTTTTGTCTTCCCAACGTTTCACTTTTCCCAACAAGCCTTTTACAAACTATTAAATTACAGCAAGGTTGACCGGTCCTCTTGTGAGGAGGGTCCCGCTTGTTTTCCCAAGAATTTCTTCAACGCTGCTGTTTCAGCAGCGAGACCTCCAAACGAGCTTGGTTCTAAGAACTGAATGCTTAGCTCAAAATTTTCAGCCTGGTTTTTAATGGCCTCTACCCTGGCTGTGTTCAATCGCACCTGCTCTTCTAAGAGCTGCACACTGACAGCTATATGGCCTATTTCATTTTTCAGGATATGGTCATCAATAGCTTTGATGCGTTGTACTCTGGCTCCTTCATCTTGCTTCCCTTTTTGCATCATTTCTACAAATGCATCATGATCAGGGAACTCATATAGCCTCTACTCGGCTTCTACCTGACATCGGTTGTAGGTAACCAGGGCTCTCCTGAAGAATTCTGTGCAGACTCCCTTGGTCTTCTTGACTGTTTTCTAGAAGCCTTCTGCAGTATTGATAGTGAATTCTATCAGATCGTGGTCCCGTTTAAGGGATTGTTTATCCTTGGATGGTAGTTCAGCTGGGGCTTCCTCATCGTTCTCCGCCCTGGATATCCTTGTAGTCAGTACTTCGAGGATGTCTTGAGACCTGTCAATAAAATAAGAAGTGGTTTCCAAGATTTCTTACAGTCGGCCGTCAATCTGGAGGACCTGGCATCTTTCTTCTTCTAGAGCAGTTTGCAGGTGTAGCACTTTAGCTTTCTGGGCCAGGATGTGTTCTTTAACCGGCTGTAGATCGACCTGCTATTCCTTTGCTACCTCCAGCTGCTCTTTCAGTTCTTTAACGTATGCGGTATTGGACTCATAGATAATATGCTGTTGTGCTTCTAGGTCTTCTATCTTTGCCCTCATCTGTTCCTTTTCATTCTTTAAGTCTTGAATTTCCTGCTGTGCGCTTTCCAAAGCCTCATGTGCTGCTTCC
>LPNX010383393.1:0-28017 GCA_001517045.1 Pseudotsuga menziesii
GCTTTGAATATGATATGTTTAATTTAAGCTTGATTTAAACATAAACCTTACATAGACATATATTGTGATTTTTTTTGGGTCATCAATGGCCTCTGCAAATCTTTACCAGGTCGATCAATGACGGTAATATTAAATTCTTGCAATAGTTGAAGCCACCGAGTAACTCTACCATTGGTGATTGGTTTATTCATTAAGAATCTAATGGCAGAGTGACCAGTGTGCACAAAAAGTTCGTACCCTGTAATATAATGAGAAACTTTATTATAGCATAAACTACTGCCAAAAATTATTTCTCAGTAACAATATAGTTTAATTCGACAGGAGAAATATTTTTGCTGATAAAATAAATGACATAAGGTGATTGTCCTTCTTTTTGACCTCATACTCCTCCTATGGTTGTATCAGAAACATCTGTAGATATATGAAAGGGAAGGGTCCAATCAGGGCCCCTAAGTATTGGTGCTACTGATAATTTAGATTTTAAAATTTCAAAAGCATTTTCACACGATTCTGTCCATTGGAACTCTACATATTTTATGAGCAATTTAAACATTGGTGCAGCTATCTTTGTAAAGTTTTCAATAAAATGGTGATAATATCCTGCATGACCCAAAAAACTTCTAACCTCCTTCTGGGTTTTTTGAGAAGGAAGGCCAACTATTACTTTGATCTTAGCAGGGTCTACCTTAATTCCTTGAGAAGAAATATGGTGTCCTAGAACTATACCTTCCGTCAGTAACATTTTACACTTTTCATGACTGAGAGCTAAGTTTGTCTCTTGACATCGGATCAAAACTTTCTCAAGGTTGTCAAGAGCTTCTTGAAAAATATTACCATAGGCTATAAAATCATCCATGTATACCTTGACACAGTCATGTATAAGATCAAAAAATATGCCTAAGATTGCTCTTTGGAAAGTAGTGGGTGCATTACATAAGCCAAATGGAAAAATTCAATAAGCAAATGTCCCCCAAGGACATGTAAAAGTGGTCTTATCCTGATCTTTTGGGGCTATTAAGATATTATTGTATCCACTATATCCATCAAGAAAGGAAAAATACTGCTTACCTAACAAGGTATCTAATACTTGGTCGATAAAAAGAAAAGAAAAGTAGTCTCTAAGAGTAGCTTTGCTTAGTTCCCTAAAATAAACACAAATACACCGTTTCCCTATAACTTTATTTGGAACTACTACTAGAGGAGACACCCATTTGCTATCAGAAATATGATAGATGAAACCGATAGTAAGGAGTTTTTGTAATTCTTCTTTTACTATATCCTTCAAAGCAAGATTCATCCTCCTCTAAGGATGTCTTAAAGGTGGTATATTTGGATCCATATAAGTGTGGTGAATACACGTGTCAGGGTGTATACCCTTCATATTAGTGTATTCCCATGCAAATGCTCTGACTTGGTTTTTAACAACCTCAAGTTGAGCTTGTTGACCTTCACTTAACCCTGCATTTATGTGTAGACATTTTTCATGGCTAAAATCACAAGGTATGGTGAAAGGTCCTGTATGTTCTTCAATGGTGAAGACATAAGGTGCTTCCATAGACATTGAGAGAGCCATAGTTTCTTGAAACTCGTCTCCAAATATTTATCAAATGTAGCAAACGACTGAGGAAAATATATACTAGTGGTAAAGGAAATAAACTAATTCAAGACATTCTCAGTATTGTGCTCCTGCAATGCCCAGGAGAAATCAATAGGAAAAGAAAGGTCATCAAAATCTTCATCCCCAAGGGAACAATTTAACCACCATGAATTTTCAGTTATTGGTTGTGTTGGGGGATATAAAATAATTCTTTGGGTAGACACCCCATTGGAAATGGTCATCTCCCGATCCCTGCATCCTATAAAAGCATTGGCAGTAGCCAACCATGGTCTTCCCAAGATGATAGGATGTCCTTTAGAAGGATCCTTTCATTCTATGACCATGAAGTCAATGGGGTATTTCCATGAAGCTACTGATACAATAATGTCATCTAGGACTCTAGCAGGCTTCACTATAGTATGGTCTGCTAGTTCCAAGATGGAAGGTGTGGGTTGAAGAAATTGTCCCAATTGTAAAAATTCTAAAACTATGATGGTCATCATATTGATGGCTGATCCTAAATTGATTAATGTGTTGCTTATGGCAGTGTTGTCTATGATTACAGTCACTACTGGGGCCCCTAGATTTGTATATTTTGCAATCCAGGACTGATCTGACATATATTCAGACATCTCTCCTATGACATGAATTGTAAGGGGGTCTTTTTGTTTCTTCCCTGGACGTTTAATGCATAAATCCTTTATCACCTTACTATAAATTGGTATGTCTTTAATAGCTTGTAATAACAGGATTTTGATACATATATGTTTTAATTCATTCAAGATATCATACTCAGAGTGAACTACAGGTTTTTCTATTACTAGTCTTGCTGGAAATGGAGGAATTCTTTGTTCCTTAATAAGTTCTTCGAGAGGGAAGGTAGGTACTGGAAATTTTGAGATATTCACATATTCCAAAATGGAATCATTCATGGGTTCATTTGAATCTTCTTCTTCATCATTTTCCTCACGAATGATGACTGATGTTCTGGGTTTATCATTAACAACTCTTCAAAACTGTAATTGAATCTCATGTATAGGTACAGTCAACACAAGGTAGGAGGGAAGAGTTTGCAACCCAATATTGTTAAGAGCTTGAGTTGGCTTATTATTAGGGTTAGGTATCAGTTGTGTAGGTAACAATGTCGGTCACGAAGGGTTTGTATTCTGGAAGTGATGAGGTTGTTGCGTAATTAGAGGAACTGGAGGTATAAATCCAGAAAATTGCTGGAAATTTGGTTGATGCTAAGGATAAGGATGACTAGGTGGAGGGCTAGGTTGGGACTAAGGATATGGCTGTCCTCTCCACCCTTTTGACCAATAGTGTTGCTGTGGAAATTGAGGAGGAGAATATTAAGGTGGCCAATTCTGCCAACTAGGATTATTCCATTGTTGGGGTTGTTGGTATGGAGAGTAATAAGGTGGAGATTGTGGTGGAAAATTGTGATATACTGGTTGATCTCTAGATTGCCAAGGAGGCCTCTTAGATGTTTCACCAACATCCCCACTCTTATTAATCCATTCAACTATGGACAATTATCTGTCGGATGTTCCTCTATACATATGTGATCTACATAAATGTTATTTAATGGACATTCCATTTGGGGATGTTTTGTTCTACTCCTTGGATAGAAAATACTCATTGCTGCTAATTATTCATCTTGCCTTTTCTTGGCTTGTAAAGAATTTAATTGAGAACCCATGGATCCTAATATGTCAGTCTTAAAATTATCCAATAGGTTACCCAGTTCCATTCTCATAACTCCTCCTGAACTAGGAAAATTTCCTCTTATAGTTTTACTATAAGGCTCTCGAAAGTTTTTGCCAACTTTCCCCCTAATTCTAGAATAATGTTTACACATCTCACCGATCTGTGCAAAGGTCTTATGAGAAATATTGCTAGCTGCCATGAGATTAAGATTCTTTAGCAAGTCCTCAGAGATTCCTTTGAGAAAGCATCCTCTTGAAGGTCATGATATTTTGATTTATGAAGGGTATAAATGAACCTTTCAAGATAATCCTCTAGTATTTCATCTTCAAGTCATTGTTTATTGAATATATCATTTCGAGAGTCTTTAGGTTTGCAGTAGTATTGATACTTTCGTAAAAGGGAGGTTCTCATCTCATCCCAAGTCCTGATGGTGGATTCACCTAATCCCATGAACCATCGCAAGGAGAAATCTTTTAATGTAGCGAGAAAGAGTTTTAGTTTGTGAGCATCTTGTAGATAATTATAGCTCTTATAGAGAATATCAAAATCGAACAAAAATGTGTCTAGGTCCTCATTACTTTTTCCATAAAAAGTAGGTAAAGAAGAAGGAGGGATGTTTTTCATATTTACATTCAGTACAGTGTCTAGGATAAGAAACTCGAAGGTAGCCTCAGTTTGATTTTCTCCTTCTCCTTCATTGTTTCTAACTTCATTATGATCTCCGTTCTCTCTCGGTTCCTCCATTTAAGCTATGTTTTTTATATAAATATACCTAGGAAGCTCCTTTGAGGTGATCATGAAGCGTCCCAACATTATATTTCAGCAGAGATCTTCCTCTAGCCAATCGTTTTCTTATTAAACCCAAGAGGGAGAGTAGGTTCTACTATGGAAGTCTCAATTTGTGAGATGACTGTATCTGTGGGGTTTCCAAAGAGGGCTTTTACCTGTTCAAGATTAACAAGGTCAATAAAGTTTGGATTCCCTACTAGTGAAAATGGTGTATCCGTTTGTTCAATAACTAGTGAAGAACTAGGGGTTACTAATGATTGATCCTTCTGAATTTCTTCCGGAATGAGGTCATTAGGACCTCTGGAAAAGGTCCATTCTCCTTCTATTGTTCTCTCGATAGGATCTCTTCTAGGTTTCCAAGAAAAATTACTCCCTTCAGGTGTTTTTCGATACCTTTCTAATGAGTTAGTAGTTGGGCTATTACGTCCCCTATAATAGTTAGCAAAAATGTCTATAGCTTTTCCTACTTTAATAAATCTACCCTGGGGATTTCTAAGTCTATTCATGAAAAGAAAACTAAATTGAAAGAACTTATATTATTACTATTATTATTGGTTTTGGAGGCACTTGTTATAACAACTAGACTGATTCAAAAAACAAGAAAAACAATTACACGACAAATGCAGAAAATAAAATACCTACAAAGTCCAAGGAACAACAAGTCTTTGGGGCACCCGACTATAGTGGACGCATCTTGATATTAAACCACGGAAATTCCATAGTGAAGTCATCTTTGCGTCTTACTGTTAACCCCTCGCTCTTGCTGTATAAAGTAAAGGTGATCTATCTAGATATCTAAACTTCATAAAGGAACCCTATTTATTTTACCTTATAAAACAACTCTCTAACAATGGTGCCAAAAATGTTGGGTGTTATATCGACTAGATTAATTCATCTAATATTTAATTATCAACCGGGGTTGGTAAGCTTAGAGTTGATACAAAATATATGCAAAGGTAAAAAAGCTCCTAGGGTTTTGTGGAAGTCTTTTAATAATTAAAAGATTGAAATCTAAAAAACTGAGTCAAAATCCTAAAATTATCTAAATAATTGAACTGGACTGGAATATCAAATTCTAAACATCAACTGAAAATAAAGACATAAACAATAATACTTATAACTTCAGACACTAACTCATACATAATAAAAAAATTATAACAACGGAACTGACAAATAACCAACTAATTACTCTTTAAGCAGAAGGTTGGGGTAAAAGGAAACTTATCTGACAAAGAATAAGAAACTCAAAAAAACAAGTAGAAAACTTAATAAAGATAAAACTTTGAAAGAAGCAAGTAGAAAAATTAATAAAGATAATAAACATAAGCAACTAGAAAACTTAATAAAGATATTTAAATTCTATTTATCAATACACACATAAAAACAAGAATGATTCCTATGATTACAAATAACTTAACTTCCTCTTAAAAATAGTGCAACTAATCCTAAACTCTAAATGCAAACGAAGATAATCATGATATAAATCTGCAATAAAATAAAATCAATATTTAATATTCAAAGAATAACACAACTTAAGGAAAAATGATAAACATTAATAAACAACTTAAAACAACCAAACTTTTAATTGAAATACCAAAGTGAAGGCATCAAGTACAAATATAATCCAAAGATTGACAAAACAAAACTAGGAACAATCTAAAAACTGCATAAAAATGGTAAAAACAAAACCAAGGGTTAAATAACAGGCTGAATAGTAGGTATGTAAAGGATAACTGGATGAACGGCTGGATAGACAGTCCGAAAGGCGGTCTGTATAGAAAAAATGATAAAAAATAACCTAAATGAACTAATTCTTCAGCTGAAGTTATGCAATTCTAAACCTAATGCAAAGACTTAAAAAAAACACCTATTTAACCAGCAAATTAACTTCTCACTAATACTTTAAACAAAACAAAAACATTGCATTATAAATTAATAAATAAACGATAGCTTAACTTAAGTAAACCAGAAATTACTTTAAACAAATTCATGACAGAAATGAATAAACAAAACTGAATTGAAATGAAAGAAAACTATTCTATATTAATAAACTAATAAATAGAAATAAATAAACAAGGCTGCATAGAAAATAAACTATTCTACTTAAACCAATTTATAACTAACTAAAACTAAATTCAAATGGAAATAAACTATTCTACTTGTCTAATACTAAAAATTGAAAATAATACTATAATGAAATGACTAACTAGAGGCAACTAATCTAAGAACAAAAGACTGAAAGGAAATGATTGAAAACAAATGACTAGTAGCAAATAACGGAAAGCAAAACCATGCATGTATATACTTATTTAATTATTGGAATGAAACTAAACTAATGCAATACAGGAAATAAAATACTTATTTATCTACTGGAAAGAAACTAAGTTAAATACACCACAGGAAATAAAATAGCATCTAATGAAAACAACTAGGAATTAAATTAAATTAACTAAAACAAAAATGAAAGAACTGAATTAAAGCTAAGCTAATGAACCTCTGGTTGATGAGGGGCCCTCCCAACAATCAGGGGTGAATTCTGCTAACTCCTACTTAAAAACAATCTTCAACAAAAATGCATACATATTTTTATTCAAACTCAGAAATAGAAATAAAGTGTTTATGAACTACTCTAATCCTAACCAACTAACTGAGTAACTTTATCTTCAATTAGATACTATTATATATAGTTTTGCATAATAGATGCGCAAGTCGACTACACATTATTGATTTACAACCAACGCATGGTATGGCACTTCATTCAGCATGATCGTGGCATAACATGGCGAATTTGCTCCTTCTTTTTCATGGACAGGCTTCTACAGCGTGTTGGATGTGGCGTGATCTTCTTCCTTAGCATGGAGAATGGGTTGGCGTTGAATGTGGATTCGTACATAACACCAGGTTATCGAATGCAAGTCCCTTATCAGCACGAGCATGCAAGCTATGAAGAGCAAGGGCGGCAACACAATCTATCTTTTGGAATGTAGGCCATTCTATCCCTTAAACACATAGACTTGAGATAGTTTAACATTAAATTAGAGGCGACCATGAGTAAACAACAAATATCCATCTCTTTGAATGCATGGATGATGAGAAACTAGGTGACAAATCTTCCAAAATATGAGTTAAATACATCAGTCCAGCACAAAGATGGTTGGCATGATGGAAAACTAAGGAAATTTACAATTGTTTTATGTTTAAATGCTCAAAACTAATTATGAACAGCGCACAAGCTGATGAGTGAGCTGAAGGATGAGCTAAATGGAACACTGAACTATAAACTAAATGTGTAGTGTGTCAATATAGGGTACACATGGAAAATGATTATAAAATATCGCACAAGGAGTGGATGACAAGCTAAACACCAAGTTGGATCGTGAGCTGGACGCAAGACTGGATTGTGAGCGAAATGCGTTATGCAAAAGGAAGGCTGAATGAGTTTAGGTGTTAATTTTCCCAAACAAACTATAAAATATGCAAACAAATATATATATCAAATAATACATAAAAATTCTTTGAATAATGTGGATTTAAGTTAATAAAATCATAAGAATTATATTAATAACCAAAGTGAAAGTAACATCAAATTTGTTCTTACCTTGTGTTGAAATAATGATGTGCATAACATAAAATATAATAAAGATAATAAAATATGTGTTTAAATGTATTATTTAATTGCCAAAAATGATAACAAAATGAGGCTCAATGCCCATGCAGTGCCATGTTGTTGGAGTACCATAGGCATAGGCTCATTTATTTCACCGGCTAGCTAGAGTCATAGTGTGCTACCATGATCAGCACCCTCCCACCCATAGGCTTAGAGGATTGAGGTGTATTTTTTGTATGATTGTGTAGTATATATTGGAGGCTTAGAAGCCCCATTTTTGTATATGACACTTATGTATTATGACACAACATTTTTGGACATATATTTAATGAAAAATACGTATCATGATCGGTTATTGTCTTATTTACATGTGTAAATGTTTGTGAATTCTTATGGTATGTGAAACAAATGTCAATCTAGTACATAGTTAGCATATGAACCAACAACTTGATTGTAATATGGATGTATGTTATGTTCTCAAATTTCCGTTCAAGCAACCTGACACGCAAGAACCTTTGTAACAAAGTTGGATCACTAACATGATACAAGCCATTAAGCTGTGAAACCAGTAACTGCAAATCAAGACATACCTCAAGAGAGTGAATACCATGTGAAATGGAATCACACAATAACTCTATAATGACACTATACTTTTCCACATTGTTCGATGAAGGTTGTAGACAAACCCCTCCTGAAGACAACACTTGACCCGTAGGAGTATAAATCATCCAGGAAACCGAAGCTGAGTTTTGGGTGTGGCGGCTAGCACCATCAGCAAATCCTACATAAAACAAATACTCTCTCGACATCTTCCACACAAATGAAATCTAGTCAACAAACTCGATCACCACAAGTAGACCAAAACTATTCTATGCAAATGTACAATAATATACAACAAACCAACCTCGGCTGAAAATCATGCATAGTACTTCTTAAGATAGAGCCCATTTCTAGGCTCCACTAAGGTTGTCCCTTCATAATATACTAACTCATAGGAACCTTTCTCCAATACCCTCTTAACCACGTAATGCCCATGCCACATGGGATTAAACTTTCCTTCCCCCAAGGGTTCCTTAGCTTGGTCCCACAAGAGAACCAAGTCACCTTCACTAAAGCTTCTAGGACAGACAAACGTATCATATTGGACCTTAATGCAACGCTTGTTAATCTCAAGAGCTACTAAAGCATATTGACGTTGCTCATCAAACTGCTCCAAGTGGACCAAATGCTCTTCCAATGCATAAGTGTCTAGTAAAAGCTCCACAACTAGCTTCAAAGAAGGGATTCCGCACTCAACCAGTAAAACTGAATCTAACCCATGCACAAGTTGATACGGAGAAAAATCAATGGTAGTCTTAACCATAGTTTGATAATCCCACAAAGCATTATATAACATGATATTCCAATTGGTCTTGCTTTGTGCAATGGTTCGTTGGAGAATGGACTTAAGTGACTTGTTCACTACTTCATCCTATCCATTCACTTGAGGATAGTAAGAAGAGGAATTCTCTTGCTTATACCCTAACTTCAAAGACAACTCTTCCATCATCTTGTTCTAAAAGTTCCTGCCATGGTAAGTGACAAGTTCCCTTGTAATATCGAACCGGGTGATAATATAGTTGAATACGAAATGCATGGGTGTCTCACCATCGGATTTAATTGTGGGCATAGCCTCTTCCCATTTCGTGAAATAATCAACATCCACAATAATGTGATGGTCCCCCCCAGCCGAAGCTGGGTTGCAATCCATAAAATTGAACCCCCACTTGGTGAAGGGACTAATGGTGATAATGAAATGCAAAAGGGCAGGACAAGAGCACATATTCCGTACAAACACCTGGAAAGGGTGGCACGTCTTGATTGTATTAACACAATATTTAAAGATGGACAGCCAAAAATAAATTACTCTCAAAATATTTTGAGCTGTAGAAAGCCTAGATAAATCACCACCATGTGCCCCTTCGTGGAAATCATTCAAAACAAACTCATCCTCCTTGTGAGTTAAGCAACAAAGCAAAATGGAATTGACCCCATGACGGTACAAAGTGTTATCTACAATGAGGTAATTGTTCACTACATGAAGTAGTCATCAATGCTCATCTCGTGAGAGGTGAGAAGGAACCTTCAAGGTCTGCAAGAAGACAATAATGTCCCCATACCATGGGTCCATAGTCAAAATGAGAAAAAATTTCCCATCAACAAATGAGTCCTCATGAACCACTCTCTCATCCAAACTCAAAAAATCAGAAATAAGCTCAACAAAATTCATTGAATTCTTCGAAACAAACTCGAATTCAAATTCTTACAATATCACAATTGTTAACACCCAAAAAGTGTTCACTACCTCATCTACCCCACTACATGGCTCATTTGTCCATTTTTATACCATATTTCCCTTAAAAACCCCTTTTTTCCTCTAAAAATATCCAAAATTCCTCTAAAATAGCAAAAAATCCCACTAAAAAGCCTCTAAAAGGCCATAAAACCATC
The DNA here is from genome assembly GCA_001517045.1 of Pseudotsuga menziesii. NCBI lineage: Eukaryota > Viridiplantae > Streptophyta > Pinopsida > Pinales > Pinaceae > Pseudotsuga > Pseudotsuga menziesii. The sequence goes on from LPNX010383393.1 coordinate 10,194, forward strand.
AAAAAAGCCTAAAAAGGGAAGAAAAAATATAAAATAATGAGGAAAAGGAGGAAAAAACCCTATACAGCTGCCCTAAACCATATGGTTTCCAAAACCATGGGCCAGCACTCCACCACTAAAAAACTATAAATAGGTGATGGAGACCCCTTATTTCACATCGACAATCATAAGCACCCTTACTCTGCCAAACTAACTCTTGAAACCCTAGCTCACCCTTGAGCTACTTTCACCTTGAGAGCCCCTTTTGGCCCATTTCCACCATTGGAGAAAGAGAAGGAGCAAGTTGGAGCTCGGAGCAACCCTCTTGGATCACCGCAACGGGCTTCACCAACCTTCACATTGGAGGTAATATTAATACCAAAACCATTATTTACATTTTGTTTTTCTGTTTTATGCACATGTTAGAGTTTCTTTTTAGCTTTTTAATTTACACATATTGAACTGCTACTAAGGAGTCCCTTCTCCTTAGTAGGTGCTCATTCACACAAGCTAGGGGTAAAACCCTAGCCACAGTTTTGGCGACTCCGCTGTTTAGTTTTCTGCAATAGTTTCCCATTTTTTCCTTTTGGCTATCCCTTTCGGCCGCCGTAAACCACATCTTTTTCCTCTGTAGTCGCATCCCGACCACGTCTTTCAGGCCTTTACCTGTGATCCGACCGTGGCTCTCAGACTGTTTCTGGTACCTTGCCTACGGATTCAAGTCTGTTACCTGCGATCCGACCGCCGCTAATCAGCCTATTTGCTGCGATCTAACAGTGCCTGTCGGCCATTTTCCCGCATCCCGATCATGACTTTCAGCCCCTTAGCTGCGCCCCGACCGTGTTTGTCTGCCATTTTCCCACGATTTGACTGCGCTTTTTTCCCTATTTCCTATGGTCCGACTGCCTTTGTCGGCCAGAAAGCCGCGACCTATCTGTACCTGTTTCCCTCAAACCCGCGGTCCGACAGCACGATTTCGCTACACACCCGCGGCCTGATTTCTTCCTGTGTTTTCCTATTTTTGAGCCCAGCCCCTTTGCTGCAATATTTTCTGCATCTGCCCAGCCATCTGTTCTTCCTACAGCCCTACTTCCCTACATCCTTTTCTGCAACATCATTTCTGTTGCCTTTTATAGAATCTGTTTAAAATTTCAGCATTTTACTTCAGAAAATTTTGCATGTTAAAGTTGTGAATTCAGTATTATCGATTAGAAAGTTGCCCCTTTGTGTGGCACTTCTATTTCGGGTTCATCACCTCACGAGCACACACTCTGTCACATAATTCAAGTGAGCCTTAAAAAACTACTTAACTCAACCAATATTCTAACCCCACTTGGGGAACACAAAAGAATCTTTGTAGTTAGGTAGGATCGGGGGGATAGGCTTCCAATAACACCCCTCGGTTACTTACACTTGAGACATAGCTGTTGTCCAATTAGGGAACCAAAATCCCCTAGTACTTTTTGGCATGGTCACCACCAGTTTACCAGAGGGCCTCTCCCTTAGGAGGGTTGAAGTCGCGAGACTGGTTCCGGAGGCCTGAGTGGAATACCGCACTCCATTCAGTAACTTAAGGGCTACCTTTCGCAATTCTCGGGATATCCCTGTATAGGGGTATTGCGGTAAAAGGACCAAACGACAGATTCACCTTTCTGGACGTGTCATGAACAGGGTATCTTAGTTGCCATTCTTCTAGGATTGACTACCCAGTGTCCCTCCCTGTAGGGGGATATCTTAGCCACTTGGCTTTCCTATTTATATTGTCTGACTTGGATTTCATCACCTTGCAGAGGATATGTCTAGTTGAGTCATAATACTTTTAGTTAGGTGTTTGCATGCTCCCTTACCTCCTTTTGGTCTAGTGAGTCCACCATTTTTTATTTTTAGGAAACCTGCTGCTTGTTGGTATTCTGACCATTTCTGTTGACACTCAACCTATTGTAGCACAGCTGTTACATTGGGTGTTTTGAGTTGGTTGTTGGCCTGAGTGCCCTATTTTTTGAGCTCTCCTTCTGCACACTTGGTTACATTAGGATTTTTGAGCTATTTTTACCCACCTCAACCACAGAGATTTGACACCATCTGTCACCATTGAGTCCCCGAGACATTCTCGGCACCTTAGAGGTGAGCCCCCATAGCATGGTTCACTTGACACCACCCGTCATCGACACAGATCATCCTCACTTGATACCACTTATCATAGATCTCGAGCCTTCTCACTTGACTCCACTCGTCAGTGGCATAGGACTCCGTCACTAGATATTGACGCCCCTTATTTTACCTCTAATTCTGAGCCAGAGTCTGAGAAACCCATTTACACTACCCCTGCTAGCCCCATGGCTGGTGTAACTTCCACTCCCATCTTGGTAGGGACCGTTGGTGGCACATCCACCACTACACCAGTTACCACACCTAATTTCGGTGCGCCCTCCATGGGGGCCCCATCTACCGTTCCCCTCACGACACCTATTCCTGCAGCAGAAATACATATTCCCACTCCATCAGTGGCTCACACTACCCATGGCGGTGTAGGACCATCCCATACCACCTTAGTTCCCCCACTTGGGGGCAACCTCCCTAACACTACCCCCCCACTTGGGGGCAACCTCCCTAACACTACCCCTCCACTTGGGGGCATTGGCCCCAACTTGGTCCAACCCACTACTGTGTCACACCCTTCTTCCAGTTTTCCATTCATGGCTAGCCTCAACCTGCCTGACCTAGCCAGATTGACCAACGACCCTATCCGACACGACCCTGCGTGGCCTCACATGCCCACCAAGCTCCCCTCTGACATCCCTAAGTTTGAGGGCAAGGCAAGTGAGGACCCAAAAAACCACATTATGTCCTTCCATCTATGGTGTTCCTCCAACTCCATAGTGGACGACTCTATTCGCCTCCGTCTCTTACAGCACACCTTCACTGGCTCTACAGCCAAGTGGTATATCGAGAAACCCCACGGAACCCATAACACCTTTGCTTCCCTTGCCTCAACCTTCCTGCAGTTCTTCCAATTACCTGTCCGATATGATGCGGGCGTTGAGATCCTCCTATCCTGCAGGAAAAACACAGCTACCCACATCACGGACCACATTCATGAGTGGCGTCGATGCCACAGCTTATGCAAGATCAAATTAGACGACCATATCTTCCTAGATTGGTTCCTCAAATCCCTTCTTCCTGTCATTGCTAAGGATGTGGCATCCAAAAGACCCCAGTCTGAAGAAGAGGCCATCCTTAAGGCCCAACAATTCGACCTCATTTACGCCCAGTTGGGTTATCTCTATACCATTATACCTGACGCCCCTCATGGCGATTCCTCCTAGCACGATGTGCCGGGGGCATCCCACGCTGCCAATGACATCATTGGTCATGTCTCTTCGCATCCTCAACCATTTTCCATAGCACGTCCTACCCCTGGCCCTGACCTTTCGCAGGCTACCTCACAGTCTAGAGCAACCAACTCGTATGCTCCCCTGACACATCACCACCATTCCCATGGACCCTCATGTCCACCTCACTGTTTCGGTCATGTGATTCCCTCTTACGCCCCCCCAGTCGCACCTCATCCGTACTACCACCAGCAGGCTGCACCAGCTCATGCACCTTCACAAGCCCAACCCACTTGTTACCCACCACAGGAAGCCCCTGCGGCAAACCCACAACCCGCTCCGTATCCCTATTAGCAACCCCCTCAAGTTGTGGCACCTGTGCAGCCTCCACCTACATATCATCCACCACAGCCTGCTCCAGCACCTGTGCAACCTCAAAATCCACCTGCTTCCCAAGGGCAAGTTTACGCCCAACAAAACCTGCCGCAAAACCAGAACAACCAACGCAACAAGGGCCAACAAAACCGCGGCCGGGGCCAAAATCGTGGAAACAACCAACCTACAATCCAATATGGCCAACCACCTAATCCCCCCAATAATAATAATGCAGCCCTTGCTAACCAAAACCCTGATCGCCCGCCCAAGTAGGCTAAAAACCCCAATTTGTGCACAAACCATTCTTGTTCTATTTACGGGGTCTATGGCCACTACACACATGCCACCTGTACACACTTGGAGCAAGCTCGGCAACTTTGGGTTGATGATTCCCACCACCAAGGGCATGCGGCTCCTCAAGCACCACCCAACCCCCCACAACCTCAGCAGCCACCTTTGGTGCTGCAAAACCCCTTACCAAACCAAGGCGTATTGAACACTCAACCATTGGCTCCCCCTCAAGCCAACGCGCCAACCCAACAACAAATCACTTATGCTGCTCCTGATCAACCCATGTTTGACTCAGGTACCCACCACTTGTTGATGATGTCCTCCGATGAAGTCAACCTCCAGACCCAGCGGAACCAATATGGCTCCACCTCTGAAGCTCCTCCCACCGATAAACCCACTAACGCTCATCACACTGATCAGGCGTTACGTATACCTCCACCTCCACCAGATGGCGCTCCCAAAGCACCTCGTTTCCCGCTTCGCCGTATCAACAATAACCCCAATGCGCGGGCTGCGTCAAACTACAACATTGTCGATGATTTAGCCCAATCTCCTGCAACCATGTCTATGTTAGAAGTCTTAAAAAACTGCCCTTCACAGTGCAAGACTTTACTCTCAGCCATTGGGGCTATCGATCCAAATGATTCGCATTTAATGGCATTTGATTTAGACCAATCCGAACCCCGCATGCCTTCCACTTTAGCATTCCAAGTTTCTGTTTCCATTCAGAATTTTGTCATCCATCGATGCATTATTGATGAAGGTGCCTCTACATGTGTCATTTCCACCTTCATCTGGCATAAATTGGGATCCCCCCCTCTCTAGCAGTCCACTACTGCGTTGCGAGCCTATGACGGCCGCTCGGCTCAACCACAAGGCCTATTAACTAACGTCCCCATCCAGCTAGCTGGAAAAACCATCCTCATCGACATCGAGGTTATTAATGCACAGCTTGATTATAACCTTTTACTTGGCCGTAGCTACATGTACGCCATGCGGGCGGTTGCTTCTTCCTTTTTTTGTACCATGATGTTCCCCCATGAGGGACGCGTGATCAAGGTCGACCAACTCACCTACTATGATCCCAATGCCCCCACGGCACCCGAAAATGTTCTTCCCATGGTTGAACAACCTGTTTCGGGTACCACCACCCCACTTGTTTCCTCTATGGGGCCCGAAGTTTACTCAGACATGCCAATGACCACGACCTTCCAATCTATTCCACCCCCGTCATCTGCCACTGACGTGTCTGACCTATGTACCCTGTCCCATAGCAAGCAAACTCCTACTCATCAACCGCCCTTATTTCCTAAACCCCCTTTGGTACCTAGTCACATTGGTGTTACACCCCATACCATTCCTTTCCTCATCCCTCCCTCAGGAGTAGTTAGTGCCCCAGTCATGGCTACCCTCAGCCTCCCTGGGTTAAGCTTAGGATTACCCGTTTGGTATCTTTCGGCTCTCGTTCCCCCGCCGACACCAGATGTCGTCCTGCAACCGGTGCAACCCATTGTCACTACTAGTCAACCACCTCCCGGTGTCACTACCCCGTCGTCCTCCACGAACCCCCCCCCTCCTCTTACCAAACCCACTGGGGGAAGAGGCCCCCAACCTTACTCTGCTGTCCCAGCTCCCAAGACAGTCAAGAACCCCCCTGTGTTTTGTGCTCCTCCCAAATGCTCGCTATGCGACGAGTTAGGCCATGCGACTCACCAATGTCCTCAGTTACCGATAGTACAGGAACACATGTAAATGCTTGACAACAACCTCGATATACCGGTTGTCCACCTTGATCCAACCCCTAAGCCTTGCAACAAATCCCTGTGCACTAACCACCCCTGTGCCATATGCGGTGTTTACGGGAATTACACCCATCACTATCCTGATATCCCCGATTACAGAGCAGCTCTCTATGAGATGAACAATCTGGATCTTGAGATGGCACCACCCACCATTGAGGAGATCCACCCCCCGGTCTCTTTCCCTTCCGGAGAGGATAATACCATTTATATGATCTCTTCTGCCACTACTCCCTCGTCAACCGATTTGACGACACAAAATTTCCGTAATGATGAGGAAATCCTCGAAACTCTCACACAAGCCCCCTTGATCTCCCCTCCGGATTTCTCTCAGGATTTCATCCTATACGTCTCGGCATCCAAGCATGCTGTGTCCAGAGTCTTGGTTCAAGAAGACACCTCACACCAAGAGCATGTCATTTACTACGTCAGCCAGACCTTGTCCGGCCCACACCTACGTTACCCATATGAGGAGAAACTAGCCCTAGCAGTGGTCTTTTCCATCCAAAAATTGTGACACTACCTTTTACTTAGTCATACCACAGTCATCGCCGACTCTAACCCCATGGTATATCTCCTAAACCGGCGGCTCCTACAAGGTCACGTGGCTAAATGGTTCATTATCCTCCAAGAATATGACCTCACATTCCGAACACCTAAGAGCACTAAAGCCCTTGCACTTGCCCAGCTCATCACCGATCTCCCTTCTTTTCTCCCAGCCCCACCCATCTCCGATGAGTTACCCGACAATCACTTGTTCACTATCTCGTCTGATGACCCGTGGTACGTTGATATCTTGATATACCTACGCACGCAGAAGTTCCGACCCAAAGTCACTCATAATGAACGTCGTCGTATCCATCACCGGGCCTCTCGCTACATCCTCCTAGGAGATGTCCTTTACCGGTGAGGGGTCGACACAATTCTTTGTCGTTGCCTTACACACGAGGAAGCTGAACACGTCCTTAATGATTGTCATAGCGGTGCCTGCGGTGGCCATTTCTCAGGGATGTCCACTACCCAAAAGGTCATCCGCGCCGGATACTTATGGCCCACACTTTTCACCGACTGCCTCACTGCAGTTAAGCATTGCCATAACTGCCAACTTTTTGCCCCCAAGGCCCGGACACCACCTGCTCCATTACACCCAGTTGTCACCGTTGGTCCCTTTTGTAAGTGGGCCATCGAATTCATGGAGTGTAGACCCCCATCTGCTAACGGCCATCAATACATCATCGTCGCCATCGATTACTTCACCAAATGGGCAGAAGCCATGCCCACCTTCAACTGTACCACTGACACTACTGCCCGTTTCTTTTTCAACCATGTTATCACTCGATTCAGGGTCCCTAAACAGTTGGTCTCAGACCATGGATCACACTTTGAAGATTCCATTTGGCGCGATTTATCCACCCTCCTCAAGTTTGAACACCAATTTTTCTCTGCTTACTACCCTCAAGGGAACGGTCAAGTAGAAGCCATTAACAAAATCCTAAAAACTATACTCCAACGCACTGTTGACTAACATAAGTCCAATTGGCACCATATGCTATTCCCTGCCTTATGGGCTTACCATACCTCCACCAAGACTGCCACTGGTTTTACCCCATTTCATTTAGTTCACGGTGTAGAGTCTATCCTCCCCATCGAGTGTTAGATACCTGCCTTACATATCACCATTGAGCTTCTCCCCGATACCTCCCCCCGCGAGCAACGTCTGCTATCCCTCGAACAAGCCGATGAAGATCGTCGTGCCACTCTCCAGAACATTGAAGCTTCCAAAAACAGCTCCAAAGCTGGTTATGACAAACATGTTCACCCTCAAACTTTCCACGAAGGGGACCTCGTCCTCGCCTACGAACAAGCCCATGACAAAACTGGTAAAGGAAAGTTTGAGTCCATGTGGCAAGGCCCTTACATTGTGTAGACTTGCCTCAGCAAGGGGCCATACATTTTAACCGACTCTGAAGGCCACCCTTTACGCAACCCCCGTAATGGGTTGTATCTTAAACGTTTTTACCCATAACTGAAACCGCGACCTCATTGGTCCGCATTGTACAGTTTTCTCTCTTTTTTGTTTTTCACCTTCTTTACCATAATCTTACATTCATCGTTCTTTTTGCATGCCCACAGATGGACCATCTTCCACCTCATTACACTGGCTTTGCTGATGGTGCAAGCCACTGGTCTCCCAACCTGGCCTCTGCAGCATGGGTCTTATATTCCCCTTCCAACAAACTGATTCACCTTGACGGAATATGTATAGGTGCTGCTACCAATAACCAGGCGGAGTATGATGCTGTGACCAGTCTCCTGACTGCTGCCCTCCAGATGGGCATATGTCACCTTCATGTGTTCCTGGACTCCCATCTCAACAACTGCTACCAGGTGCGTGATCCTTGCCTATTTAGAAAATTCCTGCGTACAAAACAACTCAGCCGACAGTTTGAATCCATCACATTCACACATGTCCCAAGAGCTCACAATAATGTTGCAGATCAAATGGAAAATAACATCCTAGATTGGCATATCAATCACACCATGTAACACCACCATCAGGCATCATTATCCCATAGCATCTCATCCAAATAGATAAAAACCCAAAAACACTGCATTGCATCAACATTTGCATCCATGTACATAAACCATAAAACCACATAAAATACACAAGGGGCATCCACGTGCCCAACATCCTAGACTACTTGCATCCACGTGCAATACAAACATATCACACATCATAAAGCGCATCCATGTGCGTACAACTAAGACAACATCACAAAAAGGTGCATCCATATATATATATATATATCAAAAAATACATGTCACAGTGCTATACATGTCCTGAGCACCCCGGTACTCAGCTATACAAAAAATGTATGTACATCCATAAAGCCTCATAAAATACATGCCGTAGCTACAAAACTCGGGGGGAGTCCCCTACACTCCCTAATGAGAGTCATACCCTGCATCATTGCCGACATCTGCAGCCTCTGAATCCTCATCCCCTACGGGCTCCTGTGCCCGCGCCCTATCCACCAAGATAGCCACCAAGATCGCAATAGACCTGAACTCCCGGGTTGCCCTCATACAATCCTGCACCACTTCCAGATCAATGTCCTGCCACCCCTCGTCGGTCACCCTCACCAGCAAATGGTCTAGTAGTGCCCGTATAGAATCTAGCATCCCCTCCGCATCCTGGCGACATACCTCCCCTCGCCCAGGCAATGCTGGAATGGCAACAATCCCCCTCCGTGCCACATGCCCTGGCGGAAGCCTCAGGCCCACATCTGCAGATCACCCATTTGTCAGTAACAATATATCAATCAACTATCATATATAAAACTTGACAATGCAATCAAACCATACGTACCATCTCGTCCCCATGCCTATCCCGGCGGCCATGGTGCCTCTGGATCTCCGGTATAATCCATATCTCTATATGGATAATCATCAAGTGTCAATGGTATCTGGAGCCACTGCAGGTACAACTCCTGTGTAAAGTACCTGCCAACATTGCCGCCACCACGGCGGCACATCATCTCGCCCCACCGCACCATCCGCGGCTCCCTCACGCCTCCTGCTCTGATCGGCACCCGCGGCCGCAGTGTAGGTGCCCTCTCCATAAAAAACGCACATAAGAAAGAACCGTAGCAAAACCCCTTTCCAGATTCCTTCGCTGCTGTCAGCTACCGCTGCACGCAGGTAAGGAACATTTGGCCCCACGCGTAATAAACACCGCCCAATATGCACTCCACTAGCTGCATCTGGCCCCCAGACACCTTCTCCGGTGACTGGGATCCCAAGACACACACCACGCATGCCGGCATGGCCTGCACTGCTAGTTCCTATAGGTCTCTCACCAGAAGTGCATTCCTATGTACCCAAGCCTCTGGACCACAATGCCGCTCTAGCATGTCCTCCATATCTATGTCCGCGGATACCCGTGGCTGTGTGTCTGCCACCCTACCCAGACAAAGCAACCCCGTCAGGAAGTATACATCTGTCATGGTGAGGTCCACCCTCTCACCTTGCACTCTAAAAGCCTGTATGTCCGGCTCCCAGAAAGCAATCAATTGGTTCAGCAGCAATGCTGCTGACCGCATCATGGGTACCTGGGTGAACTTTAGTAGTCCGAAAATCCCTAGCATCGATTGCACCTGGCGGTCCTCTCGGACGACGGTCATGATCTCATCTAGTATCTCTCGCTCCCTCCACAGAACCTGCGGCATCCTGTCAATCACACAAAGTCGACTCATCAGACTCATGTCAAACAAATAGTCCTTCCCCTCCCCCAAAAAACCCTAATATCTCGGTCCAAAACAGCGGCTTTAGGGCCCCCTGCCACGGTTTTCGACCGTGGCTGTTAGGCCTACAATCGCGGTCCTTAGCCGCAGCTATCAGGCCTACAGTCACAGTCCTTAACAGCGACTGTCAAGCCCACAGTCGCGGTCCTCAACCGCGTGATCCCCCAAGAATCCAGTGGTCCACGACCGTGGCTCCAACCCACTAACCCGCGGTCCACCCCACGTGGACCGTACAAATAGTACCCTGAGACCCACTACCCACCCCCCGAACCCAATGACAAAGCTGGTATGAGTTTAATGGAATACCTGTATCTCCTGAATCTGAAATTGGCCGGTCAGATCGTCTAGAAATGCCACCTCAGCTCTGGTCCACTCTGATCACTAATCAAAGTCAAATAGTACAAATGACACTCGTCATATTGGGCCCACTTACTATTTATAGTCCGTTGACTCTTTTCATGTTTTGGCCATTCTGAACCCATACGGAGTCCGTTTTCTGAACCGTTTCCACCATTGGAATCAACACGACGAGACCATCACGATGGTCACCTCATTGCATTATTTTTTCTACATCATTTTTTACCCATTCTTTAGACACCGCTAGTCGCCTCAGTTTATGTGCCACTTCGGCCGTTCTCCGTTTTTCGAAGTTCTTATATCGCCAGATCCATTTTTTCGAGCTTGTGATGATGCTTGAGATCATTTCTTGCTCTCACTTGGTAAGATTTCAACATTGTGTCCCGACACCTTGCTTCCTCAATTGGCGCACCACATCAGCCACCATCAGATTGTTCCACACTTTTGACATGAGCCATCCACTCCTGTCATACTGCCAATATTTCGTTATTTTGCCACCATTCATTCACCCCGCAAGGAGGCCCACCAGTGTTCCCCCCCACCCTCATTCCTGGTCATCATAAATGTTCCTTGATTGAACACTTCCTCCTTGCCTAGCCATTCCTTTTGTTCGTTATAATTTTATCCCTTTTTCGGGCCGGACAAGTCCTATACAAAAAAGGAACTTAAGGAGTTTCTGTTAAGCTCTTTTCTGACTCCTAAAACAATGAAAAGATCGCCAAGCAATCTTGCTTCCTTTCATGCTCGTTAAAGTACCTGAAAGGGCGTCTATCTGGTATAATTTTAACCCTTTTCCGGACCTGGTAGACTAATTATGAAAAAGGCATACTCTAGTCACACCAGCTAGAAGCGTTCTTCATTGCATCCTTTTATGCTTCTTCGGGCCTTGGAGACTAACACACAAAAAAGCAACCACGAGCATGAACTGTCCTGGGCTCGTAAAATCCACACGATAGTACCATTCCTTTAGAGTCTTCTTATTGCTTTCAGACTCTTTAAAATTGAAAGCAACCACGAGCATGAACTGTCCTGGGCTCGTAAAATCCACACGACAGTACCATTCCTTCAGAGTATTCTTATTGCTTTCAGACTCCTTAAAATTGAAAGCAACCACGATCATGAACTGTCCTGGGCTCGTACAATCCACACGACAGTACCATTCCATTACTTCAGAGTCTTCTTATTACTTTCAGACTCCTTAAAATTGAAATCAACTACGAGCATGAACTCTCCTAGGCTCGTAAAATCCACACGACAGTACCATTCCTTCAGAGTCTTCTTATTGCTTTCAGACTCCTCAAAATTGAAAGCAACCATGAGCATGAACTGTCCTGGGCTCGTAAAATCCACACGATAGTACCATTCCTTCAGAGTCTTCTTATTGCTTTTAGACTCCTTAAAATTGAAAGCAACCACAAGCATAAACTGTCCTGGGCTCGTACAATCCACACGACAGTACCATTCCATTACTTCCGAGTCTTCTTATTGCTTTCAGACTCCTTAAAATTGAAAGCAACCATGAGCATGAACTGTCCTGGGCTCGTATCAATCCACACGATAGTACCATTTTATATACACACTTCTTCTAGTTCCCTAACCCATGAAGAATTCCCCCCATGCCTCTTGGCGCTATGATCGATCCTCTCGGCAGCACACCCAATTAGGTCTCCTTTGTTCAGAGTATTCTGCAGTCTCCTGCCATTTTACCACAGCTTGAGTCTCCCTCAGCCCAGTCACCCTCCCAGATCCAATACAGCTATGATCCCCTTACCACCAGTCAATTTCATATGCTACCCGATCATCCCCGCCATCATACTCTGAACAAAGGAAGTTTGAGTCCACCCACTCTACTTGCCCAGTTATTCCCCCCATTTTATCAATCTTGCTATCAGTACTATCACATTTCGGTTTTCCACCTCCCGCTCCTGTCAAGGAAACATCATTTCCTTGATAGTTACAGGTCTCCCTCTGTCGACGACAACCCCTCTATTCTAGAGGATAGACGCAGAGGCCCCTGCGCCTTGGACCCATCACCATCTGTGGTGAGTGCCTACAAACCACTTTGGGAGGATTCATCATTGCCTCTCTGAATGGTTGTTTCTCACATGCTCAACTTCAGAACCTTGATCGCATCGTTGAGAATCGCGCAGGATTTATATCCCTTCCATTATTTGTCGAAGACCCTGGATTTCCCCTGACTCTAGCACATTGGTGAGTCACTTTGGAACGCCTAGTTATATGTTCCCATGGATGTCTGGGCTGAGTTGGCGATTGTATTCAGAAGCCATCTAGTTCCATGCTTCCTTGAGTACCCAGTTCAGTGTACCATTGCGAGTATGACCCTTGTCACTCTGATCCAGCAGCTCATCAATTCCTTTGGTACCACATTCAGTAGCACTGCTGTCATTCCAGTGCATCAGTTTTTCAGCTCAGACATGGTCAGCCCAGCAGTATGTCCCAGATTTGTGTCCCTTCTAGACCCTTATGATATACACAGTGGTTTTTTAAGTATACTACAGGTCCCTCTTTTTGGGCCTCACAGTTATGTTTATGTATCTTGATACGAGCATGGGTATGCCCGCCTCGTCCATATATTGAGATTCTTCCTCATTTAGTATTTGAGGCCATGTATATGACAGGTCCCTCTTTTTTGGACCCCATTGTTATTATTATGTTATATCCTAATACGAGCATGGGAATGCCCGCCTCGTCCATATCATCAGATAATTCCTCATCCATTATTGAGGTTATGTACTTTTAGTTCTTGCAGTTGGTTCGGGATCATTGTTTCGGGCTTCCATTTGTTTCTTCTCTTCTCCACACCCCAGGAACACCATTTATGACTTATGATGTCCATCGGCCATACGATGAGCTCCTGCCCTCGCACATCAGGGGGCAATCTGTTAACACCCAAAAAGTGTTCACTACCTCATCTACCCCACTACATGGCTCATTTGTCCATTTTTCTACCATATTTCCTTTAAAAACCCCTTTTTTCCTCCAAAAATATCCAAAATTCCTCTAAAATAGCAAAAAATCCCACTAAAAAGCCTCCAAAAGGCCTAAAATACCTCCAAAAGGCCATAAAACCATCAAAAAAGCCTAAAAAGGGAAGAAAAAATATAAAATAATGAGGAAAAGGAGGAAAAAACCCTATACAGCTGCCCTAAACCATATGGTTTCCAAAACCATGGGCCAGCACTCCACCACTGAAAAACTATAAATAGGTGAGGAAGACCCCTTATTTCACATCCACAATCATAAGCACCCTTACTCTGCCAAACTAACTCTTGAAACCCTAGCTCACCCTTGAGCTACTTTCACCTTGAGAGCCCCTTTTGGCCCATTTCCACCATTGGAGAAAGAGAAGGAGCAATTTGGAGCTCGGAGCAACCCTCTTGGATCACCGCAACGGGCTTCACCAACCTTCACATTGGAGGTAATATTAATACCAAAACCATTATTTACATTTTGTTTTTCTGTTTTATGCACATGTTAGAGTTTCTTTTTATCTTTTTAATTTACACATATTGAACTGCTACTAAGGAGTTCCTTCTCCTTACTAGGTGCTCATTCACACAAGCTAGGGGTAAAACCCTAGCCACAACAATCCATTTATTATACTTTCCCCTATCATCCTTCTAGTAAGGATGAACTAAAATGGATTAATGTGAGTTATAACAAAAGTCTGGCAAATAAGGATATAATTTCTCAAATGTTCAACCACATGGATCGTAGCTAAAGCCAACTTCTCAACATGGGTATAATGAAGGTCCGCATCAATAAGGTTTTAGCTAAGATAGTATATGACATGCTCATGAAGCTCCTCATCCTCTTGAACCAATACCATACCAACCGTCTCTTGAGATGGGGCCACTTATATAAAAAAATCACAAGTATAGTCGGGTGGACTAAGCATAGGGGATGATGCCAAGGCTCTCTTCAAAGCATCGAAAGACTCCTAGGCTCACTCATCCCATATAAGAAAATAAAAATTGCAAGGATGGTCCCCAAGGAGAAATGAAAGCATTCTTATGTTGGTCCTTGAGTTTAATCTGAATCTGATATATCCAAAAAATCCATCCATAAAGGAGAAAACTTTGCTCCCCGCACACTCATCCAAAATTTGATCAATAAATGGTGTAGGGAAGTTATCCTTATGATAGGCGTGATTAAAATCTCTAAAATCGGTGCATACACGGATTGTTCCCTCCTTCTTATCCACTGGAACGGGGTTTGACACCCACTCCATCAAGTGAATGAGATAGATGAAGCCAGCTTTGAGTAACTTCTCTATCTCAACCTTAATAGTGAGTGCTTTCTTAGGATTCATTGCACGCAAGCGTTGTCTAACTGGTTTAGCAGTCTGATAGGTTTTTATTTCATGCTTGACAATGCGAGGGTCAATTCATGGAATCTCTTCATATGACCAAGTGAACACATCTTGAAATTCCTTAAAAATCTCGGTGTACTCTCTAATCTCATCGGGGGAACAATCCTCCCCAATGTATATGTTTTCAATCTTGCCAGGAATGCAAGAAATATTAATAGGTATAGTTGGTGACAAGTTAGCCATGTTCCCTTCAGCATACTTTCTAGGAGAGCCTAATGGGACCACATGGCTACCAATTTTCTCACTAAAGATCACCTTAAATTCATCATGCTCAATATCATCAAGCTTAGGGAGAAAATAAGATTTGTGGTGCAACTCTCCCAAAGGTTGTTCTAACCTAGAAATAGCCTCAAGAATAGCCTCGTTCGATGGAAAGATGTCATCGAGGCAGTCCTGTGAGTGAGATGATGTGCCCAGATAGGAAATGCATAAGGGTACTCCTCCTTCATCGGCGAAGATGAAGGACTAGACTCTAAAACTGAATCAATATTAGTTTGATAAGCCACCATGGATGTTGACAACGACATGTCCGTCTTAGAAGGTATG
The DNA here is from genome assembly GCA_001517045.1 of Pseudotsuga menziesii. Lineage (NCBI taxonomy): Eukaryota > Viridiplantae > Streptophyta > Pinopsida > Pinales > Pinaceae > Pseudotsuga > Pseudotsuga menziesii. The sequence continues at coordinate 25,570 of LPNX010383393.1, forward strand.
GAAAATTCACCCAAAGTACTTGGAGAAGGAAGAGTCCACGGATCCTCCATATGCGAAGTGTGAAAAGGAGTTGAACTAAATGATGTTGACGGCTTACCAAGACTAGAACTAATCATAAGAATGGGCATGAGACAACTAAAATTTCCCATTAGAAAAAGATACATTCCCACCCCAGCATTCTTAGTTGTTAGCTGAGAATGACCGATAACCAAGATAGAAGCTCTCGACAATTATTTTGAACTAGAATTATCAAAGGGTATTTTATCGATCGTCACAACCTTCCCATCCAAAGGAAAACAAAAAACCCAAAAGAGTGATGATGCAACCGCTTGCATATTGTAAATCCAGTTTCTACCCAGGAAAATATTATAGACAAGGGGCACATCAACCACCTCGACCTTGATCGCAACAGTCTTCCTTCCCAATTGGACCTCAAGGGAAGAAATAATGTCATGCGGCTGAAATGATTTCCTGTCAAACATAATTAACATGTTTCTTGACTTAGACAATGCAGGAGAACCCAACCCCTTACAACATGGAAAAGACGTCACGGAAGACGCAACTCCTTCATTAATCATAGTGCACTTAATGGTCTTGTTTAGACACTCTACATGAACCAAAAGGGATACATAGTAAGGAAAGATAGGCTAGAATCCATGAGTTTCAAATTTGATCACATAAGGAGAGCTTCTATTAGCCACCCCAACAATAGACAACAAGGCTTTCCTTTTCGGAGGACAATTCTGAAAAACTTCTAAAGCAGACATTGCATGTCACATACCCCAATTTTGTAAAATAATGTAATTGTTTTAATTTGATTTCCTAAGACATTATGTTAAATTTAATGCTAAGTAGGAACTGATGACTCAGCAGAGTCAAAAGAAGTGGAATGTAATTCTAAATATTTTATTATTGATAAATAAAATATGGAGACAACAGCTTGGGAGAGCTGTTAATAAGAGTGTTACTGGTGGAAGGAACTAGGTGGAAGGCAAAATACAAGTGGCAGCATCCTCAAACACTTCCTAGGTTGCAAGTGGCAACATCCCTACATTTGGGGTCATGATCCCCCAAGAAAGTGGGATCAGAGCAGGTGGCTCAATAAATGACAACTAACCCAAAAATACCTAGGCAATCTTTTAAAAGTACCCAATGAATAGAGCTGAGGTTGCTCAGATATTTTCCAGGAGAAGAATCATTCAGGAGGAATGCTCTTCAAGGAATTCATTGGGGAAACAGGGAAAACTGTAAGGAAGGTGTTTTGAGAGATAATCTGCAGTAACTTGGTTTGATATAGCTTGCTAGCTGAGAGAAATTACTGATAAGTTCAGGATCGGTATTGGGTGTGAAGACTGGTACTTGATTATTGTTGCACCTAGTTCCATCCAGGGAGACCAGAGCAAGCTCGGGGGTCTTGAGGAGTCGCTGTTTGAGCGCTCTCTAGGAGTTGGTAGGGAGGAACGGCCTCCCATTGCTGTTGTCATCCAAGCTCTCAAAATAGGTTCTGTTATTATTTATTTTATATGTTATTATCTGTGTATGATGAAATAAAACCCTACCTGTGTTTTTCCTCGTCTAGAGTGATCCAGACCGTACTCCAGCACAGGTGGTGTAGTTATAAATAAGGATAGTATGATGAAAATGTAAAATAAAGTGTTAAATTTGGAATGAGACTGTCAGTTTATTAGAAACAGAGAAAGAAGTTATATTATTTACTGATAGTAGTATGTGTGGGTAGGTAAAATAGTTATGGAAACGGTTTTTACCTTTAGAAACCTTATTGCTGACTTGAATTCAAGAAAAGAGTATAATAGTTAAACTAGATTAGAGTTAAGCTAAATAAAAATGCTTTACAACTTTACAGTCTAATTCTTTCTAGTTTAATTACTGCATGTATAATGATCAAATTGAAAAAAAGATTAGCTAGAATCTAGATTTTACTTCTACAAATAATCTAGTTGATTCCAAAATTTAATTATGGATAGTAATGTAAGTTATTCATTCATTTATGTTCTATCTAGCTAAGCATAAACAAAAATATACAACTGCCAACCTATACTTGATAAGATGTTAACAGTGCAGGACATAGTTAGTTTTTAAATTTTTATTTTATAGATATTAACGTGTAACATAAACATATTATATAGAATACAGAGCGTACTTATATACCTTATTCAATGTAGTAAGTATAGTAACACATTAGTAAAATACTACCTTATTCAATGATTATAAATAAACAATGAATAAAGCTAATAATTATATAATTATCGGAACAGTAATAAGATATAGATAAAGTAATAATTTATTCCATTATAGTAAACATTAAACAGAATATAATTTCTGTATTCAAAAGCTGCATCAAACATATACAAAGTATTCAGTAAAAACATGGAGATCTTATTTTCCAAAGGTTAAAATATATATATATATATATATATATATATATAT
>LPNX010383393.1:28086-162009 GCA_001517045.1 Pseudotsuga menziesii
TAGTATTAAATAATTTATAGAGTGTAATTCAGATATGTTAAATTATAGAAACCTAAGTAACAGAACTTAGATTTGCTCAATTACTGAGATTAAATAATATATTTTTTAACACAAGTAAAAACAAATAAAGTTCATTATTGTACTGTAAATAAAAGATATTTATTTAAAGAGATAACTGTAATTACATATATATATTTCCGAGTTAGGGTCGAAACCTATTAACATCAAGATATACAACAAGGATAAATAACAAGTCTGAAGACTTTTCAAAACCCTCGGCTTCTACAAGTAATCAAGAGTTTATGCATAATAGCCTTTTGTTCTTTATACATTATACACAGTACTTAGAAATGAACCAAAAAGAAAATTACAGTCACGGCCGAAGCCGGAGAACCCTACATAATGCAAGGGTTTCAACAACCATTTAAAATAGTGAACCCAAAAATTAGATAAACCAAAACTACAAGGGTTATTCAGGCCACAACAACCAACCCATAAATATCCCATATGGGATTGGACAAGGCAAAATGACCATGGAGATTCCAAGGCTTACCTGTGAGTAAGCCATTGCCATATTTTCGCACCAACCACGCAGAGAGTTATAGGTCATCACCTGTGAGTAGTAAAGAATGATAATGTTAATATCGTATATAAAATTTTTAACAACTATATTAACAAAGGAATCTGTAAAGATAACGAAGAAAATAAGGACGTTCATACCTTAAAGCTTAATTGAAATGTAACCATCGACAACCAGCAATGCAGCTACCAATGCGAGGAGAAGCCAAACCTTCATCTGCCATAGGGAAGTCGAAGGTTACTATTACTGTATCCACCAATAGCGGCTGTGAGTTGAAACATTTGGTTAATCAAATGTAATGCTTGGGCCGTAACCAAACACTACAAACCCTATGCACTAGTTACTTAGAAAAACAATACCACAACTATCACTGCCGATCCCAAGGGAGAATGATTTGCAGACTGACAGACATCAATGAAGCAAGCGGTGGAAGATAAAACCCTAGATTCGTAATGTATCTTAACCCATAACAAAACACAGTGCACTGCAAGAAAAAAAAAACTTATGCTACCGCACGTAGAAAGGATGAACCACACTCTTAGTGCCAAGCCAAAGAAGAAGGGGACTGTTTACAGTTGAAAGGCTCAGGTTCGAACTAGCAACGACAATGAAACACTGAAGGAAAAACCAATGGCATATGTCCAAACAGCAACACGTTGGTACAACACTCCTACTTTGCTTTTGGGACGAGCTCACGAAGAACAAACACAAGCAGGAAGACTACAAACAACAAGCATATGTAACTGTGCAGACGAAAACATCGTAGCAGAGCGGCAGGAGGCCGAAGGCGACAGATCTAATGACAAACTAGGGTTTAGAGCAGTGCTTTTATCTATGCATCACTTGGCCGAAACGATGCCACGTACATCATCTAATTTTTGCATGCAGTGGGTTTTTGGTCTATAGTTTTATCATGCCCTCCCAAGAGATTTATTTTTCCAATCATTCAGTTGTTGTGTCAAAGGTTCTATTATAGTCTTAGCTTGAAGTCAACCTGTCATATGTTGCATGAAGCAAAGGTTTTATTAATAATTAAACTATAAACACTTTGTGTTTGCCATCATCGAGGTCATGGGGGTCTTATGACCCTTGTACTTCATAAAGTATGGGTTCATAAGCACAAGTTGAGTTTAGCCTTGTAAACATTTGGCGTGGACCTTGCATAACCTCTTTCTCTATGTTATGCAAATATTTTTCCATCAAACAATTATACCATAGTAGTGACAAATTATAGTGAGTAGGTGATATAAAGAAATTAATAACGTTTATTTCTTGGTGGGAACTTTACTCGCAAGTAAGTATTAATTTCTTCAAGTAATTATAACATACGTAAAGGTAAAACCATTATCTAACTTAATATGTAATGCACATAAAAGAGATAAAGGAGGCATTATAGTAAAAGATTGTAGAACTTAGATTCTATGGTAAACCTTAAACTCTTTATGGGTGAGGTCTATCCTATGACCCCTTTGGTTCAATAAACATGGCATTTATTTGCTAAACCAACATTAACCTTATTCAAGGATAGGCTAATGGTTATAGAAGAAATTCATGTAATCAGTTATGGTAAATATCTTCTTGCAAGTGAAAGTTTCATTATCTTTATATAATTTATTATTAAACTAGTAAGATATGTTTTTAATCATGATAAGGCTCAATATGCTTATGACTAAAGCTTGAAATTTTAATGATATACATTTTAGTTATAACTAAAGGATACTTTCCAAGCGACTTTAGTACAGAGGAATTTAACCCTCCAACACTAGTACAATTTAAATGATTGTAGTTTACAATAAGGTTATAACCCCTTCAGATTTCAAAAGTAATGGAAGTAGAATTGTGGTATATAAACTATTTACCATTATGCACTACACTCATATCAAGCAGTAGCCCAGTCAATCATGGTGTAAAATAGTATTTACACACAATTTAAAATTAACCATTGACTTTATAACTCTGCCAATTCTTACTCTGCTTATAAAGAAATATTTAAGGCATTTTACACTTGACGACTATGATAGACATCTAATAGTTCAGTAAGCATTAAGAACTGTAAATTTACATATGTTAAAAGGAAAGCAACTAGTGCCATTATTCATAAAACTAAATATATTTTTCTTGGCATTTTGAAAAGAAGGACAGATTAATGATTTTACCTCGATAAGCTCTGGGAATTTATTAGCATTTATATTCTTTTTATTGAGCTTTTATCACACAACGAAATTTTAATTGAATGCTTTAGAATTTTGACAAGCAGCACCCAAACTTATTACCTATAAGTCTGTAAGAGTAGGAAAAACTTTTTGCGTTAGCTCGAAAGCTAAGTAAGCCTAGTACTTTTCTTGACATTCCACCTTGTGGTCGCAAAATAAAACAAGTGAGAAAACTTATAAAGAATTGTTCTGTAAAGTAAACATAATCAAATAGACAATTCAGATAACGAATTCATTAACGTATAACTAATGAAATAACTAGTTGACTATACTTATGATGTTTATCTGTATTTTTAAAAATTTTAAATTTTTCGGAAAATTTGGGATTTTGACATGTGGTATCAGAGCACAAGGTTCAAACACCAGGCCTTGATGAAACCAAACTAGCTTCCACAGAATAGTAAAGTAAAATAATATACTAACATATATTCTATTTTATGTAAAGGACAGAAAATTTCTTTTTTTCTGAAATTTAACAAGCAGGTATGGAAAAGCTGGGAGAGTATGCTTAGGAGGAGTTTCCAGACACAAAAACAAGAGAATTGCCCAGAGAACCTATGTTAGAAGAGGTGGCTGCCCACTCCTTAGAGCTGTTCCAGACTGTAAAAGATTTGAAGACTGAAATGGAATCGGTCAAGAAGGAGAATGAGAGGATTTTGAAGGCTCGGGAAGAGTTGAACCAAATTTTAATAGAAGAATTCCAAACTAAAGGAAGGAGTAGAAGATCAGAATCTGAGTATGTTAGTCATCAAAGAAGATCTAAAAAGATGAAGCTGGCGAAAAATAAAAGTAGTTCATCATCTGAAGGGTTCGGTGAACGACAAAGCTACCACACTACTAGTGACAGTAGTGAGGCTAAGTTGTATGACAGAAAGAAGAAATACAGACCATATGAAGAAATTTCAGGGTAGTTTAAAAAGATAAAGCTCACAACTTTTAATGGAGAGATAGAAAAGGGGGAAGAATTAGAGTCCTAGTTATCTAGGATGAGGAAGTATTTTTATATATACAATTATTCTAATCAACTAAAGGTAAGGATGGCAATATATAATCTCTCCAGAAAAGCGGACATATGGTGGCAAGATTTGAAGAGAGTCAAGGGTATCAGGGAAAAATAAGTTAATTGGAGTACGTTTAAAAGGTACTTCAAGAAGAAATTTTTGTCCAAACAATATTATGAATAAAGAGCTAAAGAATTTTATGAATTGAAGTTAGGTTCAATGACTATGAAGGATTTGAACAGTAAATTCTTAAGCTTGCTTAGGTATGCACCTTAACTAGTAGACGAGAAACCTAAAGTGTAGAGATTTCTCAGCTATCTACCATATCACATTAAGGACATAATTAAGTATGATAACCCGAAGACTCTGGAGGAAGCCATGAGGAAGGAAATTTTTTGTTTTGAACAGAACAGGAAGAAAGAAGGCTTAGCTAACTGGAAGGCTAAGAAAAACAACAATCAGCTCGAGTTTAAGAAGAAGGAATTTGTACCCCAAAGGAATTTCAAGAATAATAAGAATAAAGATTATTCTAACAATAAGAATTTCTAGGGAACTAGGAATGGTACTTCCAATAATTCGAATAATTTTAAGTGAAAGGAAGCTGCAAATAACCATGGAAATTTTACCAAGAGTTTTTAACATAAGGAGCCTGTTAAGTGCTGGGAATGTAATGGCCCACACTATGCCTCAGTCTGCCCAAACCGAAAAAATTCAGTCACCAATATCCATATTGTGCAAGAGGAAATGACCGTTGGAGAACTAGCGAGGACTATGCCCAGAATAAATGCAGCTTTGGAGAACCGCCAAGATGACTATCAGACTTCCATGGTGGAAGTGGAAGGTATGATTAATCAAACCCATGTAACCATTTTAATCGATCCGGGAGCTATTCTTAGTTACATTGCACCTCAGATAGTGGAAAAATGTAAGTTGTCTATTGATAAGTTTGATAATTCTTGGTTAGTTCAATTAGCCATTGGGGCAAAAAGAAAAGTAACCTGTTTTGTGAAAGAATGTGCTTTACTTATGGATGAATTTAAAACTATAGTTAAACTTAATCTTTTTCCACTTAGATCATATGATTTACTGATTGGCATGGATTGGCTAGAGAAGAATAAGGTATTTTTAAATTGTTACGATAAAACTTTTACGTGTTTGAATAGTGATGAACAACTAGTAAAGATTAAGGGTATTCCTAGAAGAACTATAATCAGACAGATTTCCGCTCTACATCTTAAAAGAGCTGTTAGAAAATGATGTAAGGCCTATGCAGTAACTGTTACAGATGAGGCAAGTAAAACTGAAACAGATAAGTTAAAAATAGAAGGTATTCTTGTTTTAAAGGAATATACTGACGTATTCCCAGAGGAAATTCTAGGATTACCTCGAAGGAGGGAATTGGATTTCACTATTGAGCTTGTACCAGGTGCGGTACCTATCTTGAAAGCTCCATATTGAATGAATATTTTAGAACTTAATAAGCTAAAATCACAACTAAAAGAGTTAATAGATAAGAAGTACATTCAACATAGTGTATCTCCTTGGGGATCCCCGGTCATCTTTGTTAAAAAGAAAGACGAAACTATGCGACTATGCATAGAATACCATCAACTAAACAAGATGACTATTAAAAACAGATATTTGTTTCCCTGCATAGATGATTTGTTTGATCGGCTACGTGGAGCCACGGTGTTCTCAAAGATAGACTTGAGGTCAGGATATCATCAAGTAAGAATCAAGGATGAAGATATCTTCAAGACAACCTTTAGAACAAGGTATGGACACTACGAGTTTGTCGTAATGCCATTCAGGCTTACCAACGCCCCAGCTATCTTTATGTGCTTAATGAATAATATAATGCATAAATAATTAGATAAATTTATTGTTGTGCTTATCGATGACATCTTAATTTACTCTAAAATAGAACAAGAACATATGGAACACCTCAAAATAGTTTTACAAGAGTTGCGAGAACAACAACTCTTCAGGAAGTTTAGCAAGTGTGACTTCTTTAAGGATGAAATCCAGTACTTAGGTCACGTAGTGACTAAGGAAGGGATTTCATTTGATCCTGAAAAGATTCAGGCAATAAAAGATTGGCTGGTTCCTAAAGATGTCACAGATGTTAGGTCATTCATGGGAATTACCGGTTATTACCGAAGATTCATTGGAGGCTTTTCAAAAATAGCAAATATGATCACTTCCTTACAAAAGAAAGGCAAGAAATTTGATTGGAATTCAAAATGTGAAGAAAGTTTTAAGAAATTAAAAACCTTATTGACAAGTGCACCTATTCTAAGAATAGCAGATCCTAATAAGGATTTCGTAGTATGCACTGATGCCTGTAATGATGGCTTAGGCGGTGTTCTAACTCAAGACGGGCATGTCATTGCCTATGAAACTAGGAAGTTAAAAATTCACAAAAAGAATTACGCAACTTATTATTTAGAACTTGCGGCTATTATACACGCCTTAAAAATGTGGTGACATCATTTAATAGGTAGAAAATTTATTCTAATGACTGATAATAAGGGACTGAAATATCTTTTAGATCAGCCTAACTTAAACGCTAGACAAGCAAGGTGGTTAGCCTTCTTGAGTGAATACGACTTTCAAATCCAACACATAAAGTGTAAAAAAAATAAGGTGCCTGATGCATTGAGCAGAAACACAAAGCTGAACTTTGCAACAGCAATCAGCACTTATGCTTCTGATTTAAATGAACAACTTAAAGAAGGGGTAAAACAAGATGAAAATTATTATAAATTGCAAACTATAGCTAAGGAAGAAACTACAGTAAGCTTAATAAAAGGTTATAATTTAAATGAAAATGGATTTTTATTATTTAAAGATAAACTGTATGTGCCTAATGTGTCCAAGGTTAAGTTGTTAATTCTGGACGAAGTCCATAAAACACCATATTCAGGACACCCAGGTTACCAAAAGAATATAACCATGCTAAGGAAAGAATATTTTTGGCCTAATATGAAATCTGAGGTAGCTGAATACATTACTAGATGTTTGGACTATCAACAAGTGAAAACCGAACACCAACATCCAGCTGGTTTGCTACAACCATTACCTATTCCTAGCTGAAAATGGGAAGTGATCAGCTTAGATTTCATTACTGGACTATCTAGAAATCAGAATCAAAATGACTCAATTATGGTAGTGGTAGATAAATTAAGAAAAGTAGCACATTTAATTCCTGTTAAAACAACTTACAAGGCTGCCAACATAGCTAACATATTCTTAAAGCATATTTTTCGGTTACATGGAGTACCAAAGGTTATAATTTCAGACAGGGATGCTAAATCCACGGGAAATTTCTGGAAGTCCTTGTTTAAGGGATTAAATACAACACTGAATTTCAGCACCTCTTTCCATCCTCAAATAGATGGGCAGACTAAAAGAGTGAATCAGGTGCAGGAGGATTTATTGAGGATGTATGTTAAAGATCAGCCAAGTAAGTGGGAAGACTATTTGCATCTAGCAGAGTTCACATATAACAATAAGTATCAGTCATTAGCTAAATTCAGTCCATTTGAAATTTTATATGGATGCAAATGCAACACACCTATCTCTTGGGATAATCCAGTAGATAGATTAGTGTTAGGACCAGAATTGTTGAAATAAATCGAAGAGATTGTGAAGCAAGTGCAGGAAAATTTGAAGTTGGCATAGGATCGGCAAAAGAGCCAAGCAGATTTGAAAAGAACTCCCAAGGAGTTCCAGGTAGGTGAGCATGTGTTTATAAAGGTAAGACCAAAGAAAATCTCTCTAAGATTGGGGAGTTGTGCAAAGCTAGCACCATGTTACTATGGCCCATTCGAAATTTTATCTAGAATAGGTCAAGTTGCATACCAGCTAGCATTACCACCTAAATTGAAAGTACATAATGTTTTTTATATCTCTATTTTGAAAAATTATGTTCATGATGCTACTCATGTGGTTGATTGGAATGTTGTATAGGTGGAACCAGAAGGAGAAATTCTGGTGGAACCGGACTATATCCTTGGGAGGAGGGAAATTACTCTACGGAATTGCACCATTGGACAAGTGAAGGTGCAATGGAAGCACCTAGTCATAAAGAGGCTACCTGGGAACTGGAAAGTAAGATGCGGGAGGCATACCCAAATCTATTCCAGGAGGTTGCAAAGGATGAAGAGTAAGTAACATCAAGGATGATGTTACATTTTAAGGGGGGGTGTATGTCACATACCCCAATTTTGTAAAATAATGTAATTGTTTTAATTTGATTTCCTAAGACATTATGTTAAATTTAATGCTAAGTAGGAACTGATGACTCAGCAGAGTCAAAAGAAGTGGAATGTAATTCTAAATATTTTATTATTAATAAATAAAAAATGGAGACAACAGCTTGGGAGAGCTGTTAATAAGAGTGTTACTGGTCAAACTAGTGGAAGGAACTAAATGGAAGGCAAAAGACAAGTGGTAGCATCCTCAAACACTTCATAGGCTGCAGGTGGCAACATCCCTACATTTGGGGTCATGATCCCCCAAGAAAGTGGGATCAGAGCAGGTGGCTCAATAAATGACAACTAACCCAAAAATACCTAGGAAATCTTTTAAAAGTACCCAATGAATAGAGCTGAGGTTGCTCAAATATTTTCCAGGAGAAGAATCATTCAGGAGGAATGCTCTTTAAGAAATTCATTGGGGAAAAAGGGAAAACTGTAAGGAAGGTGTTTTGAGAGATACTCTGAATTAACTTGGTCTGATATAGCTTGCTAGCTGAGAGAACTTACTGATAAGTTCAAGATTGGTATTAGGTCTAAAGACTAGTACTTGATTATTGCTGCACCTAGTTCCAACCAGGGTGACCAGAGAAAGCTCGAGGGTCCTGAGGAGTCGCTATTTGAGCGCTCTCCAGAAGTTGGTAGGGAGGAATGACCTCCCATTGTTGTTGTCATCCAAGCTCTCAAAATAGGTTCTGTTATTATTTATTTTATGTGTTATTATATGTATATGATGAAATAAAACCCTACTTGTGTTTTTCCTCATCTTGAGTGATCCAGACCGTACTCCAACACATATGGTGGAATTATAAATAAGGATAGTACGATGAAAATGTAAAATAAATTGTTAAATTTGGAATGAGACTGTCGGTTTATTAGAAACGGAGAAAGAAGTTATATTATTTACTGATAGTAGTATGTGTGGGTAGGTAAAATAGTTCTGGAAACAGTTTTTCCCTTTAGAAACCTTATTTCTTACTTGAATTCAAGAAAAGAGTATAATAGTTAAACTAGAGTAGAGTTAAGATAAATAAAAATGCTTTACAACTTTACAGTCTACTTCTTTCTAGTTTAATTACTGCATGTATAATGATCAAATTGAAAGAAAGATTAGCTAGAATCTAGATTTTACTTCTACAGATAATCTAGTTGATTCCAAAATTTAATTATGGATAGTAATGTAAGTTATTCATTCATTTATGTTCTATCTAGATAAGCATAAACAAAAATATACAACTGCCAACCTATACTTTTAAAGATGTTAACAGTGTAGGACATAGTTAGTTCTTTAATTTCTATTTTATAGATATTAACTTGTAACATAAACAAATTATATAGAATACAGAGCGTACTTATATACCTTATTCAGTGCAGTAAGTATAGTAACACATTAGTAAAATACTACCTTATTCAATGATTATAAATAAACAATGAATAAAGCTAATAATTATATAATTATCAGAACAGTAATAAGATATAGATAAAGTAATGATTTATTCCATTATAGTAAACAGTAAACATAATATAATTTCTGTATTCAAAAGTTGTATCAGACAGATACAAATTATTCAGTAAAAACATGGAGATCTTATTTTCCAAAGGTTAATATATATATATATATATAAACATTTATAATATTATTATAAATTCTTTTATAATACAGTAATCTAATATAAAGTCGTTGTACAAAAACCCTAGTATTAAATAATTTACAGAGTGTAATTCAGATATATTAAATTACAGAAACCTAAGTAACAGAACTTAGATTTGCTCAATTACTGAGCTTAAATAATATATTTTTTAACACAAGTAAAACCAAATAAAGTTCAATACGATACTGTAAATAAAAGGTATTTATTTAAAGAGATAACTGTAATTACATATATATATTTCTGAGTTAGGGTCGAACCCTATTAACATCAAGATATACAACATGGATAAATAACAAGTCTGAAGACTTTTGAAAACCCTCGGCTTCTACAAGTAATCAAGAGTTTGGCATAACAGCCTTCTGTTCTTTATACATTATACACAGTACTCAGAAATGAACCAAAATGAAAATTACAGTCACGGCCGAAGCCGGAGAACCCTGCATAATGCAAGGGTTTCAGTAACCATTTAAAACAACGAACCCAATAATAAGATAAACCAAAACTGCAAGGGTTATTCAGGCCATGGTGACCAACCCATAAATATCCCATATGGTATTGGACAAGGTAAAACTCCCATGGAGAGTCCAAGGCTTACCCATGAGTAAGCCGTCGCCATAGTTTCGCACCAGCCACACAAAGAGTTACAGGTCATCACCTGTGAGCAGTAAAGAGTGATAATGTTAATATCGTATATCAAAATTTTAACAACTATATAAACAAAGTAATCTGTAAAGATAACGAAGAAAATAAGGACGTTCATACCTTAAAGCTTAACTGAAATGTAACCACCGACAACCAGCAATGCAACTACCAATGTGAGGAGAAGACAGACCTTCATCTACCATAGGGAAGTCGAAGGTTACTATTACTATATTCACCAACAACGGTCGTGAGTTGAAACATTTGGTTAAGAAAATGTAATGCTTGGGCCTAACCAAACACTACAAACCCTATGCACCAGTTACTTAGAAAAATAAGACCACGACTGTCACTGTCGATCCCAAGGGAAAATGATTTGCAAACTAGAAGATGCCAATGAAGCAAGCGGTGGAAGATAAAACCCTCGAGTCGTAATGTATCTTAACCCATAACAAAACACAGTGCACTACAAAAAAAAAAAAAAACTTATGCTACCGCATGCAGAAAGGATGAACCACACTCTTAGTGCCAAGCCAAATAAGAAGGGGACTGTTTACAGTCGAAAGGCTTAGGTTCGAACTAGCAACGATAGTGAAACCCTAAAGGAAAAACCGATGGCATATGTCCAAACAACAACACGTTGGTACAACACTCCTACTATGCTTTTGGGATGAGCTCACGAAGAACAAACACAAGTAGGAAGACTACAAACAACAAGCAAATGTAACTGTGCAGACGAAAACATTGTAGCAGAGCGGCAGGAGGCGGAAGGTGACATAGCTAATGACAAACTAGGGTTCAGAGTAGTGCTTTTATCTGTGCAACACTTGGCCGAAACGATGCCACGTACATCATCTAATTTTTGCATGTAGTGGGTTTTTGGTCTATAGTTTTATCGTGCCCCCCCAAGAGATTTTTTTTGCCAATCATTCGGTTGCTGTGTCGAAGGTTCTAGTATAGTCTTAGCCCGAAGTCAACCTGTCATAAGTTGCAAGAATCAAAGGTTTTATTAATAATTAAACTATAAACACTTTGCGTTTTCCATCATCGAGGTCGTGGGGGTCTTACGACCCTTGTACTTCATAAAGTATGGGTTCATAAGCATAAGTTGAGTTTAGCCTTGCAAAATTTTGGTGTGGACCTTGCATAACCTCTTTCGCTATGTTATGCAAATAGTTTTCCATCAAACAATTATACCATAGTAGTGAGAAATTCTAGTGAGTAAGTGATATAAAGAAATTAATAACGTTAATTTCTTGGTGGGAACTTTACTCACAAGTAAGTATTAATTTCTTCAAGTAATTATAACATACGTAAAGGTAGAACCATTATCTAAATTAATATGTAATGCACATAAAAGAGATAAAGGAGGCATTATAGTAAAAGATTGTAGAACTTAGATTCTATGGTAAACCTTAAACTCTTTATGGGTGAGGTCTATCGTATGACCCCTTTGGTTCAATAAACATGGCATTTATTTCCTAAACCAACATTAAGCTTATTCAAGGATAGGCTAATGTTTATATAAGAAATTCATGTAATTAGTTATGGTAAATATCTTCTTGCTAGTGAAAGTTTCATTATCTTTATATAATTTATTATTAAACTAGTAAGATATGTTTTAAAGCATGATAAGGCTCAATATGCTTATGACTAAAGCTTGAAATTTTAATGATATACATTTTTGTTATAACTAAAGGATACTTTCCAAGCGACTTTAGTACAGAGGAATTTAACCCTCCAACACTAGTACAATTTAAATGATTGTAGTTTACAATAAGGTTATAACCCCTTCAGATTTCAAAAGTAATGGAAGTAGAATTGTGGTATATAAACTATTTACCATTACGCACTCCACTCATATCAAGTAGTAGGCTAGTCAATCATGGTGTAAAATAGTATTTACACACAATTTAAAATTAACCATTGACTTTATAACTCTGCCAATTCTTACTCTGCTTATAAAGAAATATTTAAGGCATTTTACACTTGACGACTATGATAGACATCTAATAGTTCAGTAAGCATTAAGAACTGTAAATTTACATCTGTTAAAGGGAAAGCAGCTATCGCCATTATTCATAAAACTAAATCTCTTTTTCTTGGCATTTTGAAAAGAAGGACAGATTAATTATTTTACCTCGATAAGCTCTCGGAATTTATTAGCATTTATATTCTTTTTATCGAGCTTTTATCACGCAATGAACTTTTAATTGAATGCTTTGTAATTTTGACAAGAAGCACCCAAACTTCTTACCTGTAAGTCTGTAAGAGCAAGAAAAACTTTCTGCATTAGCTCGAAAGCTAAGTAAGCCCAGAACTTTTCTTGACATTCCACCTTGTGGTCACAAAAGAAAGCAAGTCAGAAAACTGATAAAGAATTGTTCTGTAAAGTAAACATAATCAAATAGAGAATTCATATAATGAATTCATTAACGTATAACTAATGAAACAATTAGTTGACTATACTTATGATGTTTATTTGTATTTTTAAAAATTTTAAATTTTTTGGAAAATTTGGGGTTTTGACATTGTAGAAGGAGTATGGCGCAAGTCCTCAACTATAGAATAGATTTGGGTGGTTAGGAAATTAGGATTGTGCCCTGAACGCTTCAAGAATCCCTTAGGAATACAAGGTAGAGCTTCAGGCTGATCTCTAGGTTTTTCAATACGCAAAGAGATTTGAGTTGGATCAGGTTCTTTACCAAGGTTGGGTTGTGATGTACCATAATATTTAGAATGAGTCACAACATTCATAGCATTCACCATCTTAATGAAACCATGGCCACTAGCATTGTCCGACGAGTTTGGAGTCCCACTAGAAGCACCACTAGGATCCACGGTCCTCGAGTTCATATTTTGGTTTTGTGGTAAAGGAATTTTCAACACAGTTGGGCTCTGTGCGATGAATTTCGAGGCATATTCAATTCGAGGGCACAAGTGAGTGAGGTGATCATCCCCACATAGCTTACAAGGAAATTTACCCTTACCCTTAGGTTTCTTGTCCCCCCCCAAAATTATTGTTGTTGTTCTTATCATTATTATCATTTTCATTCCTATTCCCAACCTTTCGATTATTTTTACCTTTCTTTTTATTCCATCCAGGTTGTTGGTTACCTTTCTGGTTCGACAATTGCACTAAACATACATCTTCCATTTGGGTAGGATGAGACGAACCAGTAGCTTGTCCCAATGTAGGATGGTTAATAGAAAAATTATTCATTTGGTTTGTAACCGAGCTTACAGGTTTGACACTTATGGAGCCAACAATGCCATCGACATGCAGTCCAGGTTTAAACTTCAGGTCAAAATTGGATCTAGGTGTGTTCGGTATGATCTCATACAAGATCCCAGACTGAGCATAAATCAAATCCATTTACTGAGCTCTAAAGATAGCTTGTTCCTCATTTTTCACTCAAGATGTGGAAACATCCTTCTCTATGTAAGGAAATAAATAATTAAGGAACCATTCCAAAAGGAAGCCATGTTGTATAAATTCCTTAATCAATCTCTTTTGTCTACACCACTCTCGAATGCGATAAGATCTATGTGTGGCTTTGTCCTACCAAAATTTCGACAAGAGTTCAGTACCGGTGTCATAACCCACAGGTAATTGAAAATTATTGAGGAAGGTCATAGCTAGGTCATTAAACAATGTATAATCCCCCCCAGGAAACTCTATGTACCACTTCGCCGCAGGCCCTATAAGGGTGCACTAAAATATCCTTAAACAAACTGAATCGTGATTCAAGGAGTTCGAAGAGAATGAAAGGTGGAACGTCATGACGTGCTCACCAGGATCTTCACCAGCTTTACCTTCTAACTTTGGAATGTCTGAATGAATATTGACAGGAACGACCGACCATGTTCAGTCATGAGACATAGGATCATTTGTCAATCTCGACAACTTGGGTAAGTTCAACGTTGCAAGGAAATGGAGGCTAGGCTGATCCATTTGATTCGATGCTTCATGATAGGGTTGGTTCACATAAGTTTTATTTATATAGACACCATGGCCTTGGCCAGTGGGATAGTAACCTCCTCCCATTTGACCCATATAGGGTTGCATGTTATAGTTTGGAGTACCTTGAGACTGGGGTGCTACGAAGCCATAGTTAGGAGACTGATAAATTTTTTGATACCCGGACCCATAAGGTGTATAGTTTTGTCCATAAGATTGTCCATGAGATGGTCCATAAGATTTCACATACCTAGATGAAACATAAAGAGGTACTTGGCCTTGTGACACTATGGTGTGACTAGACACGGGATGAACATGGCTAACGATAGAACTCTGGCCTAAAGGATCATGTGACTTATGAAGAGGATGTGTTGTCAAAAATGCATTTGAAGGAACCAGTTTTGAAGACGATGGAATATGCAAAGGGATGTAACTTGTGCCCCAAATATTCACATGTCTAGTATCAGGCCCCCGAATGGGAATGACAATGCTAGGCCTAGGATGCATGTGTGAGGAACCCTCCACTGCATGGATGGAAGGTGTAATATGACTAGTTCTACCAAACCTCTCCTCCTAGAAAGGAAGGGAAGCACCCCCAGGTGCAACACCAGGTTCAACAACCGATCTAACATTGGGTGCTAGAATGGTCTAGGGAAGGTCTAGCATGCCATAAATTAGTGTGCTAGTGCTAGTAGGTGCATGTTGAGTCTCATGGTTTGGACTACACAACCAATACCAGTTATTTTCATTCATGTAGCCCAAAAATAGTGACGGACCATCATGCGATGTACTAGCTATAGAATGGTCAGATCCCAATGGAGTCCCATATGTGCTTGAAGGTTCATCCTCCCATATGATATGATGAATATGAGGGATCTTCAGAATCTCAGGTTCATGTCCACTCATGGTGTGTAAATCAAAGTGAGAGTTAGTATGCCTAGACTATCTAGTTCTCTCTCCCAAAGGAGGGGGACACATAGAAGGTGAAATTCCTGCTAAAATATGAGAACGGAGAAGTGCCACAGTTGAATCCACAATTACTCAACAAAAATAAAATACTCAATCTAACTACATAACCCTAAGTAATCTAGCGTACACAAAGCACACTACTAAAAAATCTATAGCCAATAATAAGCAAACCAAGGGGAGGATATGTGAGCTCCTGAATGCAGTAGGTATGTCTCACCTAGGAGAGGTTTGAGACTCCCATACACTATAAGCATAGATCCGTAACCAATTATAGTATCCCTCATCTTCAACACATAAAGAGACTATGTTGTTCGACCTCTACTTAGGTAGGAAACCTACAAAATAACCTCTGCAAGTACCCCATGTGATACATAGGAAAGGAAACTAAGTTCACCCTGATATAATCAATGCTCAGGCGGATAGTCATAGGAGAGATCGAATGTATGGGTAGGGTAGTAATGCTTGAATCCTGAAAGCACAACTTGCACCCCAAAGGTGCACAACCGTACCTCAAATGCCCCTAGATATAAATGTGATCCTGGAAATATCTCCGGTACTCACAGGAAGTGACCAGGGGTCATCCCAATCACAATCATGTGCATTGCCTCATGCTTAACTCCTATGTAAGAGGAGCGTCCTGAGAAACACTATTTATGCCAAGGATTTCACACTCTCACCTGGACAGACACTTAATTGTTTCTGTCTAGTGGTCTTGGAGAATTGACTCACAATGAACTATTCCAAGACTCTAAATCCTAATCTTGTTTGTGAACTCTATAAAATAAAAATGTGTAGTTCATTTTAGTTAAGCATTGATTTTAATGGCTGTAATTACTCAAAGCGAAATGCATGTGCAACTAATGATATGAAGACTCAGCAGTGAAATAAAAGTGCACACCTAACAAACAATGCCAAGTGAAATATTTGTAGAATGAAAAATAAGGTATGCCACTATATGAGATGCAAGTTTTTTCCTTCAAATGAGAATGCAATCATTCCTAAATGAACACGTGACTATAATTCAATAAGAAAAACCTAATGCAAGTGCCATGCAAGTGAAAAATTGCAAGAATGCATAACGATGAAAAAGAAAAATATTTTTGTATTTTTAGAAATAAATGAGATATAAAAAACAATAAAATCTACAACTCTGAGACCCTGTAACCACTCACAAAAAGTAGACAAGAAATGCACCAAGATAAAAGAGACCTAATGCACTATTCCCAAAGCAAAAAGGAAAATATTAAGACAAGCACAAAACTAATTAAAAATAAATCAAAAGGGGTCTCTAGTCAGAAACATAGGTTGTATATAAACACCAACAGTACCCAAGAAGACTCAACAATCATGAAAACTCACCCAGCAATAGTCAATATCCTAAATAAAGATAAAAACCAAAGCATACGCGACTGTATACAATAAACTGCATACATATGCAGGAATTCAAGAGAAAATCGCTTGTATACGTGACTATAATGCCAATACTCATGTATAGAAAGAAAAAGGAAGAAAAATAGGGAAAACTAAAAATACAAGATTAAATTACTCATGTAGGACACTACTGGGAAAAAATACCTCTAGACCTGACATAGAAATATAGAAATATAGAGCAATTCAAGAACATTGAATAACCAATCCCCAAAGAAAATATAGAGCAATTCAAGAACATTGAATAACCAATCCCCAAAGAAAAACAACTACGAACCTCCCCAGTTGAGTCGCTAATTCTGTTAAGGAGAGAAACTCCCTATGGCTTTGGGGTACCACAATAGATAGTATGACACTAGAAAACAATCTTTCCCAATACACAAGAGTAGTAAGAAAATATAACACTAAGGTATATAGAACCGTACCTTGTTTCGCATGGTTGAAGTAGATCCCCGTTGAGCTATTCCAATGCAATCACAATTATAATTTGTTCTCAACAACAACAAACAAACAAAGCATGATATATATAACAGTGTTAACGCTACTCTAGCATATATAATCAATCATGTATAATAAATTAAACACATCCATGGATTCAATATTTGTATTCAAAATGCACATGAATTGGATATAAAAAGATATCTCTATTAATAAATCAAAGATACAATAGTGTCAAACTCTGTTGAAACTTTTGTGAATCGGAGAAACCGAGTCCTCCACCCAGACTTCCACCACTGCAATCCTCCATATCTCGATAGCAAGCTCACAAAGAAAAGGAAATCTTGGGAAGAATAGTATGTTCTGCAAGGGACAAAGGGATGGTATAAGAAAATTTGAGGAAACAATGGACTATAGTTTCCTTACTCTTCAATTTATCCTCCTTCAATGTATCCAAGGGGTTCCTTATATATCACTCCAAAGACGTAATGGAGGGTCAAATCTAAGTGTTCTCAAGGAATTTGGAAGGTCAAGAGTCAATTTTTTCAGACTCAAATGAGGAAAATTCCAAAATATTTGTCATTTTGCACACATCCCGATGTACATGGGTTTGAGGTCAAAAGCTACGTATACACATGGGTATTGCTTTAAAAGTCATGTATATGTATAAATAGGAAATTTTTGGGGATGATATTGGAACATTAAAGTATAATATAAGTCCATGGGGTCTAAGGAGTTTACAGAGGGATAGGGAAGGCCATAAATGTGTGATCTACCCGGTGTGGTAAAATCAGCTATAACAACTTCCTCCAAAGAGGGACATCGATTTTACCATTGAACTTGTGCCTAGAGAAGTAGCAGTGTCTAAGACACCCTATAGGATGAGAACACCAAAGTTGCTAGAGTTGAAGATGTAGCTGTAAGAGTTGTTGGAAAAGAAGTACATCAGGTCGAGTATGTCTCCTTGGGGAGCACCAGTTCTATTCGTAAGAAGAATGATGGTGTGACTAAGGTTGTGTATTGATTATAGATAGCTGAAAAAAGTTAGTATAAAGAATAAATATCCTTTTCCTCGAATTAATGACCTTTTTATCAAATGAGAGGAGCAAAGGTATTTTCCAAGGTTGACTTGAGGTCTGGTTACCATCAGGTAAG
The DNA here is from genome assembly GCA_001517045.1 of Pseudotsuga menziesii. NCBI lineage: Eukaryota > Viridiplantae > Streptophyta > Pinopsida > Pinales > Pinaceae > Pseudotsuga > Pseudotsuga menziesii. Next base: position 46,382 of record LPNX010383393.1, read on the forward strand.
GATCAAGGATGAAGACATTCATAAGACAACCTTCAAAACAAGGTATGGACATTATGAGTTTGCAGTGGTACCATTTGGTCTCACAAATGCACCAGCTACATTTATGTGTCTTACGAATAGTGTCTTCAGTAAGTACTTGGACACGTTTGTTCTTGTCTTTCTTGATGACATTATTTATTATTCCAAGAATGAAGCTGAGCATGAAGAATGTCTAAGATTGGTTTTGCAATTGCTAAGGGAGCATAAGTTGTATGCCAAGTTAAGAAAATGTGGCTTCTATAAAGATAGAATTCATTATTTAGGTCACATCATTTTAGATGAAGGGATATCTATGGATCCTGAGAAGATTGAAGCCATTATGAATTGGCCAACCCCAAGAATGTGATAGATGTAAGGTCTTTTATGGGACTTGTTGGATACTATAGGAGAATCATTGAAGGATTCTCCAAGGTTGCACATCCCATAACTTCTTCGCAAAAGAATGGGATGAATTTTGAATAGACACCATGGTGTGAGGAAAGTTTCAAGCAATTGAAGAATCTTCTTACAAGTGCACCCATTCTAAAAATTGCAGACCCAGAAAAGGACTTTGTGGTGTGTACTGATGCATGCGATAAAGGAATTGGAGTTCTTATGCAAGACAACCATGTGGTATGTTATGAGTCCAGAAAGTTGAAGTATCATGAGAAGAACTATGCAATTCATGATTTAGAACTTGAACCCATAGTACATGCTCTCAATATGTGGATGCATTGCTTAACGGGAAGAAAATTTGAGTTAAGGACAGACCACTGTGGTCTGAAATATTTGTTTGATCAGCCTACTTTAAATACTAGGAAATCTAGATGGTTGGAGATTTTGTGAGTTTTATTTTGAAATCAAACACATAAAAGGGAAAGAAAATAAAGTGGCTGATGCACTCAATAGAAAAGTGCATCTCTTAGTATTTTCCAATCAGATTTGAGGCAGCAAATTGTTATTCATCTTGCTGAAGATGAATTGTATGCACAGGTCAAGGACAAGTTGTAGCAGAAAAAATTTGAAAATATGTATGAAGGATATAAGTAGAAGAGGATGGAATTCTTACCTTTAAAAACATAATTTGTATTCCAAGTGTAGCAGATTTGAGGATAATTGTTATGGATGAAATCCATGAAGCTCCATATTCTGGTCACCTCGGATATCAAAAGACAATTGCTACAACCATAAAGCAGTATTTTTGGCCAGGAATTAAAAAAGACGTTGCTGAGTATGTTGCAAGGTGCATGAAATGTCAGTAGGTGAAGGTTTAGCATCAACACCTAGCAAGGTTGTTGCAACCTTTGGAAGTTCTAGAATGGAAATGGGAAGTTATTTCCATGGATTTTATTATAGGATTAGCAATGACTTGGAGACAACATGACTCCATCATGGTTGTGGTGGCCAATTTGACAAATGCAACACATTTTATACTGATTAAGTCCACACATAAGACTTATGACATTACAAATATTTTCATGAAGGAACTCCTCAGAATGCATGGATTGCCTAAGGAAATAGTTTTGGAACGAGATCCCAAGTTCACTTTAACTATTTGGAAGGGTTTGTTTGTAGATTTGGGTACCAAGTTGAACGTCAGCACTGCTTACCATCCTTAGACTGATGGGAAGAACGAGAGAGTGAATCAGGTGTTTGAAGACATGCTTCACATGTATGTGATGGACAATCCATCCATGTGGGAAGATTATTTACAGTTGGTAGAGTTTTCATATAATAAGGAAAAATAGACATCCTTTGGGATAAGTCATTATGAATATTTGTATGGGAGAAGGTTTAGGACACCAGTGACATGGGATAGTCCAGTGAAAAGATCAGGCAGAATATGAAAGAAGCCCATGATAGATAGAAAAGCTATGCTAATAAGCATAGAGTGCACAGAGAATTCTATGTTGGGGATCATGTTTACCTCAAAGTGAGGGCAAGGAAGAGTTCTTTGAAGCTTGGAAGTTGTGTAAGATGTCACCTATATTTTATGGGCTTTTTGAAGTGCTTGAAAGAATAGGGCTAGTTTCCATTAGAATTGCATTTCCTACTAGAACTAGGGCTCATAATGTTTTTCATGCTTCTTTGCATAAGAAATATGTACATGAGCCTAACCACATGATTGATTGGTATGTGATTTGGGTGGAACCTAAGGGAGAGTTCCAAACGGAGCCATTGCGCATCCTCGACACGAAGGTCACTATGCTCTGGAACTGATCCATCAGGAAGGTAAAGGTGCAATGGAAGAAATATGGTCCTGAAGAGGCTACGTGGGAGATGGAGAATTCCATGTGATTGGCACATCCATTTTTGTTCAATTTTGTAGAGCACTAAGGTAGTTCCAATATATCATTTTTGTTCAATTTTGTAAGAGTAGTGAGGACAATTCTGTTGTGAGGGGGAGGGGAATGTAATACCCCATTTTTGACCCCATGGTATTTTGATTGTACATGAGGTATATATATTGTAATTGAATCATGGAAAGGAGCTCAACGCCAAGGCCCTACCATGATGGATGTTTTGTGTGTAAGTGATCAAGATCGATGCCTATGGTTTATGGTGCTAAGTAAAGCACAATATATATTTGTGAATATCATGTCATTATGAAATTAATAAAATACTACAAGTAACTATGTACAGTAACGTGAAAGAGATGGGGGAATGATCTCACAAGGAATAGGGAAGGGAAGTTATCCAAACTCCTAAGCCAATAGGGTGAGACCAGATGTCGATGGGGAAACCCATGAACCTTCAGTTACATTTTTTACCTCTGTCATTCAATTCTTTCAGGATTTGTTTGAGGCGGTTAATTACTTGGACAGAGTAGATCATGATGACCTAATTGATTTTTTGAGCAAGCTTGCAATTCTGCAGGCTGGTGAGCCGCGTTCTTGCTTCTGAAGAAATCTATCATGGGGATGCATGTTGAGTTAGTCAGTCATTGTTCAATTTTGTGTTTTCCATTTTATTAATTCAGTGTGTTGTGTATGCGCGTTATCATTGTTCATCCAAACCTGCTAGCCGAAGCACGTATTTTCTTTGAGTTCTTTGTTTTGAACCATTTACCCTTAATCATGCAGTTGTGAATCTCACGTGAGGAGATATTTTTTGTTTTGTTGAGCGATTGGGTGGTGCATATCACTCAATTTTATGAAAGAGTGCTCCTCCAAGTTTTACCCAGTGTTTTTGAGTAGTGGTTCGTCATTATGAATAGTTGTCTAGTTTACCTGAGCCATGGAAGGTGTTTCCATGGTGGTATCCTCTGTTATAGATTCAATGAAGCCTATTTACTATATTTTACCTTGTGGTGGTTGTGATGTGCAACCTGTTTTGGGTTTGATTTGTATAAAATACTTAGGAGTGGAATAGATGAGGAATGGGATTGTTAAACCTAGCACAGAGAGGAACCTCATGAAAAGATGAGAGTGGCTAGTGAATCCTCTATGCACACCCTTAAGAGCACTAGAAGGGAAGGCATATCCTGAGGGAATTTGGAGTAGAGAAGGGGATGCTTCCTGGTGTTGAGTGTGTAGGTAATGAGGATGCCAGGCTAGATAGATCTTGTGGAGGTGTCCTTAGCCCTTGAATGATACACTAACTTAGTCATTCTACCTTTCCACTCCCTTAGAATCCTGTTAACCCAAGGGATATTGGATTTCCTGGTATCCTATTAACCCAATTGGATCTTGGCTTCGCTGTGTCTTGTGGTGCATTTAGCCTTGTGTGTAATCATTGGGTGGAAAACTTGTTAACTCAATTGTGAAAGATTGCTTGGCTGTGTATCCTATGAATCCCATATGTTGGCTTGGAAGGTCCTTAATGCAAGTGTTTGGATTGATATCCTACAGCCTATTAACCCAACTATGTGTGGGCTTGGTTGGAAATTCTGGTAAGTCCAACTGAAGTTTGGATAGACTCTGTGTTATATGATCTGGTTGTGTGTGAGTCTGATGTTCCCTAGTTTCCTTTTGGAATCATGCCAAGCTCGAGGGTGGCATTGTTGTTGAGATATTAATGAACACACTAGCCTATGGTTGGGTGGAATATTGCAACGACATAGCTAGTTGTGGGACAACACTGTCATCAAAGATAAGTATTCTCTGTTATGTTATTTCTGCCATGAATTTTCTTATGAATTGTTATGTTCATGTCTAGGAGAAAACACAAGGCAGAAGGTGGAGTTTCCAACCTTCGAGCCACTGTGGAAAGAGGAAAGGAAGAAGGAAGAAATCAACAAATCGAGAAATATTGAAGGCAGAAAGTTTTGTTTCCGCATTTGGAGGTCAGAAGGTGGAAAGCGTAAGTGCAGAAGGTGGAAAATTGGATGAACACTTCATCGAATGTTAATGTCTCGATTTACGAGTTTTGAGGTCGAAAGGTATAAAGATAAAGTGTGGAAGGCATAATATTGGCTGATTGTTTTGTCGAATGTTAAATTTTTTATTCCCTAGTTCCGATGTAGGAAGGGTGGAAGGTAGAAGTGTGGAAGTGTGGAAGGAGGGAGTTGGACCATTTACTCCGTCAAAACCTTGAGGTTCTAATTCCCAAGTTCTAATTTCGGAATGGTGGAATGAATAAGTTGGACCATTCACTCTGTCAAAATCTCAAGTTTCTGATTCTTGATTTCCAAGGTTGGAAAGGCGGAAGGAGAAGTGTAGAAAGGGAAAGGTTAGTGCAGAAATGACCATTCTGGTTGTAGAATGGACCTGTCAAGGGTGGAACGACCATTACAATGGTTTCTAATCCCTAGGATGAAGGTGGATGAGTGTTTTAATTCCCATGCCGTGTGTTATAAAGGAGAGAAAAGGTTCTCAAAGAAAAAAATTTAAATTATCTGCATTACGAGGTATGGGGATGTTACAAAGGTAAATTTGAAATTTCATAATTCTTTTTTCATATTTGGATGATCTCAAGTCAGTTGAGATGTATTTGTTTAGTCACAGGTCCTAGGATCTGTTATGTGCTTTGTAGTTTTTACATAGACATGTACGAAGCATGTGTTGTGGTACCTACTTGGTACAAGTGTATGTGGAATCATATATGTCTTGATCAGTAAAATAGAGTTTCAAAGATATAAGAAATTTGAGTAGTATACTGATTGATGAAGATCACATCTGTTGTTCTAGATAGAGCATGTTGAAAAGCAATTTATATTTTGAGGGTTCTAGTCAGTTATATTCGATACATGGTACATATCCACAAATGCGCAACATTCCCAACATTCTTACTAAGCCTCTATCCATGACAAGCTTGGTATAGTACACAATAAATCCTCTGCTTGAAGATGGAATATTGGTGTGTTTTCATAGGCGACAACAGATAAATACCCCACCAGTTATTCATCATACATGACTTAGGAATCCAAGGGTTGTGATAACTTATCGAGAGAATATACATGAACAAAGACATAGTAAGAAGTCTCAGAGGCTATTTATAGTCTAGACTATTAGAGAATAGTTAAAATATCTCGAAGACGTAGTTGGGGTGTTGCAAATCAAAAGAGAAGGGTCACTAAGAAAGTGATCGTGACTTGAAGAACATCACAAGGAATGGAAAGCTCAGAGAGAACTTCTCCAGATAACAGAAGATTGAAGAAGTCAACAAATGTTGAAGAGAAAAAAAAATTATTTCTTTATGCATGTTACTACACATTTTTTGTATAATGTTGTATGTGATGGATTTAAAATACATGATTTCTAGTTTAGAGAAACTTTATTCTGGATTGGATCCAGATGATGCTACTTTATGTAAGTAGCTGGTTGGTCTTTGAGCATGCATGTCATATTTTATGCTTACTACTAAGCATATGTTTGATTACCTTTGAGGTACATTAGAATAGGCTCTTTATTATAATTGATACATGGTAGACCTATTATTTGATTTTTCTATCCAGCTATTGTTTTAGCCTGAGATAAGCAATGTAATTTGAGGCTAGTACTACAAAAGCTAAATGTATTGTGACTAGTACTACATAAGAAAGATGTATGTCTGAGAATACTACAAAAGAAAAAAAAATATGGATAATACTACATACTAAGGAGTAGTGTATCTTGGGAATATACCTACTAGGGTGAAATACTTAATCCTACACTCATTAGTTGTTAATATTCAATCTTTATCGAAAACCCCATATGTGTTTAATGATAAAACACATTCGAGATTTATTTTTACTTCATTGAAGTCATGGTCATGAGTTCTAGTACATAGGTATTGATAAGAGGATTGCAAATTTGTGACAAGCCTCTATCTATGACAAAGTTTAGACACTTCCAAAATAAGCTTGGTATGAGAGAGAATTTCTCCCTCGCTAAGAGGGAGTGTTGAGAGTACAACTTTGGCAATCATTCCAATGAAACTTGTGTTTTAATCAAGTTTGGAATCTATGTTGTAATTAGATTCATATCTTCTCCATGACCTTATGTTTTATTAAGGTCTGATTCTTGTGAGTAATATCAAGACTATAGAATTGTGAGTAATATCAAGTCCTACAAATATCCTCATATGATTGAGTTGGTAAGTATTGTGTTGTATCAAGCTAGGACCTTGATCAAGTCCTATTCGAGAGAGATGCTTGTACTAGGATCTTATGGTAAAGATCATGACCTTATGTAAAGTTCTGATACTTTTTGTGTCAATTCTAGAACTCATGTGTATTAATTTCACGTGACTTATGTTGTATTAAGTCTCAATGATATACTATGTGATGTATGTCTAGTCATGGTAAACATGTGCTAGAAGTCTCCTCTAGGAATTAGCTACCCCTAAAGTGATTAACTTTAGCATGTGACTATATGACCTTGGGTAATATATTTGATCATAGGTTTGGAAATAATCTTATGAGTTTGATATGATATAGAATTTATGAAAAAACTGGCATGGACCATGCAGATATAATTAATATAATCGCATAGATGGAGCGAGAATTTGAATTTCCCATGTTGACACCAAGTGAACTCAAATTGATTAGATATCATTTGAGTATTCATTATGGTAAAAAGTTCAGTTAGTTAAGGAATCACTCCTTAGTTTATGCAACTAACTGTTGAAAATAAACATTGATGGAGAATAACTAGTTCTATTCAGTTACATTCTATTGCATGCAGTTCTGTTTAGTTACATTCTATTGCATGCAACTCTGTTCAGTTACTGTTTAGTTACATTAAATTATGTTAGTTATATTCAGTTCTGTTTAGTTCAATTTAGTTGCATGCAAGTCTGTTCAGTTACTATTTAGTTACATTCAGTTATGTTTAGTTATATTCATTTATGTTCAGTTACATTCTCTTGCATGAAGTTCCATTCAGTTACTATTCAGTTGCATTTAATTGCATGGAGTTCTATTTAGTTAATGTTTAGTTACATTCAATTTTGTTTAGTTACATTCAGTTACATGTAGTTCCATTCAGTTATTGTTCAATTACATTCAGTTCTCTTCGGTTACATTCAATTTAGTTTAGTTACACTCACTTGTATATAGTTACACTCAGTTCCATTTAGTTGCATGTAGTTCCATTCAGTTCAGCTCAGTATACTCAGTTAACAACTCAGTTAGAGTTATTTAATTAATGAAAGGTGCATGTCTTCTTATGGGATATAATTATTGAGTTGCATATTGGCACCAGATCAATGGGGGGCGCATAATTGAAGGTGTATTAGTGTTCTAAGTGTTAACAAATTACTGATGCATGAAACTATTATATTTTTCTTGTAAAACCTAATTTGACTTGTTATTAAAGTGCTATGCACTTGGAAAGTTAGATATGGTGTTCCATTCTATATCCACTCTCTGGTTCTCTCGATGAAAGTGATGTGCTATTGTGTTGTAATCATTCTCTTCTACTTATCAATCATACTCTAAGATCGTTTGTTGGATTTTCCATCGTCCAAATCAGTGGAGGGTTTTCCCAAGGTATATCATGTGTTCTATGGTTTAATTTACATCTTTGTATTATTGATGTGGTTTATATGCATTGTTATTATGGATTAAATTTTTAAAGTTCATTTTTCTTCATATTTTGTTCAATCACTAACATGCGAAACATCCTACATTTAATGGAGAGTTGAAATATGGTCAAGAAGATGAGGCTTGGCGTCTTGGGATGAGGAAGTATTTTGAAGTTCAATAATACTAAGGAAATATGACAGCAAGAGTGGCTATATTCAATCTAAATAGAAGGGAATCTACATGGTGGGATCACCTTAGGAAAATGAAGAGGATCAATCAAAGGAATATTATGTGGAAGCAATTCAAGAAATACTTCAAGAAAAAGTACCTCTATGAAGGTACTATGTGTTGGAATAATCAAAACCCATCCCAAGACTTAGGATAAAATAATTAATCTTTATGATTAATTTCCTAGGTCCTACACTATATAGTTTGCACCCAAACCCATTTTTGAGGTCAAAATTGCCCAAAATACCTCTTAGAATGAATTATAAAGATCGTGGATAATATTATGAAAACTCTACAGTATTCCTAGTTTGGCAAGTGCATAATTCTTCTTTTTCAGGAGTTTCCATGTTTTCTGCAGTTTTAAGGAAAAAGCTAAAGCTAGTTTTAAGGTAGATTGCCTTGTTTTTTCACCAACTCACATCCCTTAATTTCCTCATATAAAATCATGATAAATTAAAATTTCCATCACTTATGAGATGTACATACTCATTCAGAAAATTTGTGACCATCTTGACTAATTTGGAAAGTGCTTTATGCACCTATGGGGGATTTTGACTAGTTTAGTAAGCCTGCCTTTGTACTGATTAAAATAGAAACCGAATTCTTTCAAATATTTGGAGTATCTAATTTATTATTATCCAAAATATATTTAATGATGGATGGTGTAAATTAATATCATCAACAGTTTGTGGATTATCACATATTCAATCCCCTTCTTAAGTGTTTCTTGCATATTTCAAACAATTTTGTGAGCTCAATTGTTTTAAGCTTGCGATAAATTTCCAAATGGTATTAGGGATCCTTTATTAGATTTATTTTTCTCCTCTTCAATTTTATTTTGCACGGTCAACATCACTCACTGGGAGCGGAGACTATATAGTCAAAGGAGCAGCGACTGAAGAAAGGATTGATCTCAACCAAAAATCTTGATTGTATTTAATTACTTCGAATGGAAGGAAAAGATGGAGATTCCCATGAGAATTAAATCCCTCTTCAGAGTGACCATGGAAAAGGAACCTAAGCCTCATGCAACAATAGAGAATATCAAAAGTCATAATAGGAGAGATGAGGCATATGGTCACTTATGTCTCAGCATTTCCAGAGACCTTCTATTTCATATTGATGCTCTTACATCACCGAATGAAGTATGGGAGAAACTAAATATTTGTTTTGAAATACTGATAAAATTAGAGGTCACCAACTGGAGAATGAACTGATAGCACCAAGTCGAAGTAGCTTCAAATCCTTGCAAGTCTCCTTCTCGAAATTCAAATCACTGGTTTTACAACTAAAACAGTGTGGGATTGAGAAAGAAGATGAACGACTAATCTTGGACATCCTTTCAAATCGTGGTCCTGAGTACTCAATATTTTTTTATCTTTCGATGCCACAAAGTTAATAGCTATAAATTGGAAGATGCCTTCACTAACAAATTTCATGGAATCCTTGACTCAGGAGCAAGACAAATTGGTCTTCATGGGCACCATCAAACCTTGCAAATATCAAGCTTTGGTTGCTGGATATTCCAAGGTGAATTCCAAATACAGGAAGAAGGCTAAGAACACTCTAGATAAGAAATGAGACAAGTTCAAGTCTCAAGAGGATTCCTCAAACTTTAAGAAGGAGAACTTTAAGAAGAAGAAAGGTGAAGGTGAAGGTAACAAGTCTGCATACTATGGTAAGGTATTTCATCCCAAGAGATCTTGCATGAAGAAGAAGATTGATATGCTGAATAAACTATTATATAAGACCAACATCTCCCTCCCTGGTTGTGCAAGAAAGAAGGAAGGAGGATCTACTTTCAAAGACAAACAGAGAGTACATGCCCTGGTTGCAAGTACTGTAAGATATCCTTCCTTTATAGGAATATTGTTTCAACAAAGGAATCCATCTCATCTCTTGATGATTCGAAGGGTCCTAATATTTTGTTGGGAGATAACTCAAAACTAAAAGTAAGGGTAAAGGTAGCATTGAATTTTACCATGGGCCCTTCAATAATGTTTTGTATGTCCTAGGTCTTGTTGCTAATGTCTTGTCAGTATACCAGATGACCCACACTGGGTCTCCTAAGAAGGTTGTTTTCTCTCCCAATGAAGTTTAAATATCTGATATTGTGAATGGTAGAGTCGTTGCTAAAGGTTTTTTTATCATAGTTCTAAAGTATATAGGTTCTCACACTTCATGCCTTTATCTAACCCCTCTTCTATCCTCACCCATTCCAATGAAACAAACAAAATTTGGAATAATAGGTTTGGTCATATAAACTAAATACCTTTCACATTTGTGTGAAAAAGATATGGTTTCAGGATTACCAAAGATAATTTTTTTCAAAGGAGTCTCTCAAGGTTGCATTCTAGGAAAACTTCCAGAGCATAAGTATGAGAGAGTAAGTTATGAGAAAACCTCAACACCTCTTGAGATCATACATAGTGACACTATTGGTCCCTTCCCTCATATGTACATGATTCAAGCCAAGTATTTATTAACCTTCATAGATGACTTTTCTAGGTAGTGTTGGGTTTACTTCCTTAAACTCAAGTCTGAAGTCTTTGACCACTTGGTTTTCAAGGCCTTGGTTGAGAACCAGTTTGGGAGGAAACTCAAGATCCTCAGATATTATAATGGTGGTGAATATGTCAATTCTTATTTCATTAATGATTGTTAAGATGTATGTATCTGTATGCAACACTCTATTCCCTACACACCTCAACAAAATGGTGTGGCTGAGATGAAGAATCAAAGTCTCAAGGAGATGGGAACTTGCATGTTCGAGTCTAATACTTTTCCACCAAAGTTTTGGGATGAAGATATAAATTTCACATCCTAAATCGAGAATAGGGTGACTCACAAGAATATTTATGGAGTTACTCCTTTTGAATCTTGGAGTGGGCACACACCAGATGTGTCTCATTTTAGGATTTTTCGCTCAAGAACATGGGTTAGAATTCCATTAGATAAAAGGAGGTATTTCGAACCCCAAATCGAAGAGTGGATATTTATTGGGTATTATGAATTTTCCAAAGGGTACAATATGATCAACATGAGCACTCAAAAATTCTTCATTGAAAGGAGTGTTCAGTTCAAAGAAGAGCCTATGGTAGCAGCAAAAATTGGAGAGTCCTCCTCACCTCCTCCATATTTGGTTTTAAGTGAAGGAACTAATGAAATTTCTCATTCCTATATTTCAGATAATTATGATTAAATTGTATATCCAAATAGACCCACAATGCCAAATTAGGTAGAAAACACCATCCAAGAAGCTAGGGAACTAGCTAGGAATCCTAGTGATTCTAGGAGGACGAGATCTCAATTTGAGAGTGCCCTTTCTTTCAAGGACCCTTTATTTGATGATAAGTGTTCTCTAATGATTGAATATGACCCACATGCATATGAATATTCATATAAATACCCAATATGGAAAACAACCATGAAGGACGAGTTTCATTTACTCCAAAATAATGACACATGGAATCTATTCATTATTCCCCCAGGGAGAAAGCTAGTCAAGTGTAAGTGGATCGAGTGAGATATTATATAGTCCTTTGTCATGGAAAATAGAGTAACATTAAAATATCAACTGATCCAGTATTTATTTAGAGAACCAAACACATCGATATCCATATGCACTACATCATAAGACTTGTGCATGATCGGGTCATTGATTTTCAATATTGTGCATCATCTATGCAAGTTGCACACATATTCACCTATATTTTTTCTGAGAGGACCTTAAGAATTATAAAGTCACTAATTTGGATAGCAAATAATGTGGTGGAGAAATATTGAACACCATATTCCATATAGTTTTGTTGATGTCCATCTTTAAGGGAGGATTTCCCCCTTGTGGTTTTGCCTCTTTCCTTGTTTTGTATGGACAAGCAGTATGTAAAGGGTGAATAAGCCTTGTTTATAAACCCTATATATTTGATATTTTTCTGATATTGTACATAAATCCATTATTAATATGGGGTGTTGGAATAATCAAAACCCATCCCAAGACCTAGGGTAAAATAATTAATCTTTTTTATTAATTTCCTAGGTCCTACACTAGCTAGTTTGCACCCAAACCCATTTTTGATGTAAAAATTGCCCAAATGCCTCCTAGAATGAGTTAGAAATATATTGGATAATATTCTAATAATTATTCAGTCTTCCCATATTTGCATGTGCACAGTTCTGCTTTTTCAGGAGTTTCCAACTTTTCTTAAGTTTTAAGGAAAATGCTAAAGCAAGTTTTAAGGTAGGCTACCTTGTTTTTTGCACCAACTCACCTCCCTTATTTTTCTCATATAAAATAATGATAAAGTTAAATTTCCATCACTTATGATATGTACATACACATTCAGTAAATTTGTGATCTTGACTAATTTGGAAATTGCTTTATGCACCAATGGGGGGATTTGACTAGTTTAGTAAGACTGCTTTTGTACTAATTCGAATAGCAACCTAATGATTTCAAATCCTTGGAATATATACTTTATGAGAAGCCTAAATATATTTAATTATGGTTGGTGTAAATTAATATGATCAATTTTTTTTGGACTTTCACATATTTAGACTCCTTCTTGAGTGTTTCTTGCATATTTTCAAGGAATTTTGTGAGTTCAATTGTTCTAAGCCTGGGCTAAATTTCCACATCATGATGAAAAATCACCAAAGGATTAGATAAACTCTATAAAATCCTTAGAATTTGAAATATTTTTAGGAAAATATCGTCAAATATTTATAAGTGGCATTTAAAGAATTTGTAAGATTCAGCAAGGTTTATACACTTTTAAATAAGTATGGATCCTTAAAATTTCCACTTCTTAGGTTATGTATTGATTACACGAAATCGAACAAAGTTACAGTTAAAAACAAGTACCCATTTCCTCAATTTGATGATATTTTTTATCAAATGAGAGGGGAAAATGTATTTTCAAAGGTTGACATGAGGTCTGGTTACCATTAGGTAATAATCAAGGAAAAATATATTCACAAGATGACTTTTAGAACAAGGTATGGGAGCTATGAATTTTTAGTGGTTCCATTTGGTCTCACTAATGCACCAACAAACTTCATGTCTCTCATGAATAACATTTTCAGTAGGTATTTGGACAAGTTTGTACTTGTTTTTCTAGATGACATTCTTATTTACTCTAAAAATGAAGGGGATCATGAAGAGCACTTGAGAATGGACTTGCAATTACTAAGGGGGCATAATTTGTATGAAAATATAAGAAAATATAATTTCTCTACAAATAAAAATTCGTTATTTGGGTCACATTATTTCAGAGCAAGGAATATCATTGGATCTGTAAAAGATTGAATCCATTATGAATTGGCCAACTCCAAATAATGTAGCATATGTGAGTCATTTTATGGGTATTGTTGGTTATGACAGAAAGTTCATCGGAGGATTCTCCAAGGTTTCATACCTAATCACTTATTTTAAAAAGAAGTGAATGGAATTTGAATGGACAAATAAATGTCAAGAAATCTTCCAGATGTTGAAAAATATTCTTACAAATCATCAAATTCTAAAAATTGCAAACCCAGAAAAGGACTTTGCGGTGTGTACATATGCATGTAAACATGGAGTTAAATGAGTTCTTATGCAAGACAATCATGTGGTATGATATGAGACTAGAAAATTGAAAGAAAATGAAAATAATCATGCTACCCATGATTTGTAACTTGAATCCATAGTGCACACTTTAAATATGTGGCGACACTATCTAATGGGTAGAAAATTTGAGCTAAGAACAAACCACTATGGTTTGAAATATTCATTTGAGCAACCAATATTAAATTCGAGGAAAGCTAGATGGTTTGAATTTTTATGTGAATTCTATTTTGAGATAAAACAAATGAAAGGGAATGAAAATAAAGTGGTTGATGCACTTAGTAGAAAAATGGATTAAATTTATGTGGCATGAATCAATACATTCCAATCATGTTTAAGGCAACATATTGTTAATTATCTTGTTGAAAATTAACTGTATGTGAAAATAAAAGATAAATTACAAAAGATTTTTTAAAATAGCTATAAAGGGTATCATTTGGAGGATGATGGACTTATTACTTATAAAAATAGAATTTATATTCCAACTATGGAATAATTTAGGAGAATTGTTATGGATGAAATCCATAAAATACCATATTCTGGTCACCTAGGATACCATGAAACAAGTGCTACAATTAGGAGACAATGTTTTTGTCCAAGGATGAAGATATATATTGCTACGTATATTTCAATATGTATGAAATGACAACAAGTGAAGGATGAGCATTAACACCCAACAAGTTTATTGCATTCTTTTCCATTCTATAATGGAAATGGGAAGTGATTTTCATGGATTTATTATAGGGTTTCTAATGATTATGAGACACCATGATTCCATCATGTTTGTGGTGAATAAATTGTCTAAGGATCACATATTATACCATTTAAATCCACATATAAAATAGATTTTATTAGAAATATTTTCATTAAGGGAATTTTCATATTGCATGGGTTGCCTAAAACAATAATTTAAGACAGGGATACCAAATTTAATTCATATTTTTAGAAAAGTATTTTTGCATATTTGGGTACACATGTGAGATTTATCGCTTCCTACCATGGGAAAACATATGGGAAAAAAGAAAAATTAAATTAGGTTCTTGTGATCGACAAACCATCCAAGAGGGAAGATTATCTACACATGGTAAAGTTCACATATAATAATGGACAACAAGCATTGTTGGAAATGATACCATTTGAATATTTGTATGGTAGAAAGTGAAAGAGAGTGACTTTGCATAATCGAGTGAAAAAAATTGTGCTTGGGCTATAATTTCTTAAGGAAATGGAACAAAAGGTTGCAAAAATCAGGCATAATTTAAATGAATCCCGAGATAAATATAAACGTTATGTAGATATGAATAGGGTGAAAAGAGAATTCAGCTTTAGGGATTATGTTTACCTTATGGTGACACTAAGGAAAAGTTCCTTAAAGCTTGGAAGTTTTGCCAAGTTGTCACCAAGATATTGTGGACCATTTGAAATGCTTGAATAGATAAGACCAATTGCATATATAATTACATTGCCTACTAACACTATAAATATATATTTTTTACATGTTTATTTACTTAAGAAATATGTACATGATCCTAACCATGTGATTGATTGGGATGTGATCTAGGTGGAACTCGAGGGAAAGTTCTGAAACAAGCCACCATAAATACTAGAAAGGAAGGTGATATTTCTCCGAAACAAGGACATCAAATAGAAAAAGGTGCAATGGAAGCACTTTGGTCCTGATGAGGCTACATGAGAGTCGGAGGATGGAATGAGAGAGGCATATCCATTTTTATTCTCTTTTGGAGAAAACACCAAGGATCATCTTATTCCAAGGGGGAGGGGATTATAATATCCCAAATTTTGACTTGAAATGTACTTAATCAAAATTATGTAAATGATGTAAATATGCTATTCTAAGTTCCTAATGCAGAGATCAAGGCCAAGGCACTACTAGTGAATGGCTAGGCATGTATGATGTAAATATTTTTATTTGGACTATGTCGTTGGATTATCATGCAAATTTGAAATATATATAAATATTATGTTGGAAATGAATAAAATGGTCTAATACGGCTATGGAAATAACACTAGAGGGGCTACAATTCCACCATAGGGGAAGAGGAAAGGGGGCCTATGGGAAATTAAATCAAATGTTTCCGAGTACCAATCTTACACCTCATCTAATTGCTTCCATGTGCTTAATATGAGTTAATTACCCTCTTTTTGACTATTAAATCCAAACATTGAATACATGTGTGAGGTTGGTGGGAAAAGTCACATCATGTATTTATTGAGGAATGGGGTTGAATTCACTTTTGTGATCGATATGTCAGCTATCAGAAGTCCTTTTCTTCTATAGTCAAAAGCTATGTCAGTTGTATTTTCACCGTCATCTCGTATCCCTTGGATTGAACACTCATTCTATATTTCTCTCATGTAGATTTCCACACTATTTAGAGTTTTCTATTACTGTTCATGACCATTACCAAACTGTGTATAACCTAGAAGTTTGAATTTAGAGATAGAGCTACAAATTTGAAGGGAAAATAGATGGTTGTAGGTGAGTATATATTTTTCGCAAGATAGGAACCCTCAACCAATGAGTTTTTCTACTCACATATGCTTGAGAAGTCAGAATTTATGCTATAGGTGGTTCCTAGAAAACATACCACAGATTGGACTCTTATTACACACATTGGTAAGTATTGTAAGGGTTGTATTTACTCAGGGAATTACTTCCTTTTAATGTATGGGGAAGTTAGAAGGACTTATGTGGTTGTTATTTCTAAGTGAGATATTTATAGAGATATGGATGAGCATTTGGTTAAGTATATAGAGAAAGATGGGTCACGGGATAAAAAAGAGAATCCTATTGATGTTTCCTTCACCCTGGAAACCTCATATACCATCTTCGGGGTTGGATTTCAATAGAAATAGTATATGCTAGATAGAGTGCCTACGGTTGGGTTGAAAATTGTTCTTAAATAGGAAATCATTTTTCTCCTCTTTGTTTAGATATGAGTATTCTCTTGTATTAAATATGCAATGTTTTTAATTGATGATTGTACACTTTAATACACTGGTATATGAATGCTAGATGTGCATGGATATATTATATTTACACTATGTATTTTATTATGAATCTCCACACTTATTTTAACTGTTATGAATTCATAACATGACTATTGGGTGAAATTTAGAAGCCCAACTTTAGTTAATGTCTTCTCTAGTTGGTTGGATTAAGTGAAGAGGATGTTACAATTATGAGCTATAGTGTTAGCAAGAAATTCAATTCTATATGCAATTGGCCTTATTCTCTCATGCACTTCAAATGACCCACACTATCTTAGTAATAGATTGACACAATTTCCAAGCTTCAAGGTAGTATTCCTTGGCATTATTGTGAGGTAAACATGATCACCAACATTAAATTCCCTATGAATTTTGTTCTTATTTTCATATCTTTCATGTCTATCTTGGGATGCCTTTAAACTCTTCCAAATATTTGCAACCCATTGTTCCATTTATTTAAGCATTTATGGCCAAAGTACAAGTTTTTCTCCTAAATTAACCCATTTCATTAATTTCGTACACTTGATGCCATACAAAGACTCAAATGGACTCATTCCCAATGATGTTTCTTTCCCATTGTTATATGTAAATTCTACCAAGTGTAGATAATATTCCCACTTGGATGATTTTTCCATCACATACATGAGAAACATGTCTTCAAGCACTTGGTTTACTCTTTCTGTATGTACATATGTTTTTGGATGGTAGTCAATGCTAAAGTTCAGTTGTGTACCCAAATATGTAAAATAATTTTCCTTCAATTTGAAGTAAATTTGGTAACATTTCCAGATACAATCACTTTGGGTAACCCATGCAATTTGAATATTTATCTCATGAATATTTCATCTATATTACCATGCCTGTGAATATATTTAATTGGAATAAAGTGTGTTCACTGCTTCCTTAAAACATTATCCACCAAAACCACGATAGAATCATTTTCTATTGAAGTATTTTGAAATATCGTAATAAAATCCATAGATACCACTTCCCATTTTCATTATGGAATTAGAAAATACTGTAGTAAACCTGTTGGGTGATGATGGAATTTCATACATCTTGACATATACTCAAAAATATTTATTCATTCGTGATGAAAAATATTGTTTCATGGATGTAGCAATTGTTTTGTGGTATCTTAGGTGACCAAGAATGACATTTTATGGAGTTTATCCATAACAATTTTCCTCAAGTCAGACACATTTGGAATATACATTATGTTTTTATAGGTGATAAGTCCATCATCCTACAAACGATAATCTTCATACATTTTTTCCTAATTATGCTCTTGTAATTTATCTTTAATTTATTTTCACATAACGCTCATGTTCAACAAAATAATTAACAATCTCTAACCTCAAATCTCATTAGAAAATGATAATGGATACACATGTATTGCATGTAATTCTCTTCTTAGTGCATCAACCACTTTATTTTATTTCCACTTTATGTGTTTGATTTCAAAATTCTATCCATCTAGCTTGTTTGGGATTTAGTGTTGGTTGCTCAAATAAATATTTCAGACCAAAGTGGTCTACCCTAAGCTCAAATTTTCTACCCATCAAATAGAACCTCCACACTTTTAAATTATGCATTATGGCAACAAGTTCTAAATCATGATTAGCATAATTATTTTTCATTATTTTTCAATTTTTATGACTCATAATTTGTTGAATAAAGTTGTCATTAATGTAAAACTATGTATGTATATATCCTCCAGAGTGGCCCCCTTATGGTGTAGTAGTTATGCATGGTCATCAAGGGAAGACGCTTTAGGATGTACACATATGAATCAAAACCCTAAATAAGTCTTCAAGGTTTCCCCTAATAATTGTTGAAATAAAAGGTGAAGAAACCCATAAACGATGGTGTTTGGTCCACATTCCCATGAGTTTGGGGTTACATGACCCGTGGTGGAGAATTCCCTAAAGAGTCCCCAAATTTGGTTCAAATAAAATTGGTGTGAAGGTTGAAGTAACCCTAATAATAATGCTTGGTCCACATGACCCATAAATTTGTGTTACTTTGTCCCATTAGACCACTGTAAGTGGTAAGGATCCCTCCTATACATAATGGTGTATCCAAAAAGAATGATGATGTGGTCATGCCCTATGGACCCCTTTGGTAAAGATGTGGATTGATATTGAAGTTTCAACATGAGGTGTCATGATGGAATCTTGAGGTGAGGTACTAACCCTTGAGACCCCCTTAAAATATGGAGATCCACAAATTAAGGATGAGTTTAACGGGACACTAAAAGAAGCTACTATATCATGATGAAGTGTATAAATAGAGGGGGAAAAAAATTTCATTTCATCATGAATCAAGTCTCTATTTATGTCTCTCATATTTGAAGAAAAAGTGACAAACATTTTGGAGGATCAATATTTGGGCTTTTTTGCAGATTGAGGAGATTCACGAAAAATAGCATAACTTTCTCATATAGTATCGAAATTACAAAATTCTTGGCCCGTTGGAAAGCTAGTTGCAAGGTTTATGTGTTGAAGATATATATATATATATATATAATTTTAATTTCTATATTATCTCTTAATTTTTTATATTGAAAAAGCTATGATTCATTCTTTTGTGTTTCTTTTGTGATGACACATATTTGCTATAGGTATGTGATACTCTCTCTTGGTATTTATCTTTGAATTAATTATATATGTTATGGTGTATATGATCATGGTAATATTGGAATATATATGGTATGGTTCTTGTACATGGTTCTCTCTTAGGATGGTCATGCCTCTCATGGACTAGAGTCCATCTTATTGTCTTGAAAAGATCATGGTGATTATCTAGACATATTTTATGATGTAATTGACATGGATCATACTAAATCTTGGCATAGCCAATGTTTATGTTATGGAATATGTATTATATCTTGGAATTTTCAATGTTTTGGAAATGTATATGATGTAAAAGTTGAGGATCCAAATGAAATCTAAGGGTGATTGTTTTCGGTATATACTTGACGCATGTACATGTTGATATAGTGTGATATATATTGAGACAATGTGATAGTGGTTGTGGAATTGTGGAATTGACAGTGGCATGTGACAGAGGAAATTATTGTGATAGGTTGACAGATGTAGTGATACAATGATATAGGATGAAAGATATAGTGATACTAAAATAGGGACAATGATACAGGTGCAGGGATAAACATATGGGTACAAGTTGTCATAGAAATTCATACAGTGATCATTATAGATTGTTTCTTATATTCATATTAGGGTAACAAGACAGGACAAGGATATGAGGTTGTAGTCTCCTTTAGGTCGGTGCCTGAGAATTATGAGTTGGTTTTCACTGATGATTAGAGTCCTCTCTATCAGTTGATGCCTATGACCTTAGGGGGTGGTAGCCTCGTTTTAGTTGGATTTGATAAACTAGGGGGTTGGAGACTCCTTCTAGGAAGTGCTAGAAAATCAGGGAGTTGGATATTCCTCCCATTTGGTGCTGGTAAACACAATGAATGTAATCTTCATATTATAAATAACATGTTTTGTGGTTTTCTCACATTTGGGTTTCTATGTTAAATCTCTTGTGCACTGTGTATGCTTTTTATGTGATGGTGAATGACATTGTAATGGTTAATGTTACATGTCAAAAGTGGTAAAACATTCCCAATACTTATTCACCCACACTCTCAGTATTGGTTAGTATTCCAACAATTGGTATCAGAGAAGGTTCCTTCAAGACAATTTAACTACTATATGGTAGATCATCATGGAGAAGTATTTGCAATATTATAATCTTGGATCACCATTATTTGATGGGTTGAATTATGCATTTTGGAGCATAAGGATAAATTTATTCTTACACTCACTGGAACTTGATGTTTGGAAAGCTATAGTAAATGGATACAATCCACCAGAGAGAGATCCACCTACGGGTAATACTGAAAGAATACTTTTTGAATGCAATTCAAGTGACATGATTGTTATTTTAGGGGGCTTAGTAGGTTTATAATTTGTCAAGGTTATGCATTATACCTCCACAAAAGAAATCTGGGACAAGCTCCAAAATGTGTACGAAGTAAATTCCAAAGTCAAAGGAGCCAAGATATAAACATATCAAAGACAATTTGAACAACCGAAAATGAAGGAATATGAAGACATTGTAGCTTATTTTCTTTGAGTATATGAAATTGTGAACACCATGAGGGGTCTAGGACAAAAGATTGAAAATTCAGTGATTGTCTAGAATATTTTTAGATCTCTTCTAATGAGTTTTTATTTTAATTTATCATCCATAGAATAAAGAGAAGATCTAGATACTTTAAGTGTGGATGAATTACATTGAATTCTTACAACATACAAAACGATAACATAAAAATAAAATCCAACTAGAAGGGAAGCAACATTCAAGGATTCCAAGAAGAAAAGGAATAATAAGCAAAAATCAAAATCATCTTCATGTTCTAGTTGTAGTGATGACTCATATGATCATGAAGTAGCAAATTTTATGAGAAATTTGAAGTGCGGACTGGCAAGTACAAACGTAATATTATTTTCAAATTTTTTAACTATGATAAAATTGGCCATGGCCTCCAAGTGTCCTTATTCAAAATGGTCAAATAGTAATGAAGAAAATGAAAAAAAATATCAAAAAAGGAACAAGAAAGTCTTTAAAAGGAAGAGTCTCTATTGTAAGGAGGATAGTACCTCATCTGATGAAGAGGATGATATTGATGATGACTCAAGAAAAGTGCTCTTCATGGATTTATAATAAATTGCTAATGATCATGAGGAATACTATGTGGAAGGAGAAGTTGATCTTGAGGAATACTTGATTAGTTCCTTAAGTAAACTATATAAAGAAAGGAAAAAAATATTCAAAAAGGAGTTGGGTGAATTAAAGGAAAGCTCTAGAAGCAACCCAGAAGAGACAAAGAATATCTTTATAGATCTAAAAAAGTTCAGTTAGAAGAAGAGAAGGTAATCGAAGAAACACTTAGAACAAGACTAGAAGAAAACAAGAAGATACAAGAAGAGTTGGAAGCAGAAATAATCTCTCCCAGAAAGGAATAACAAAAGAAGGGAATCCGAAAAAACTTTATTAATAGTACCAAAATATTGGATGAAATCATCAGCATCCAAAGGTCATTCTATTATAAATCTGGTCTTTGATACAAACAATATGATGAGGGTTCAATATCTATGGTGACTAAAGGTAAATAAATACAAATAAGTTATGCAAATGATGTACAAGGTTTTGAGCCTTAAAAAGAATTGAAAAATGAGAGTCCCGAAGAACATTGTGCATGGAAGCAACCACCAACAATAACGAAGTTTCCATATTCTAACTTTATAAGATCTGTACCAACTAAAATACCTTGTACATCAAGGTACCAAATTTTTTTTTGGGAATATGTTATTCTTGCAAAAAATTTGGGCATAAGTCTACAAATTGTAGAGCCTATGTAAGGGATAGAACGACATGGAATAGAAATGGCTATGAAAACTTGAGGAATCGTGATGAGAATCCTCATGAGAAATTTGATATAAGTTATAATAAATTTGGAGCTATCAATTATGAAATTGAATGCTACAAATGTAACAACTTTGGACATAAAACCAAAAAGCAGAAGTGGAATGACAATGTTGTCAAAGGAAACTAGGCAGTTTCAACAACAAAAGAGAACTTGGGTAAATAACGAAAAAATACTTACAGATTGATGAATGTGGACTTTCCTTAAAATCTCATAGCAATATAAGTCAATGGTGTGTTGATAGAATATGTTCAAATCATATGATAGGTGACCAAAAAAAAAAAATCATTAAGGAAAAAAAATGAGGGATCTGTAACATTCGGCAATAACAACTCAACCAAAATTGTGGGAAAATGTACAATTAGTCTTGGAAACAAAGATGCTTTTGCATGAAATGTTATACATGTTGAAAACATGAAGAATAATATGTTGAGTGTCAGTTAAATGTGTGATCAGGTACAGACACTCCTATTCAATTCAGAAGAATGTGAAATGAAGAAAAAAGGATCGAGTAGACTTGTGGCAACAACAACTAGAACTGAAAACAACATATACATCCTGAATGAAATTGGAAAGGAAAAATTTTGTTTGGGTAAGGAAGATGAAAGTTGGATTTGGAAGAAGTTATTGGATCATATAAACTTTGAAAATATTCTCAATATCAGAAAGAAGCAGGATGTAAAAGAAATTTCACAAATCATAAAACTAGATAGCACTTTGTCCAAGCATTTTTAGTATGGAAAAAAAACAAAGGTTGAATTCAAGACAAAGGAATATGCCACTACAAATCCATTGAAAACTGTCCATACAGATCTATGTGGTCCCACAAGGACAAAAGGACTGAATGGTGAGCAATACTTCATGTTGCTCATTGATGAGTATATAAGAATGGCATCGGTATTTTTTCTCAAAGAGATATCAAAAGCATTCAAATGTTTTGGGATATTGAAGGAAATGGTTGAAAATGAAACTGATTTGAAAATCAAGACCTTAAGATCAGACAATGGAAGTGATTTCACCTCAAATGAATTCAGGCATTTTTATGAAGAACATGGAATAAAAAGATATTTTTTAGCAACTGGAACTCCTCAACAAAATGGAGTTCTTGAAAGGAAAAAAAGGATTGTACAATAAAGGAAAGAACAATGATGACTGAATTTGAGATAGTTGGAGTCCTTAGGGAACAAGTAGTACATACAGTTGTTATCATATTTAACAAAGCATTGCTTAGAAGTAATAGTGATCAAACACCATATGGACTATGGAAGGGAACACCAGCCAACGTCAAACATTTCAGGGTGTTTGGAAGCAAATGCTACATAAAAAAAAAAATATTATAAGAAAACTGGAAAATTTGACTCTTGGGTAGATGAAGGCATATTTTTTGGGTGCTCTTGCAAAAGTAAAGAATATAGGTGTTATAATCTAACACTCGACAAGATAGTGAAAATCATCAGTGTGAACTTTGGTGAAATAATCCTGCCAAAGACAGAGAAGGAAAGTATAAATTCAAACATCATTGACAAACCTCAAATTGAAGAACAAAAGAGTGAAACAAAGAGGAGGAATAAAAACAACAAGAAGAGAGCAGTCATATGAAGAACAAGAAGAAAACGATAAGCCTTAATATTCATACTTCATCCAAAACTCAACAAAATGTTCAAACACCTTTCAAGACACAACCACCACATTTAGAAGAATAATCCCCCATAACTAATAATTGGGGAAAATAGTGTTGGAATATAAACCTGAAGTAGAATAAATTCTCAGATGTTAGAACAAGGGAACATGTCATTGGTATCCACAATTGAACCAGGAAACTTCAAAGAAGCCAAAAATGATGAACATTAGATCAAGGCTATGGTCAAATAACTAGATCAAATACAAAAGAATGAAACATGGGAATTGGTGCCAATACCAATGTAATTTCCCTTTTTCACATTTTTACTAAAATGCCTAATTTTCCAATTTTTCGCAGCTTTTGCTCTTGACTAGTCTTAGTGTCTTGGTCTCCAAATTGGCCCAGTTGCTCCCAAATCTTCAGAGAAGGTTTATGAATTATATAATAATTTAATTATTATTTTTAGCGATGTATTATGTCCCTCCAATTAATTCTTCAAGTTTCTACTAAATTTTGAACAAGATAGATGATTTTATTAGCAATTTTGGGGCTCAAATCCCCCTGGGGTATTTGCTGGAATGACCTCCCAAATGTACAAAAATACCACTCGAATTATAAAATTGAGGCAGATTATTTGTATAGGACATAAAAAGGGACTCATATTCTAAACCAATATAAGTCACATGGTTATTATCACTCCCTTCAATCAGATATATAAAAACTAGTTTTGAACCCTTGGGGAAATGAGATGCAATTTAATCCAATGGTTATGGAATTCAACTCAATGGAAAAAAAATATCAGTTAATGAATATTAAAACTCAAATATTCTTTAGTGACATTAAATTCATGCATGAATAATCAATATTTAACATAGCCATTGAAATCTACCAATATTATAAGAGTTTGCAACAAAGAAGTGGGAAATGGCATTGTTTCTTTATTACTAATCAATAATACATAAAATATTTTGTCCTTTAGACATGATAAATTTATTAATAGAGAGATAATATTATTTACATCATAATACAAAATTCTGGAGCAAGAGGATCTCCCTCAAGAAGATAAATGGCTCACCAAGTGCGCCTCACTCCACCAGGCTGAAATATGGTGAAAGAATGTGAGATGCGAAGGGGAATGAGATGAATCCTGAAGTGTCCATGAGATTATGTATATGAAACTGTATATTATAACTCTATTTAAGCTCCTTGAAATACCTGAGTGGCCTCTCCAATCACCAATTATGATGGTAATCTTTCGCCCTCGAAATTGGCTCAAGCATGAACTAGTCACTCACTAGCTCTCTCTCTTCACAACAACAAATTTCACAACTGATAAAAAATATCCTTTTCATGGATGCTCCCTATATTTTATAAACATTAATGGTTTCCTCATACTGCAAATAAATCCATAAACCAAAGCCAAGTTTAATTGGTGTGGCTTCTCATGCTATGCCATGTGGCCTCTCTCTTCACCTTCCATCTTCTCCCAAATTGAGTAGGAACCCATTGGGATTCTCCAAATCACATGAGAGCTCTATTGGATTCTATATTTTGACCTGATATGTCAGATTTCATCCTTAATATCTGATGTGTGTCATAACTATCATAGAATCTCCATCATTGGTGTCATAAATGTCATAAGTATGGGGGGGCATGTAAAACAAAAACAAGGGGAGTGAGGGTGTTAATGTATGGGGGGGGATGTAAGGGGGAGGGGGTGCATATTGACGTAAGTGGGAGGGGATGAAATGGGTAGTGGGATAGGTGGGAGGGGGTGATGTGGGGGTAGTGGGTAGGGGGGTGGGGTAGTGAAAGCATGGTGAAGGACGGGCACGTGAGAGTAAGGGCGTGTGGGGATGGGAGAGAGCATTGTGGTGGAGTGTTGGGTTTGGTGTGATTCTAAAAATCACGCCCCCATACAACAGCCCCCATCACCACCCTCCTGCCACCAGTCCACCACTTTTTTATTGTTTTTATTTTTATGTTTTTTGGTTTGTATTTTGTTTTTGTTTGTTTGTGTTAATTTGGTTTTAAAACTTATATAATTTTTTTTTAATTGTTTTTATGTTTTTGTTTTTTTTTCATAATTAAAAAAAAAAATTTAAAATTATGTTTTTTTTTAAATGATTTTAGGTTTTATAGTTCTTGTTTCTTTTTTTGGGTAATTTTTTTTCCGTGCGTATTTTTTTACAAAGATTTTTTTCAAAAAATTTAATATTTTTCAGGATATAGTTTAAAAATTCCTTGAAATGTAACCTTAAAAAAGAAAGGGATATCATTGGTAGTGCCTCATTTAGAGTTGCTGGTTTATTTTAGAATTTACATTTTGAAGTTTTTGTTTGTTAAGGTAACAATGTCAAACAAGTTGTAAATTTAACCTCGTAAGGAAAAATCTCTTCTACCATTTTTTATACCATTTTCAATTCGAGGTCGATTTTACAATTTTTACTACAATAACACCATGCTACACTTCTAAAGGTTACCAAAAATTTGTAATTTTAGCCCCGAAAAAATAGATGGTGCTACCAATATCACCACTTTTCGATTTGGGGTTGTTTTTTGGTTGTTTTGACGCCTGTAAAAATAACAAGATCAATACCGGGTTCTCGTCAAGTTGTATAACTTGTTTGTAATGTCGACCTTTCTAAATGGAGAGGTATAATAATAAGTCTACATCAAACAGCCATAGGATTTCCTACTATCATAAAATAAAGACTATTTATGTAAGTTAGAGAAATTTATATATGGACTAAAGAAATCTCCTTGATCTTGATACTCAAGATTGGACAAATACTTACAAGAATAGGGATTTAAGAGAAGAAATGTAGATAGTAATATCTACATAAAGATGTATAAAGAAAGTATGCTAATTATTGAAGCATATGTTATTGAAATCATCTTTGGAAGTGATGATGACACTATGAGTAATAAGTTTGCTAAGGATATGCAAAGTCTTTGAAATTTCCTTACTTGGAGAGTTAACTTTATTCTCGAGACTACAAATATTTCAACTAGATGACGGTATTTTCATTTCCCATGCCAAGTACATCAAGGAAATGTTGAAGAACTTTAGAATGGAATACTATAAACCTTTAAGTAATCCTATGGTTAATAGATGCAAGTTAACCAAAGATGATGAATCTAAGTGGAAAAAAGGTGTTACTGATCGATGATTGGTAGCCTTGTCTATGTGACAGCTTCAAGACCAGATGTTATGCAAGTAATTGGACAAGTTGCAAGATTTCAGGTTACTCCAAATGAAACACATATTTTAGAAGTGAAAGGATCTTCAGATATATTCAAGGAACAAAATATTTTGGACTATGATATCCAAAAGGAAACAAGTTGACATTGACTTCCTACATAGATGCATATTGGGAAAGAAGAATTGATGATAAAAGAAGAAAACATGGAGCAACATTTTTCTTAGGTGATTGTTTATTTTCTTTGTTAAGTAAGAAGAAATATTCAGTATCTTTATCGACAACAGAAGCATAATTTATTGCAGCAGCAACATGTTGTACTCAAATTCCTTGCATGAAGCAAACTCTGGAATAAAATCAAGTAACATATAATGAGCCTATTCCAATCTTATCTAAAAATATAAGTGTTATAAGTATTTCAAAGAATCCAGTTATTGGCATTGCAAGACAAAACACATTCCTATCAAGTATCACTTTCTACGAGAACATGTTGCAGAAAATGATATCAAGATGGAGTATAATGGGACAAAGGAACAGATTGCATACATAGTTATAAAGCCTATCCTAAGAGAGACATCTCACTATCTTCGATAGGGACTGGTTGTAATACCTTCTCTAAATTGATAAAACATTATCAAAGGGGAGATATATGTTAGATTTTTAACATTTAAGCTATATGATCTTAGGATCTTATCTGAGAGAATAACAAGCACAATAATCAAACACAAGAGACAATGAACACAAATATTTTCCTCAAGGAAACCATAAATGAAAAAACCCAACAACTTCCTCAGAGATAGAATCATCACCAAAAGTAAAACCCAAAGACAGTAAGATGATCTCTCGATAGCAGTAGTCTCTCTCTCTCTTGTCCCAGCTTCTTGTTTCTCTCTCAGTTATGCACTACAACTGAGTATGAGTGAATTTATGTTATATAGAGAGGCTCCCTCTCTATTTATACTAATTCTTGACTTGACAATAACTCACTAGGGCCAACTTTTGTAGGAGATTCTAATAACCCTAGTGCCCCACAACTGCAAGGACTTTAACCCATGGTCAATAAGGAGGGTTACACTCTATGACTCTACATGACTTGTTTACATTATTGAATCTCCTGATAGGAACATCGGGGCATGACATGATTCAATTACATTACGAATACTTCCCGATAGAAACTTTGGGGTACAATACATAAGATATACAAGTGAATACATTCCGAAGTTACAATCACATCAACAGTCCCTCTTAACTAGGAAGGTATTCTCTCAACACAATTTATCGACACAAGTCTTCTTCTCTGTATCATCTGGATCATCATCAATTCATCTTCATATTCAAGTCCAAATCATCATTGGATCTGTATCATCACTACCAGATCATCACTGGTGCTATCTCAATTCTACTAATCACAAGAAGTTCTACAGAGCCAACCATTTTTCATGTTGGTTGTAAGCCTAGCCTCCAAGTAGGTCTTCATCTTCTTCAGTACTTATATCTGACCCAGTCAGAACGGCCTCCCCAACACTTACATCTAACCATGGGAGGAACAAATGCACCAACATATCAGAAAGGCATGCATATCACTCACATCTGAACATGGGATGAACACATCAACCATGTCAAAAAGGCCCAGGACTCACATCTAACCATGGGATGAACACATCAACCATGTCAGAAAGGATTAGCACTTATATCTTACCATGGGATGAACACATAAACCATGTAAGAAAGGGTCAGCACTTATATCTTACCATGGGATGGACACATCAATCATGTAACAAAGGCTCAACACTTATATCTAGATACGAGATGAACACATCAACTATGTTAGAAGGGCTCAACACTTACATCTGACCATGGGATGAACACATCAACCATGTCAGAAGGGATTAACACTTATATCTTATGATGGGATGAAAACATCAACCATGTAAGAAATGCTATGCACTTATATCTCATCATGTGAGATGAACACATCCCACAGTCACATCATAATGGCTTTGCACTTATAGCTGATCATGTGGGATGAACACATCCTGCAGTTACATCAGAATGGATCTGCATTTATATCTGATCATGTGGGATGAACAAATCAGAATGGTTATGTGCTTATATCTAAGCATGTGATGAACACATCAACCATGTCAGAAAGGCTCACAGACTCATCACTTCCCTTTGGAGGGAACCTCGATATGGAGAACACCAAGCTTCTCCCTAAAGTACTCAAACTTCACTCTAGCTAATGGTTTGGTTAACACATCAGCTATTTGCTTGTCCTTCGCAACATACTGGAGCTTCATTGCTTTTCTCTGCACCATATCCCTTATATAGTGATATTTGATCTCGATATGCTTTGACTTGTCATGGAACACTGGGTTCTATGACAACTTCACACAACTCTGATTGTCACAATGTATGCAAGTAGCATCCAACTAGAGATCAAACAAATGAGATAGTAGATTCCTAAGACACACTCCCTCACAGCTAGCCAAATAAGTTGTAACATACTCTACTTTGGTTGTACTCAGTGCCACACATGATTGCTTCTTGCTAAACCATAAGATCATACCTGATCCCATACTGATGCAACACCCTAAAGTGATATTCCTATCAATGGCACTTCCTACCCAATCTAAATCCACATAACTTTCCAAGTTAATCTTCTAATTCACCTCATACTTGAGCCCATAATCAACTGTACCCTTCAGGTGACTCAGAATATGCTTTGCAGCAATCAAGTGAAAATGTCTTGGATATGATAGGAACTGGATCAATGTGTTCACAGCAAAGCAAATATCAGGTATTGCATTCATCACATACATCAAGGACCCAATCATTTGATGATACACCATAGCATCAACCAATTTTGATGAAGCATCACTCAATAGCTTCAGGTTCGATGCCATAGGTGTGGTCATTGTCTTGCAGTTCATCATCCCGAACCTCTTTGGGATCTCTACTGCATACTTCCCTTGTCCCAAGGATATTCCATCTCCACTTTGCCACACCTCCATGCCTAGAAAGTAATGCATCATACCCAAGTCCTTCATTTTGAACTTGGTATCAAGATTCGTCTTCGTATCAGCAATCAACCCATCCTCACCTATCACAAACATATCATCTACATATAGTAGGAGTATCATTGGGTTCCCTTCTTCAACCTTGTAGTAAAGGTTGGAATCTGCGTTACTCTTGGTAAATCCCAAACTAGATAGGAAGCTATCAATTCTGCCATACCATGTCATGGGTGCCTATTTTAAACCGTTTAGGGATTTCCTCAATTTACACATGAGTCTCCCTATCATGTGTCTCAAAACTAAGTGGATTTCCCACATACACTTCTTCTTCTACTACACCATTCAAGAAATCATTCTTGACATCCATCTGGTGTATCTTCCATTTCATTACTGCAGCCAGAGCAAGTAATGAGCTGATGGAAGTGTATCTGACTATAGGTGCAAAATTCACTTCATAATCTATTCCTTCTTTCTGGGAGACTCCCACGAGCCACAAATCTTTCTTTATATTTCTCTGTGCTACCATCTGCAGCATGCTTGATCTTGTAGATCCACTTGGGAGTTACAACAGAATTCCCTTCTGGTCTTGGGATAACATCCCAAACATCATTCTTCATGATTGGTTGATACTCTTCAATCATAAAATCCTTCCATTCTTTACTTTATGTCGCTTCTTCATAGTTGGAAGGTTCTTTATCAATGAAGTCACATAATAGGGCTACATAACCGAAGCAGGACTTGGTTATTTTCCTCTCTCTATGTATCTCTTCCAAAGACTCGTATCTTTCTGCACCTTATATATCCTCTCATACCCATGTAGCTTTCCTCTTGTGAGGATTATTCTCTTGAGGTGTATCTACAGGTTCCTAAGTTTCTTCCATTTCTTGATATTCTTCCGGAGTTTCTTCATTCATAGTTTTTTTAAAGATTCTGGGTACTTTTGATTCTTCAGAGTCTTCAACAGGTCTTTTTCTGGACTTGATGTAAGCTGAGTATTTGTCAAATGTTACATCTCTTCTAATGTTGATCTTCTTGAATCCTAGGAAGTATATTCTGTAAGCCTTCGAGATCCCAGGGTATCCCACAAATATACCCTTCTTTCTTGAAGGATCTAACTTTGTCCTCTTTTCTTTTGGAATGTGTATGTACACTGGACAGCCAAATATTCTAAGATGACTGAATTCTAGTTTCTTCCCGGAAAATACTTCTTCAGGTTTCTTTTTCTCGAGTAATCTATTTGGAGTATGGTTATGTACATACACAACTGTTCTAACAGCTTCTTCCCATAGATGCATAGGAAGGTCTTGATCATGAAGCATTTCCCTTGATACTTCCATGATCGTTATGTTCTTTCATTCTACAACCCCATTCTATTGTGGATTATATGGAGTGGTCGAATCCCTCTTAATCTTTGAATCTCTACATAATTCTTTGAATTCATTTGATTTGAACTCTCCACCATTATCTAATTGAAAGTTATTGATCTTCTTCTCTTTGTGGTTCTCGATTAAGGCTTTTAATTCTTTGAATTTGTTGAATACTTCATCCTTTTTCTTCATGAATTATATCCATGTCATCGTACAAAAATCATCACTGAAAGAAACATAATATACATATTCGATTAGAGAACTAGATGACATTGGACGGCATACATCGGAGTGGATGATTTCCAATATTACTTTTCCCTTGCTCCCACTACTTGGAAATGTCTTCTGTATGTTCATTCCTTTTGCAAATCCTTTACATACACCTGCATGTTTTTCTTGCATTTCTGGAAGACCTTCAACAGCTTTTCTTGCAAGTGGTAGTTCCCTGTAGTGCACATGTGCAAGCCTTCTATGCCACAGTTCATTTGAGTCATGAACCAAAGCTTGTCCTGGTTGGCCCTTAAATTTTTATAGTCCTCCCTCTTATTCTCCAATTACTATTGCAACATCAATATTATTTCCTTTTGGCCACATGAGGACTTGGCCATCTATAAATGCAACCCTCATGCCTTTTGCATCCAATGCATAGATGGAGAGAAGGTTATTCTTTAGTCCCGGTACACATAGGACATCCTTCATTTTCATAGACTTTCTAGAGTCTAATTTGTAGGAGTATTCTCCACTACCTTTTATTGGATACCGGTAGTCATCCCCAAGTTTCACCTTGTGGGGTGATTCATGTTATAATAGTTTCAATGTTAATGTATTTGTAACTTCGGAATGTATTCATCCATATATCCTATGTATTGTACCCCGATGTTTATTTCGAGATGTGTCTATAATGTACTTGAGTCATGTCATGCCCGAATGTTCCTATCGGGAGTTTCTATAATGTAAACAAGTCATGTCAAGTCATTATGGGTAACCCCCTTATTGGTCAAGGGTTAAAGTCCCTAGGGTTGTTATACTATCCTAGAGAAGTCGATCCTAGGTGAGTCATTCTAAGTCCGGGCAATAGTACCCACAAGTTGTGGAGCACTAAAGTTATTAGACACTCCTAGAGATGTTAGCTGTAGTAAGTAGTTATTAAGTGAGGCTGACATGTTGGAGTGGTCTTCAAGTGAATGAAATAATATAAATAAAGAGTGAGTCTCTCTATTTATCAAACACACACACACTCACTGGGGTGCATGAGTGAGAGAGAAGACACTGGGATTAGAGAGAGAGACTACTGCTATCGAGAGATCTTCTTTATGTTTTCGGGTTTTACTTTTGGTGCTGATTCTATATCTGAGGAAGTTGTAGGGTTTTCTCCTTTAAGGTTTCCCCAAGGAAAATTCTTTGTCTCTCTTATCTCGTGTTTTATTTCTGTACATGTTATTCTCTCAGTTAAAGATCCTAAGATCATAATGCTAGCTTGAATGATAAAAATCTAACATGGTATCAGAGCTAACCTGAGAAGAAGACATTGTGCAACTACAGAAGCTGAAGATTCTTACTTTTTGGGTCTCTCTCCACAATCCATCAACAAAATTATGCTAGGATGACTCTCCATTGAAGGGCGCATCTCTCTATCAAAGCAAAATTCGATTCTGAGGATTTTCAATTTTTGGTGCGAGAAATTAGGGCTTCTTACAAAAGAGAAATTTTTGAGTGATCCCAGCATAGTATTTCTCTCCTCATCAAAATCAAAGTTTAGAGACCTGGGTCAATATTTTGGTTGGGTGAAACTCTGGGAAAGTCAAAGCCTAGTTTGACCCTGAGCTGGAAAAACCCTAAATACTAAACCTGATAAGTTTTGGTACATTCGCTATATCTAGGGATTGGAGAAGGATCAGTAGCTGAAACTTTCATATGAATAATATGAAATCCTTATTTACACTATATAGAAAATTTATCCTCCAATTCACTATATTCTGGGAGATAGGATCCCTGCACATTAGGGTTCCATCCCCTTCTAGGATTCATCCCTAAACAAGACACCTTGGGAGAATTTATATATCTTGGGATACAAAGGTCCAAATGAAATTTCTGAAGATGTTCCAGAAAGGGAACTGACTTTAATTCCTGTGGTTCATGTTTCAGACCCAGAAGATGAAAGAGTGACACATGGAATTCCGTACAAATTCGTTGTTCTAAACAGTCCTGAAACAAGTCACCTTGGAAAAACGATCATAAGTCGCAATTGGTGAAACCAATTCTGATGAAACCTATGTTGTTGGAATGGGAACAGGCTAGGATACCTTAGTACAAATATTTAGGCATAGAGGAATAGTAATTTCAAATATATTACAGAAACAGTATCAGGAATTTATGTAGAAGAAATTGGAAAACTAGGGCTTCCTATTCCGAGAGCTTCCCTCCACTGTTTTCAGAAAAGGAGTACATTGGATAGCTTTCCTTGAAGAGATCTATATTTCTATCAAATTATATCTAAAAGATTCCAAGTTTTGAAAATTAGGGTTTATCTAACAAACCCTAGATCAGCCAGCTCCAGAACCAGGACGGACACCTCAAATCAGTAAGATCTAATCTTTTGCTATTTTCATTCGAGGTTCTCATTTCAAAGTGATCTATCACATTAGCTTGATGATAAGCTTGTTGAAGTTGACAACTTTCAAGCATTGAAGTATATGATCTCTCTGAAGAAAATGAATTGGACACATACACAAGTAGAGAGGTTCCAGTTCCATAGGGAGATGAGGCTAAAAGCCTTTCACAAGAAGAACTTGGTCAATGCCAAGAAGATCATTGTTGATTAAATCATGGATCACCTTGTACCACAAGTGTCTTCCCTAAAGACATTGAAAGAGATGTTTGATTCATTGACCAAGCTATTTGAAGGGAAGAACATAAATCAGAATATGACTTTGAGAAAATAGTTGAAGAATGTGAAGATCCAGAATGCAGACACCATATAGTCATACTTTACGAGGGTCTCTCAAATCAAAGAACAACTTGTAGCAGTAGAAGAATAAGTGGAGAATGAAAAGGTGGTGATAGCTACCTTGAATGGCCTCCCAGGATCATGGGATTTGTTCATGTGAGGAATGTGTGCTAAAAGGAAGTGATTACTTTCAGCAGAATCTGGGAAGAGCACACACAAGAAGAAGCTTGACTCATAATAAGAGAAAAGAAGATGGGAAGATCAAGGTCTCACCATCCAAAGAAGATCCCTCAAGTGACGAGGAATATGAAGAACTCACCTCTTGAAGAACCTCTTATCCATATTAGCATTTGGATAAGAAACGATTCTATTATGAATGAAGAAGATGATGAAGCTGAACACTCAAGAACGAGTCTACCCACAAAACAAATAAAGACAAGTATTAAATTGTCATTTCATGATATTGTTTTGTTATGCATTTGTTTACATTCAATTGATGTATTATGCATGATAGAATGTTTGCATTAATGATAGTATACTACTAATATGCATGAGATGGGTAATTAGCTCATGGTGCTATACAACTCTCCATTGCTACTTATCTAGAATGAAACCTCTTTGCTGACATATTGGACTACTGCACAATCTCAATGTTGTCCTGGTGGAGATGGAAGGCATCTAGAAATGTTTCTGTGAGATATGGATGAATGTTGTACTGGATAAAATAGTTGCATGAACATATATTTATGCATAAGAATTTTCCATTATGAACATTCCTTATGAAATGTTTTTAACCATACAAATGCATTTGACTTGTAGGAAAGATCGCGTAAAATTGCCTACAAGCAAATAAGGATGAGACTTGTTTCGAAGAACAAGTGACGACAGTTCAAGATGAAGAATACTATGAAAAATGTAGCAACATCATCGATGCATAACCTTCTAGCTATGAATAAGTAACCAAGAAGAAAGGGAAGACCAGTTCAGGAAGAATGATTTCTAGGATACAGTATTGATACATGAAGCGAAGTTCATAGTTCCATCATGCAGTAGTTGGAAACATTGTGGGATACAACGAAAGATTTGTAGCACAAGGCTTCTCATGAAAAGAAGGAATATACTACGAAGAGACAATTGCAGCCAATGAAGAGTTAAGACACATGACAGGCAGAATCATGTGTGCAATAAGGCCTTGTACGAGCTCAAAATACACCCATGGGATAACACATACATGAGCAGCTTGATGAATATCTAAACCTATGCCACAAGGTTGATAGAGGATGAAAAGCTCAAGATAGAGGATCTTGGTATACAGTGATCCTAGATGGATACATAGAATATTAGTAGCAGAGGAAGCTACTTGTCACTCTAGTACATAATGTTTCAGTACATAGAGTACAAAAGACAGAGGGAGAATGATGCTTTGCTTCAGAGGGAGTGACTACAGAAGATCCTGAGGTTCGACATGGTAAGACAGGATGGACAGATTAGTGATGACTCTAGTATTTACTAAGAGTAAAGCAGATTCCAACCTTTGCTTCAAGGTTGAAGATAGAAGACCAGTGATGCTTGTTACGTGTCAATGCACTATTTTCTATGCATGGAGGTGTGGAAAAATGTGGATGGAATCTCCCTAAAAAAGGGGAAGTATGCAGTAGAGATCCTAAAGAGGTTTAGGATGATGGACTGCAAGGCCATGACCACACCTATGGCATCGAACATGAAGCTATTGAGTGATGCTTCATTAGAGACGGTTGATGCTACGATGTATTGTTAGATGATTGGGTCCTTGATGTACCTGATGAACACGAGACCAGATATTTGCTTTGCTGTGAACAGCTTGAGCCAGTTCTTGACAAATCTGAGATATGTTCACTTGATTGTTGCAAAGAATATTCTGAGGTACCTAAAGGGTACATTTGATTATGGGCTCAAGTATGAGGAAAATCAAAAGATTAACCTGGAGGGTTATGTTGATTCAGATTGGGAAGGCAGTGCCATCGACAGGAAGAGCACTTCAGGGTGTTGCTTCAGCATGGGATCATGTGTGATCTCTTTGTTTAGCAGGAAGAAATCGTGTGTGGTACTGAGTACAGGTTAAGCAGTGTATGTTGTAGCTTGTTCATCTAGTTGTGAGGCAGTATGGCTGAGGAAGCTACTGTCTAATTTATTTGATTTCCAGTCAGATGCTACTTGTATATATTGCGATAACCAGAGTTGTGTGAAGTTGTCGGAGAACCCGGTGTTCCATGACAAGTCAAAGCATATCGAGATCAAGTATCACTATATTAGGGATATGTTGTAGAGAGGAACAGTGAAGCTCAAGTATCTTGCGACGGATGAAGAGATATATGATGTGTTGATGAAGCCATTAGCTAGAGTGAAGTTTGAGTACTTCAGGGATAAACTTGGTGTTCTCTAGATAGAGGTTCCTTCCAAGGGTAAGTGATGAGTCCGTGAGCCATTCTAACATGGTGAGAGGATTGGTTCCCTCCATGTTAGATATGAGTGTTGAGCCATTCTGATGTGACTGTAGGATTGGTTCCTACATTATTAGATATAAGCGTTGAATGTGATTCTTGGAATGGAGGCACCTGGTCAGTTACCAAGAAAGCTCAGTCGGGGACTGAGGGCCATTCTGATATGACTATGGGATGTGTTCCCACATGATCAGTTATGAGTGCATGGCCATTCTATGTGATTGAGGGATGTGTCCCCACTTGATCAGATAAAAGGGTTGATTCCATTCTCTGGGAGAATGGAGGCACCTGGTTAGTTACCAGGAACCCTCAACCTGGGGTTGAGATAATTTCCAGTAAGGTTGCAGGATTTGTTCCTGCATGGTTGGATGTAAGTGTAGAGCCTTTCTAGCAAGGTTTCGGGATGTGTTCCCGCATGGTTGGATGTAAGTGCAAAGCCTTTCCAGCAAGGTTGCAGGATGTGTTCCTGCATGGCTGGATGTAAGTACTGAGCCTTTCTGATAGGGTTGTGGGATGTTTTCCCCCATGATTGGATGTGAGTGTCGGGCCTTTCTGATATGATTATAGGATTGGTTCCTACATGATTAGATGTGAGTGTTGGTCATGCCTTTCTAACATGGTGTTGGATGTGTTCCTCTCATGGTTAGATGTAAGTACTGGGTGGGCCATTCTTCCTTAGTGTCAGAAATAAGCGTTGAGGAAGACCTACATGGAGGCTAGGCCTACAACCAGCATGAAAAAGGGTTGGCTTTACAGAACTTCATGTGATGACAAAAATCATGAGATAGCACCTGTGATGATGATCCAGCAGTGATGATCCAGATCCAGTGATGATGCTCCAGTGATGATCCAGATTGAGTGATGATCCAAATCCAGTGATGATATTCCACTGATGATCCAGATCGAGTGATGATCTAGATCCAGTAATGATGGTCCAGTGATGATCCAAATCAAGTGATGATCCAGATCTGAAAATGAAGATGACGAGGAATCAATGATGATCCAGATGATACAGAGAAGAAGACTTGTGCTGATAAATTGTGTCAAGAGAATACATTCCTAGTTAATAGGGAGTTTTAATGTATTTGTAACTTTAGAATGTATTCATCCATATATCCTATGTATTGTACCCTGATGTTTATTCTGGGATGTGTCTGTAACGTACTTCAATCATGTCATGCCCCGATGTTCCTATCGGGAGTTTCTATAATGTAAACAAGTCATGTCAAGTCATTGTGGGTAACCCTCCTATTGGTCAAGGGTTAAAGTCCCCACAATTGTGGGGCATGTTGGCCTGATTTTCTGACCTAGGCCAACAAGGAGATTAGGCCCACACAATCAGCTTAAAGCAGCGTCCGATGTGTTTGGAGTAGCAAATCTTACAGGTTATGGTCCTGCTACCATCTGAATTTTTCTCTTAAGGAGATACTAAAATTCAGCAAAAAATCTATCCTAATGTTATTTCTATCTAAATAAACCCTAAAAATTATTTTCAACTACCTAAGGTATCCTACAATTGCTTTTTTAAGGAAAGTCTTTGATTTTTTGAAGATTTTTATATTTAATTTTCAAAGTATAAAATACTATTAAAATTACTCTAAAAATTACACAAATCCTATTTAACAACTGTTAAATATAAATTATACTACGATAATACTAACTTAAATATCTAAACTATCATATCTATCCTATCTCAGCTGAGAGCAATTTTGAATATTATATTAATTATCAATTAATATATGATAAACAGAAATATAAGGAGTAAGATCTAAATAAAAATACTTAGATCATCTACACTAAATCATTTTGCTATAAAATAACTTGACAGAGAAACTAAAATAAATAATTACTTCAAATTTTCTGAAATGTCTAATTAATTAATAACTAATAACCAACATTAGATATTTGAATAAGAGATAATGTTCAGTATGAAATCATTGCCAAAATACAAATGATATCTAACTGACATAAATATATATTCTTATATCTTGAATTTTCAGTATAAACACTGATAAATTTAGTCAAAAGACATACTAATTCAAATACAATGTTGTGTTGACAAAGTGAAATACTTATAAATAAACATAAGCATAACAAAGTATATTGTATTAATATTAAAATAGAAGATCATATACTGAAATATAAAGAGTATCCAAAACAATACCAGTCATGATATCAACTTGGAGATTTCTAGTCACATCCCATTTCCAAAGATCAAACTTCAGCCAAGAACAAAACTAGTATCAAAACAATATCTCGAGTATGTTTCTCTTTAGTCACTCCATCACCACAGAGAAACACAACAGAGTCTTCAGAAAACAAATTTCTTCATCTCCATCGATCTACCCTATCTGGCACCAGCATTTACAGGATAGAGAAAAAAAATTTCCTTCGCTCTGTCTCGCACCCCCACTCTACCTGCAAACATCAAAATTTTACAAAGTAGAAATAGAATCGAAGGATGAAACTCCATCTCTCCTCCCGAGCCCCCCTTCTTTGAGTCGAATTACCTCTGCCTAAATAGATAGAAGACATCATAACAGTCTCCCCAAAAATTACTCCTCCAGTTGGACGCAACATAAATATTCTAGAAAAAATACATCCTGAAGAGGACCGAAAATCTCCCAACTCTTTGGCAATTTCTGAAAACGGCCTACATTTAGAGGTAAAATACCCCATTTGGGAAGTGGGTTTTGAACAGAATCACAAGATTCTTTACGGTTTGGTAGCAAATGGAGCCTGAAATTTGCCTCTTTCAAAGGTGTGCGATTGGAGCAAAACGCCTTGCATTATTCCCGTTCCTGTTAGATGAGCTGTGCACCCTGTTTGATGAGTCATCTTTCATAAAAGGCTTGTATCACAACTTCTTTTCTTCAACTCTTGCGGGAAATTAAATCAGTTTTGATTTCTTTAAAGTTAAACTTGGCCAATTCATATCCTTTCTCGATCTCTTCGAGTTTATTTGATGAGTAATAGCTGCCCGAGATCTCTACACAATATTTCTGCTAACTTCCCAATAAAAAGAGATGTCATGGCATATTAGTATGAGTAATGAGGTATCTTCAAAATCTTTAATTAAATGAATTCCTTCGAGGCAAAGGGAGCAATCTTTTCATCATAGTTGTTGCAGTATATTCAAGTTTC
Source organism: Pseudotsuga menziesii (assembly GCA_001517045.1). Classification (NCBI taxonomy): domain Eukaryota; kingdom Viridiplantae; phylum Streptophyta; class Pinopsida; order Pinales; family Pinaceae; genus Pseudotsuga; species Pseudotsuga menziesii. The sequence continues at coordinate 86,475 of LPNX010383393.1, forward strand.
TCTTAAATGAACATGGATGTGTTACTCTTTGACAATTAAGACCTGTCATTCCTCATCTCATGGCCTGAGTTCTCTTTGGATCAACTTTAATGTAAAATTCTTTATCGAATTCATTTCTAGTGATTCCTCTTCATATGGTAATGCGTCCTCACTTTTTACCTTGAACATAGGAAAACTGAGTACCTTGGCAGCCACAAAATTCACTTGATGAGCCTTTCGTATTTTAGTTAATTTCCAATGCGGTAAATTCTTGTAAAAGAAAAGAGTTTAAAATACAATGTAATTCTTTAAAAATATACTTTATCTCTTAAATTATCCAGTACATATTGGAAGGCAAAATTTTATTGAAAATATATACTCGTGGAGTGAGTAAAAGATATTTGAATAGACTAAATACAATTCACTTTTAGCGATATAATATTTGGATATAAGATTAATTTTGATAATTGATTATGTTATTTTGTTTATAACTCCTTAAGAAAAGTGGAAAAATTCAAATATTCTAACTTTGCCATTAGTTAGTTATATAGAATGTATTTAAAATAAACTTTATGGCTTAGTTTAAAATGAAAGTCATTTATTTATTTTCCATATTTATTTATATGAGTGTAAAACAAAAATTAATATAAATAAACGCTAAAATTTCCTTTTTTCAATTTTGGATTTTTGTTACATCATGAAGATAATAACACATTCAAATATAAGATTATTAATTAACTATTTAGAAATGATGACTATATAACTAATAATAATTAATATGTTTAGTCATCATTATAATAAAATATTAGATCAATCACTTAAATTCAAATCCAATTGCTTGATTTCATGTACTCTTTCAAAATGTAGATCAAAATCATCAAATATAAATGATCAATCAATTTATTGAGATTCACCAAAAATGTTCATTATTGTTTTCAAAACCTCAAAAGTAGGGAGATTGTCAAAATATGAATTTGATCCAATGTTGTTGCACTAAGGTAGTATAGATCATGCAAGCATTGATTGAGGAACCAAGAATTCAAGAGAGTCAAGCGATAAAAATCACCAAACCTCTAAGCCTTGTAGGATATGTTAAAGATCAACCAAGAAGCACAAGGACTTTAAATGACAAAAATAAGTTATGCTAGCAAATCTCTTATCTCAAGAAAATCAAGCCAAAAGAGAAAGCAGCAAAAAGTTGAAGGATGAAAATAAATAAAGTTGTGAAATCATTAAATAATTCAAACAAAAATAAAATGAAAACTAAGGCTACAAATTTACAAAATTCTAGAGGGGAACCTTTTATTTGCAAAATGAAAGGGGAGTTGTTCGGGTGCCAATAAATGGCGACTTGCTGGGCGAACCAGTTATCTCTGTATGTTTACCTGAAGGTTAAAGATATAGGAAAACAAAATAAAGATTTTCTTGAAATATCAAACTTCACACCACATGACTTTATCTTATCACTAGCCTATATAGTAAAGTTTGAACTTTAATATTGTCACAATCAAATGAATTGTCGCAACTATTATTCAGAGACTTCGTAAAGATGAATGACTTTGAAATATATGCATAGCAAATAGACCTGATCAAGAATGCTTTCTCAACAGCTAAGGATAATCAAATAACACCAGCATAAATATATGACCTCCATACCTTAAGAAGATATCTAGATAAGTTCCCCATCCATTAAAAATAACTGAAAGATAAAATTTGTTTTTCTCCTTCTTCTTTTTTTTATATCTTTGATTCAAGACTACTATCCTGGCTTGGTAACCAACTATTGATAGCATCATTCATGAGAACTGTTAGAGATAAACAAGCTGACTCGTGATGAGACCTCTTGTCCCTTGATCTTATGACCAAGAGCCATCACCCTGGTGATCAGAAATGATGTTATCCCTGACAGGGCTGATGATCATGATTAGGTCGGCTCGTAATGAGACCTCCTATTCTTCAATCAAAGTTTAGTTTAGTTTTAAAAAATTTCTAATGGATGAGAAACAAATCCAGATAATACCCCTATAATAACATGGAAGGCCTAAAGATGACTAATGCCATTGATTCATAAAGATTCTGAGAGAAAAGTTTCCCAACAAGTTAACTTGTCTAGCTAATGATATCATTCTCAAAATAAAGTCCAAGAATAATAATCGTGAGTTCAACTGACTGATTAGCTAAGTTCATAAGAAATATTTCAAGGCTAGGAGTGATTCAATCACAGTAAGAACATTTGATATGGGAAGAAACTCCTTACAATGGTTTCTCTTAAAGATATCAGGTTGATTTGTAGAGAAACATATGAACACCCAGCAGTGTGCCATCAAATTACTATTATTTATCTACAATGCTCCCTTAAAAACAAAGAAGAAACTCAAAAAGCTGAAAAATATTAAATTCACTACTGAAACTAATCAACCAATAAAAATCACTATTTGAACCAAAACACTCAAAAGATAGAATCCGGTCAAATCCAAAATTCAACCAAAAGGTATGTATTGAAATCCAAAATAAAATTTTATTGAAACTTTAATTGAGAGTCGAAAAAGGTAAATAAGTTGAAAAAACAAATTTTAAGATATGATCACTCTCTATGTGATGAGCTATACAAAATAACTTAAAAATCATGAAATTATAACATGCATAAGAAATAACGACAAATCTTCTAATATTAAAATTGATCACAATATAAAGATTTAAAGTTTAAATAAAGGTCAATATAAAATGGAAAATAGGAGACACAAATATAATATGTATGTCAAAATGGTGATTTTCACAAAAAGTATCATAAACTTATTATTGATGTAAAGTTTCAAAAATATTTGAATATTGCAGAATCATTCAATTGTTAAAATATCTTTTCATTCTTTTAGGACTCATTTAATTAATCGATGAGAAGATTGAGTAAGTCGAATCCTTTAATTCATCATTATTTACAAAAGGAAAATGAAAAGTCTAATTTGTATAGTTTTGTGAGGATAATTACAAAGTGAGCAAGATGTAATGATTACAACTCTTTATTTTGAAAAACAAAAATAAAGGAAAAACCTAAAAGAAAATGGTCATAAAAAAATATTCTAAATCAAAGATAATCAAAGAAATAAAGAAGACTTGTAAGAAACTAATTATTTCAAGAAACAAGATATCAACTCAAAATCTAGTCAATATGTACAAGGCTGAGGTGATAAGAAATCCAATCATCTAGGTCTCAAAAGTGAAAACGAAAAGCAATCAAGTGAAACCAAACTCAATATTAATTTCCTTTGATGATTAAATTAATTTGTGCAAATCATTATTAATTTCATGTCACAACTTCACTAAGCATCATAATCGAATGAAAGAAAATTCTTAAATCGAAGATCAACACGTAATAATATTTTATACAGATTTAATTGATATGAAATTATAAAACAATTTTCCATACCCTCAATTATATTTATCTTAATTTTTAGTTGTGATAATATCAAAATAATACTTTTCCTTAATTATAAATATGGCAAGTATTCATAGAAAAGCCTATATTATTAATTTTAAAAAATGATCGATTACAAAAATTTAGAGAAATATTCATCAAAACAATATTTATGAGCAAAATCAAGAATTGGCATGAATGATTTAGAAATTTCAAGAAGTTGATTTAGCAAACTCATTTCAAGAGAAAATCAAAATTTGAATGATAAAAGAAATAACCATAAGGCTAGTCTACACATTTTAAATAAATTGATGAATGTCACTATAATAATTTAAATATAGTCTAAAAGTGTATAATTAATGACATCATCCCACAATCGTGTAAAATAACCTAATGATAGATTTATCATTACTGAATTATTGTAAATTTATGATTTCTTACAATTAATACCAAAATTCAATACTTCAAAGTTTAAAAAGATAAATAACAAGTATACAAATTTTGAAATGGAAATAAGATAAAGAATTCACTTCCCTGATGTAAGGCCATACTCGTATTCATGCATTTTCGATTGTATCACTTGCTTCAAAACGCTTTCTAACTTGTCAATCCAACCAAGTGTACCTGACCAAAAATTAAGTAGAGATCAATCTATCCTTAGCAGAAAACTATTGAGCTGATTAATAAATATATACATTCTTATATTTACTACTATGTGTGAAATCAAAACTGAAAACTAAGAAGTAAAGAAAAAGAAAAGAAACTACTCTATCTTATTCCTAGTCTTATTTTATGTACACTAAAATCAAATATTCAATCATAATCAGGTAAAGTCAAAAAGCCAATGAAGCCATTGAAGCATTTGTAACCCTGCAAAATAAAACATATCGAATATTAATAATATGAATTGAAATGCTTCATACTGAAAAATAGAAAGTATTAAATTAGAACTTATATTTACAAAAGGAAGAAGAATATGACATGAAAATCTTTTAAAATATGACTCTTCCAACCATGCATAAACTGGATCATAAAAAGAAGATTGGAGGAGATCTAACACTCGTGAAGATTCAATGGAATGTGTGATAGCAAGTTCATCGAGATAGTAATCAAAAAGTGGCATGTCGAGATTATGATCAAAGGATCCAGGAAAATTTAAAGTAGAGGATATATTTTGTAAGGAAGTATCATCATCATAAATTTGAAAATCAAATCTTGACATTACCTTAGAGTAAGCACTTTCCCTTTGAAATTCATGAGATTTTGACGATTCAATTAATTTACAATTGAAAAGATTAGTATCGTCAAAATCTAAAACATTATAAGAAATGGTTTTATCTTCTAACTTAACTTCTTCAATATTATCGTATGCATGAGATTCATGAGCGATATTTATAAATTTATTTTCCTCGTCAATATTGTGAATAGAAAGATTTTCCTCATTCGTAAACAACAAATAAATTTTCATAGGAACTGACCACAATGTTTGTATATTAGTATCTGGACATGAACTATAATTAGTAAATAGATCCAGATATAAACCATGATAACTTTCCAAATGTTGAAAATTAGATGTTCCTGTTTGCAAAGGAGAATCTTGATTAACTGATTCAAGAGAAAAATAATTATCCATATTTTGATTTGTTGATATATTTTGTAAAGGAATGAGATAATTTTGTTCAATTTGAGAAGAAGAAAATGCAAAATCATGATTTATGCAATGATCATTCAAAGATTCGGTTGTAGGTCCTAAAATCATCAATTCCTTTTCGACTACAATTGCTTGAACAAGAGAATGATTTTTAATGTAAGTGTCAAATTTAAATTCTTTTGTTCTTGAAATTATATATTAGAAGATCCTGATTTGTTGATGTTCAACAATTTTAGTGTCAGAATTTGGACCAATAAAATTAGACCTTGAATCAATATTAACTGATGAAGTGATGCAACCATCAACATGCATATCATCAATTTGAAGCTTATCATTATTTGTTTGATCATGCAAAGTTGAATGAGAATCAAGAGATAAAAATAAATCTGTTATTTCTTCTACCGAAAGTTGATCTTTCTCATGAAATCTAAAATGCATTGACATAAATCTTGAAAAGAAAGTACTAGTAGATTCACCTTCTTGTTTGCAAAGATTTTCGATCTCATACCTCAACTCTTGATAATTATAATCCTCATGCACACCAATAAACATCTCCATGAAATGTTTCCATGAATGAATGGATTTAGATGGTAACATTTCGAACCAGCCTCGACAGTCTTCTTTTGAAAGTGACAGTAAAAATCCTGCAAATCTTACTCTCACACACTATACGATAATGATTACAAATATCTATAAATTCAGTGAGATGTTTCAAAGCAGTCATTTTACCTTCTCCATCAAAACTTAACCTTTGCAAGAGATTTACTGCACTTTCAGAAATACCTCCAGCAGGCCTAGGCATGCTGAAAGCATGTTCTAAAACAATAATAGGAGCCATTTTTAAAATAGATCAAAATTTAAAAGAAATAGCTCAAAAGGGCTAAACTTGACTAGCTTCTTTCTGGCATAGATCCCTTGAATGAAATATTCCCATGCCCTAGGGAGACCATCCAAGGTGGTCATCACAATTTTTGCATTCTCTACTTCTTTATCTACCACTTCAAGTTGTTCCTTGATCTGAGAGACCCTTGTAAAGTAAGACTGGATGGTCTCTACATTCTGGATCTTTACATTCTTCAATTGGTTTCTCATATTCATCTTTAAGTTTATGTTCTTCCCTTTAAATAACTTGTTGAGGGCATCAAACATCTATTTAGGTGTCTTTAGAGAAGACACATGTGGTATGAGGTGATCCTTGATTGAATCAGCAATAATCCTCTTAGCCATGACCAATTTATTCTTGTGTAAGGACTTAGCCTCATCTCCCTCAAGCTTTTCATCAAGCTTGGTATGATGAGACATATTAACAGAGAACCTCAAATGGGAATGCAAAATATTTATATATTACCAGGTTAAGATGTCAAAACTAGACCCAAAGCTGAAATTCTGCATAGTTGGTTTTCTAGTTCAAGAGCAAATTAGGTTTTGACTTTCCCAGAGTTATACCCAACCAAAAACTTTGATATTGATATCTAAACTTTGATTTTGGGGAGGAGATTAATCCATCCCTAAGCTCACTCAAAAATTGCACTTCTGTGGAAAGCCCTAATTTTCCGTAGTAGTGTCGGGTCAAAAACTAAAAATGCTCAGAATCAGATTCTGCTTCGATGGAAAGATGCTCCCTAGGGAGGAGAGTCATCCTAGCCTCCTTTTGCTTAAAATATATGGAGAGGGATCCAAAAAGTAGGAAGCCCTATCTTCAGCAGCTACATAGTGTCTTCTTCTTTGGTTAGCTCTGATACCATGTTATATTTTTAACATTTAAGCTATATGATCTTAGGATCTTATCTAAGAGAATAACAAGCACTGCAATTAGACATAAGAGATAATGAACACAAATATTTCCTCGGGGAAACCATAAAGGAGAAAACCCTGCAACTTCCTCAAAGATAGAATCAGCACCAAAAGTAAAACTCAAAGAGAGTAAGATGATCTCCCAATAGTAGTAGTCTCTCTCTCTCTTGTCCCAACTTCTTCTTTCTCTCTCAATTATGCGCTACAACTGAGTGAGTGAATGTATGTTAAATAAAGAGGCTCCCTCTCTATTTATACTAATTCTCGACTCGAAAATAACTCACTAGGGACGATTTCTCTAGGAGAGTCTAATAACCCTAGGGCCCCAAAACTACGGGGACTTTAACCCTTGATCAATAAGGAAGGTTACACTCTATGACTTTACATGACTTGTTTACATTATTGAATCTCTCGATAGGAACATCGGGGCATGATATGACTCAATTACATTACAGATACTTCTCGATAGAAACATCGAGGTACAATACATAAGATATACAAGTGAATACATTTCGAAGTTACAAATACATCAACAATATATTGTTAGGGAGAGTTACTCTTTTCCATTGATGTCAAAGGGGTAGAGAAATATCAAAATAATGAAGGCAGGGGGAGCATGGTCCTATGGGGATTATGATGATTTCTATCAATGACAAAGGAGTATATTGTTGAATAAAATTGTTATTGATGTCAAACTCTGTATTTATATGTCCTCCAAAGAGGTCCCTTATGGAATATAAGTTATGCATGGCCCTCATGGGAAGACACTTTGTGATGTTCACATATGGATCAAAACTATAAAGAAGTCTCTAAGGTTTCCACTAAAAATTGTTGAAATAAAAGGTGAAGAAACCCATAAACAATGGTGTTTGGTACACTTTCCCATGAGTTTGGGATTACATGACCCATGGTGGAGAAGTACCTAAAAAGTTCTCAAATTTGGTCTGAAGCAAGTTGGTGTGAATCTTGAAGTACCCCTAAAATAATAATGCTTTTTCCACATGACCCCAAACGTTGTGGTACATTGGACCATTAGACCACTTGAAGTATTAAGGATCCCCACAAGAATTAATGGTATATACACCAAGTATGATGATGTATTCAAGTCATAGGGACCCCTTTGGATATGATATGGAGTGACATTGAAGTTTTGGCATGAAGTATCATGATGGACTCTTGAGTTGGGGTACTAACCCTTGAGAGCCCCTTAAAATACGGAGATCCAGAAATTAAGGATGAGTTTTAGGAGACACTAAAATAATCTACTAGATCATGATGAAGCTTATAAATAGAGGGAAAAAAATTCATTTCATCATCAATAAATTCTATATTTCTATTGCACATATTTGGAGAAAAAGTGCCAAACTTTTTTTAGGAACAATTTCTGGGCATCTTTGTGGATTGAGAACATTCAAGAAAAATGGCATAACTTTCCATACAGTATCGGAATTACAAAATTCTTGGATCGTTGGAAATATGGTTGTGATGGATATTTGATGAATCTATATAGAACATATTTTTATTTCTACATTGTCTCTTCATTTTATGATCTTGGAAAATTTATGATTTATGCATGTGGGCTTATCTTGTGATGGCACATCTTTGCTCTAGGTATGTGAACATCTCTCTTGGTATATATCTTTGAAGCCATTATATATGTTATGGGGTATATTATGTGTTGAAATATTGTAACTTCGAAGAATATTCTATATGTAGTTTTTTTTGGTCCTCGATGGCCCTACCAGGAGAACCGCTTGTATTACTTTGTACCCGGATGCTTCTATTCAAAAGAACTAATAAGAGTCATGAGGTAGTCCCCTCAAACTGTAAAGGTGGGTCATTAGCACCCTAGTTGTGGTTACTTGAGCCTACATGTTTAACTCAATCCTACATGATTAACTCAATCCTACATGTCGAAATTAATTATTAAAGTGAACGCATGAATATAAATAGAGGTGTGGCGCTCCTCATTTGGAACACACACACTCACTTGTGTAGTCCATTAGTGAAGGAGAGAGAAGTAGTTGGAAAAGGAGGAGGATCAGTATTTGATATTTCTTTTGGTTTTACCTTTTTTATTTTTTGGGCATCTATATTGAGGAAGCTTTTGCTGGGTTTTTCCCTATAGGGTTTTCCCAGGATAAATCTCTGTTGTTCTTGTGATACATGTTTCTTTTAGTGATCCTATTTATATGCTTTTGTTATGAATATGAAATGAGTTGCTGATGTTTTAGTTAAGGATATGAAATTTTAACATGGTATCAGAGCTATCTAAATAGGACATCATTCACAAGGTGAAATAGACCTCTCTCTCTCTCCCCAGAAGAAATTAGGGTTTCGGGAAAAAAAATTGAGTTTTAGAAAACTGCTTGCATATAAAGTTGCACCCTCCCAGAGTGCATATTTTTATTAATATTTTCTATTGATATAGGAACAAAGAATCAATCTCATCAAAGATTAATCAACAAATAATGAAATGGTGTAATCGGTCTACCGAAATAGTAGTCGTTATGTATTCACATAAAGAGTGAATGATTACAATTACAATGTCATGCTACAGGCATGAATGAACGAGAAATTTGAATCCTCAAGGAGGTCATTCGAATTGAATGAGTGAGTCTAGCTTAACTGACTGTAAGCCATGGTTCACACTCAGTTAACCACTAATCAAAACCCTAATTGACTCACCTAAACCCTAACTAAAGTTAGAGTGCAATAAATGACTAAGTCTCAACTGAAAGAGATCAGACACATGTCATAGCAAGCCAAACATCAAGTGCTAGCACTTAAATGACTTCAATGAACCCCGATGAGGTTAACTGAAGCTGAACTGAACATGAGAAGTTGGTGGAGGTGCCCCTGTTGACTCCAGGTCATTAATTAATCATTAAATAATTAATTAAATTAATGAAGGCACCTTCGCTGAGTTGTTTAACTAATTGTAACCACTAGTTAGCAATTAGGTGTATTAATATCACTCAGATCACCCTCGAAGTTCTCTAGTTAGCCTCCCTGAATGTAGAAGAAGGCTAAGTTAGCCTCCTTGACTGAAGATAGGCATGGGTGTGACTGGGTGATGTCGATTAATGCTCCACTGATGTCAATTAATGTTAATTATACTTAGGATAGTGGTTTAACTAGGCCAATTTGACCAAAAAGAGTGTGTATGGTGGTAAATGTCTCCAACAACCCCCCTTAAGCTATACTCAGGAAGAGTTAGAAAACATAAATGCATAAAAATTCTAGGGCCCTGGAAACTAAGGCCATAGGTCACCCTATACAATGCTGAAACTGAAACAATTCTCAAAACAAACTAAGTAAGGAAAAGAGGGAAAAGCTAGTGGGAAAAACCCCCCCTCAAGCTGAACACTGAAAGTAGTCTGAGTCACCCTGATGAACTCACCCCCTAGAGTGAACAGAGGTAAGTGAAATTCTTTTCTAAAAATATCTTGGTGAAGATGTCTGTAATCTACTCATCAGTCGGGCAGAATTGCAGAATGATAGTCCTCTCATGCACTAGCTCCCTGATATAGTGCATGTGGATCTCTACATGCTTGGTCCTCTGCCAGGTAACTGGATCTGTGGAAATCTTAATAGCACTTTAATTTTCATAAAATAGGACAGTGGACAAAGTACTACCAATATCAAACTCTGAAATAATGCCTTGCAACCAAACTACTTGGATGCAAGCATTCACCGCTCCTCGATACTCGACCTCTGCTGAAGATAGTGTTGTGGCAGCCTGATTTTTGCTTGACCAGAAAATGGGGCCACCACCAAACATGAATACATATCTGGAAGTATACTTTTAATCAATAGAATCACCCACCCAATCGGAATCTATGTATCCAACCAACTCTAGCTCGGAGTCTACAGCATAGTGAATGCCGTAGGTCCTGGTTCCCTGAATATACTGGAGGATCCTCTTAGCTGCCTTCCAATGAATATAATAAGGCTGCTGCATGTATCTTGATACATCATTCATTCGATAACAAATATCATGCCAACAATGTGTCAAGTAAAACAATCTACCAATCAGCTGTCGATAGATAGTGCAGTACATGGGAGGTGTGATTTTTCCTTCTTCAAGGATGCTCCCTAAAAGGAAAGGGAATGGTGTAGGCCTACATTCAGCCATGTTAAAATTTACTAATAGGTATGAAATGTATTCGTACTGAGTGACCATAATCCCATCAGAATTTTGCTCAATTTTGAGCCCCAAAAATTGTTTTAGAAGCCCCAAATCACTCATTTCAAAGGCATTGTGGAGAGCAGTTTTGATGGCTAAAATGGAGGCAACTGTGCTACCTGTGATCAGTAAGTCATCGACATATAAAACAATGATAATTATATGACCATCATACTACTTTAAATACACATTTGGATCTGATCTACATCTCTGAAAGTTTTGTGAGAGAAGGAAGGCATCCATCTTGGAATACCACTCTCTTAGGGCCTGTTTTAACCCGTATAGTGACTTATTTAGCTTGCAAACCAAATATGGATCAGTGATGTAGCCCTCAGGATGCTTCATTTATATCTCCTCATGAATATATCCATGTATAAAGGCTGACTTAACATCCATGTGATGCACTTCCCAGTGCTTGGATGCTGAAATTGCCAAAACAAGGCGGATGGAGTCCATTTTTGCAACCGGTTCAAAGGTCTCATGGTAGTCCACTCCTTGGAACCGAGAGAAAAAATTTGCTACCATAATTACCTTATATTTTTTGTTTCTTCCATCAGCAGAAACCGTGGTCTGAAACACCTACTTGCACTGAACCAATTTCCTTCCCAGAGGAAGAGAAACTAGCTCCCAAGTAGTGTTTTTCTGAAGAGAATTCATCTCTTCATCCATGGCAACTTTCCATCTCGTATCCTTCCAAGCATGGTAGTAGGATTTTGGATCTGAACTAATAATCAAATATAAAGTTTCAAACAGCAAATTATCAGTACAAGAGAGTGCAATACCTGCTCTTTGGAAATCAGACCGAGTTCTCCTTGGATCATCCAGATTTCCAATGTTTTCTCTTGCGGAGGAGAGTGTCTGTCGGGCCCATGTAGGAAGATGATTTTGCACTTTAGGTTCTGATTCAGAATTTGATGATTTTTGCACACTGATATAAAAAATTAGAGGATCTAAATCAGGGTCATCACCCCCAATTTCGTCATCCAAATATTCAGTATAATAGGAAGGAAATTCAACAGTTTTCTCCTTCACTAGTTCCACCTCCTGAAGAGGCTCATCGAACTTGACACTTATCTCAATGATGATCTATTTGGTATTGATATACAGCAGCTTTAACCCTTTATATTCATCATTTTACCCAATAAACGAACATTCTATCCTTTGCGGTTGCAAATCCCTTCTTTTATCAAGCGAAATCTGGGCCCATGCAGTGGACCCAAACACCTGTAGGTTTGACACATTCGGCTTGTGTCTGAAGTATGCTTCGAAAGGGGTATTCCCTTTAAAATATGAGTCTGGCACCATGTTATGAATGTATTCTGCAACATTCATTTCCTCAGCCCACAAATTTGCAGCAATCTTCTTGGATTCCAACATACAGGTGGTCATCTCCTTGAGAGACCGATTCTTCATTTTCGCTACTCCGTTCTGCTGTGGAGTGTAGGGAATTGAATGTTGGACCTAAATACCACTTTGGGATAATATTTATAGAAACTCATTGCTGACATACTCCCCTCCATTATCATATCTCAATATCTTTATCTTAATCCCAAAGGCATTTTCGATCAAGGCCTTCAATTCGGGAAATGTTTCACATACTTCTGATTTATTTTTTAGAAAGAAAACCCATGTATACCTTGAAAAATAATCAATAAAAGTAAGGAGATACCTTGATCCATTCATGGATGTGATAGGCATAATACTACTGATATCAGAATTTATTAGCCCCAATATGCATGTAGCTCGGTTTTCCTTCCCCCGATCAAACTTGTGCTCAAGGTGTTTTCCAATCACACAGCCCTTGCAAATTCTCGTGGTTGACTTGATGACTGGGAGGCCTTCAACCATGGATTATTTCTGTAATTGCTACAAATGTTTGAAATTAATATGGCCAAACCTCTTATGCCACAGCCTCCTAACCTCATTTCCATGAGTTAGCATAGCGGTGGGCTTTGCATCTGCAATAGAGTGAGAGAACTCATAGGATTTTGCATGATGGTTTGCAAGGCCTTTAGCAATGAGTTTCCTGGATGCAATTTCTGTTATCTAAACATCATTTGGGATGAAAGAAACTCTCTTAGGCACTCTTGTATGTGTCATCTGATAAATACTAAGGAGATTTGATGCCAGAGACGGTACATACTAAACATTTGAGAAAAAAACATTTTCAAGATCTACAGTACCTTGTCCTTCTGAAATGATGGTGGAGTCATCTCCCATGTGGATGGGGATGGATTTTCCAATATCCAAGGATGAAAAGGAGTCTTTTTTAGCCATAATGTGGTTCAAATCTCCATATTCAATCAACAGTGCTTTGGACTTTGAAGTTCTTTCCATGAGGGCATGACCTTTTTCATGCTGTGGTTCCCGATCTTGCTGATCTCTCCTCCGAAAGCTTTCTGGAAGATTGATGTGATTTCTCTCAAGGAGAGAGGTAGCTTCATCAAGCTTCTTCTTCATGCAGGCATGTTTAGGGTGGAATCCCTTCCCGCAATAAGAACACTTGACTTTTTCCTTGCCATGGTGCCCTTTTCCTTTGTTCTTACTTGAGCCGGAAGACTCATCATGCTGTTGGTTTTCAACTCTAGGTTTAGGAGCATCAAATTTAGTTTTTTGATTATTTTGTTGCTTTCCTTTGCCTTTTAGATCTTCGGGCCCTGAGACATGGAGGGATTGATCATGGAAAGATCTAATGATTCCCATCTGGACAAGCTTGTCATGTTCACATGTTAGGGACTCAATGAAGGCATTGAGTGTAGGCATATTCCATCGAGGGGTTGTGAGCTTCCCCACACGGAATGTAGAAACAAAAACTAAATAATCAGCCCCAAGTTTGGAGAGTATGGTGAGGATGATCTGATCATCCTCCTTCTCCACATTGCATTGTTTCAAGACTAAAACAGTATGCTTGAACTTTGTGAAGAAATCATTCAAAGTCTCGAAGTTGGAGGTTTGGAGAGACATGAGTTCATTTTCAAGCTGGTAAACCCTCAAGTAATCATGCTTTCCATATAGAGTCTCCAATTTCTCCCATATTTATTTTGGAGTCTTCAATCCAGCAAGATGGAAGAGAAGGTCTCAGGAAAATAGAGAGGCATAAGAAACCGAAGGCTTCATCCTTCTTGTTCAAGAATATTGATTTTTCTATTGCAGATCCAAGCTCATCTTCAGTGTCCATGGTGACTCTAAAAAGTCCTCTGGAGCGTAACTGAATCTCCATATCACCTTTCCATGAGTGGAAATTGTATGGAGTCAAGAGATCTATTGAGGAGGCCATTTGGATGTGCTGGAGCGAATGCTTCACCTGTAGAAACCTAAAAATCAAAATAGAAAGGGAAATGTAAGGTCAGAAAACCTACACACTTTAGGCTTTCATCACACCCAGCATAGTCAATCAAGCAAGCTTGATCAACAAGTTCTTTACTTGGGGTATTAAGTGGTAAGCCTTGGCTTCTGGTGCAGTGCTGGAATTTTGAGCTATTTCTCAAATTTCATGCAGAAATATGTCAAAAAGTTTGTTTTTGAGAGATAGAGCTTTGTCCCACTGTAAGCTATGATACCATATTATTCTTGTCTATTGATATAGGAACAAAGAATCAATCTCATCAAATATTAATCAACAAATAACTCATGAAATGGTGTAATCAGTCTACCGGAATAGTAGTCGCTCTATATTCACATAAAGAATGAATGATTACAATTACAATGTCATGATACAAGCATGAATGATTGAGAAATTCGAATTGAATGAGTCAGTCTATCTTAATTGACTCTAAGCCATGGTTCACACTCAGTTAACCACTGATCAAAACCCTAATTGACTCACCTAAACCCTAACTAAAGTCAGATTGCAATAAATGACTAAGTCTCAACTGAAAGAGATCAGACAAATGTCATAGAAAGCCAACCATGAAGTGTTAGTGCTTCAATGACTTCAATGAACCCTGATGAGGTTAACTGAAGCTGAACTGAACATCAGAAGTTGGTGGAGGCACCATTGTTGACTCCAATTCATTAATTAATCATTAAATAATCAATTAAATGAATGGAGGCACCTTCATTGAGCTGTTTAACTTATTGTAACCACCAGTTAGAAATTAGGTGCATTAATATCACTCAGATCACCCTCGGAGTGCTCCAGTTAGCCTCCTTGAATGTAGGAGAAGGCTAAGTTAGCCTCCTTGACTAAAGGTAGGTGTGGGTGTGACTAGATGATGTCAATTAATGCTCCACTGATGTCAATTTAATGTCAATTATACTTAGGATAGTCGTTTAACTAGGCCAATTTGACCAAAAGGAGTTTGTATGGTGGTAAATGTCTCCAACACTTTTGATCCTGGAATCAAGGTTTTTGGGTGTGTGAGTCTCCAGGAAAGTCAAAACCTAGTTTGACAGCTGCACTAGAAAACTATTGAACCAGAAAGCTGCAGAAGTTAAATATTGCAAGTTTGATTTGGAAGGTGAAGAGTTGAAATCTCCAGAATCCAAGCACACCAGTCAACTCACCTCATTCAAGCGCATCTCCTAGTAAGGTCAGTTTCTCAATCTACAAAATTTCAATATTTTGTGATTTTCTGACAATATGGCCCCAAGCACTAAGCTTGAGGACAAGCTAGAAGGCATACATAATTTTTGAGCATGGAAATACAGGATTTGTCTCATTCTCCAAGAGAATGATCTTGATAAGTATGTCAAAGAAGAAGTTGCAGAACCTGAAGAAGCTAAATCCAAGGAGAAGCACAAGAAGGATATGATTAGGTCACAAAGGATTATTGCTGACTCCATCAAGGATCACTTGATCCCTCAAGTGTCATCCAAGAAGACTCCAAAAGAAATGTATAATGCCTTATCTAGAATGTATGAGGGAAGAAACATTAATAGAAAGATGAATCTAAGAGCTCAACTAAAGAGCACCAAGATGAGTCATGGATAATCCATACTACTTCACAAGGGTTTCTCAGATCAAAGAGAAACTAGAAGCTATTGGAGATAAGCTTGATGAATATGAAATGGTTATGACTGTTCTCAATGGTCTCACTAGACCTTGGGAGTCCTTCATCCAAGTGATGTGTGCTAGAAAAGAAAGCATGAAGTTTGATATGGTATGGGAAGACTACATTCAAGAGGAGACTAAAGTGGCAAATAGAGAAGCCTTACTAAAGGAAGATGATCAAGCCCTATCCACTCACACCAAGAGAGGAAGAGGTCAATCCAATTTCAAGAGAAGAAATTTCAAGGAGTCTCAACCTCCTAGAAGAATCCAAAAGGTAAGAGAAAATCCTCTAAGTAGAGACTACTCTGGTTTTCAATGTTTTCATTGTGATAAGATAGGACACATTGCCTGAAAATGTCCTATGAAAAGGAAACAATATAATAAGAGGATCAAAAACAACAAAAGATATCATGCTCATCTAGTGGAATATGAAGATGAAGAAGAAGAAGAAGAAGGACCTCCAAGAAAGCAAGCAAGAGAAGAAGATGTAGAAGAGTATGTACTGTTGTCTGCACTCTCTGGGTCTGTAACACCTGGAGAAGACACTTGGCTTATTGATAGTGGTGCTTCAAAGAACATGACGGGACAAAATAAAACTCTTTCCAAACTTGAAGCAAAGATCTCCCCTCACGAATTATCCCTAGGATATTACTATAAATATTCGATCAAAGGAGTTGGTGAAGAAAGTTACAAACTTGATTCAGGTAATCCCCTAAAGATGAAAGATGTATTATATATACCTGGTATGAAGAAGAATTTACTTTCTATCTCAGCTTTAGATAAGAAAGGATTCAGAGTTGCTTTCATATATGGTCATGTACTCATGTATCCCAAAGGAAAGAATATTGAAGATGCAGTCATCATTGGTGAAGAAGAAGGAGGCTTGTATAAACTCAAGGGGCACTCAAAAACAGCCTTTGTGCATGAGTCCACTGACCTTAGCGAACTATAGCATACAAGGCTTTCCCACATTAATTACAAGGCTTTACCTCATGTGAACAAAGTAGTGACGGGGTTACCAGACATGAAGATCAAGCATGAAGGCATTTGCAAAGGATGTACAAAGGGAAAGAACATGAAGAATCCATTTTCGAAGAGTGAAACAAAAACAAAAGGTACATTGGAATTGATTCATTCAGATGTATGTGGTCCAATGTATTCTACATCCTTAAGTGGCTTTGAATATTATATCACATTTATTGATGACTTTTCAAGAAATACTTGGATATACTTCTTGAAAGCAAAGAGTGAAGTGTTTGAGAAATTCAAGGAGTTCAAAGCCTTGATAGAAAATATTTTAGACAAGAAAATAAAGACACTTCGATAAGACAATGGAGGAGAGTATACCTCAAAAGAGTTTGAATCTTTTTGCAAAGATGCCGGAATCAAGAGGGAACTAACTACTCCCTACAATCCTCAATAGAATGGGGTTGTAGAAAGAAAAAATAGAACCATCATAGAGGCAGTGAAAACAATGATATATGATCAAGATCTTCCAATGCATATATGGGAAGAAGTAGTAAGAACTGCTATGTATGTACAGAATATAATATCTCATAGTGCTCTTGGGTTCAAGACTCCAGAAGAGATGTTCACGGGAAAGAAGCCTGAGGTAAACCACCTCAAAGTATTTGGTTGTCTAGACTATATTCATATACCAAAAGAGAAAAGAACTAAGATGGACCCTTCCGGAAAAAGGGGATATTTGTTGGATATTGTGAAGTATCCAAAGAATTTAGAATCTACATTCCTGGATTCCATCACATGGAAATCAATCGAGATGTGACATTCAATGAAGAGGAAGCCCTCAAGAGATACAAGAAGTGCCAACATGAAGAAGTGTATGAAGAAGAGACACCTCCCAGAAATGAAGAAACTACATGTCTCCCTGAAGATGAAGATCCTGAAGAACATGACATGGTAGAACCACAAGAACCTCCTATGATGGAGATATCAAGAAAGAGAAATCCTGCTTAGACAAGAGAAATTATACGAGAGGCAGAAAGATATGGAGCTCCTGAAGGCTCCACAAGGGAAAGAAAGAAACCTAAGACTTTTTCCAACTTTGTAGCCTTGATGTGTGATCTTGTAGATAAAGGACCTACAAACTATGAAGAAGCGGTACATAAGAAAGAATGGGTAGAAGCAATGACTAAAGAATACCACTCAATAATGAAGAATGATGTATGGTATATAGTTCCCAAACCAAAATGAAAGAGTATAGTATCCTCCAAATGGACATACAAAATAAAGCATGCAGCTGACGAAAGTATCGAGAAGTATAAGGCAACATTTGAGTCCAGAGGTTTCTCTCAAAAAGAGGGAATTGATTATGAAGAGACATTTTCCCCAGTAGCACAGTATACTTCGATTAGAGCTATCATGGCACTTGCATCCATGATGAAGTGGGACTTACGCCAGATGGATGTGAAAACAACTTTTCTGAATGGTGTGATAGAAGAAGAAGTATACATAGAACAACCACAAGGATTTGAAGTTGAAGATAGACATACTCACGCATGCAAGTTGAAGAAGGCCTTGTATGGCCTTAAACAAGCTCCACGAGCTTTGTATGAAAGGATATATAGTTTCCTGTCGAGCATGGGATTTACCAAGAGTAAAGCTGATCCTAACCTTTACGTCAAGGTTGTAGAAGATGAACCTGTCATCCTACTAATATATGTGGATGACTTATTCTTGACAGGGAATGACAAACAGATTATGGAAATCAAGAAGAAAATAGCTAAATAATTTGAGATGAAAGGCCTTGGGTTAACTAATTATTTCCTAGGTCTAGAAGTATGGCAAAGTTCAAAGCAATATTTATCAACTAGGGAAAGTATGGAGTAGAGATATTGAAAAGATTCAATATGTTGGAATGCAAATCCATGGCCACACCCATGGATTCCAACCTGAAGTTGTTAGTTGATGACTTATCAGAGTTAGTGTATGTGACTCGTTACAGACAAATCATTGGGTCATTGATGTACTTAACAAACACCAGACCTGACATTTTTTTTGCTATGAACACTCTAAGTCAATATCTAGTTCAACCTAGATGGGTTCACTTGGTAGTTGCAAAACATGTGATGAGATATTTGAAAGGGACTATAGACTTTGTTCTATACTAAGATGGTATCCATGAGTATAGATTGTATGGCTATACAGATGCAAATTGGGCCGGAAGTATCTCAGATAGAAAAAGCACATCAGGTGGATGTTATAGTCTGGGATATGCTATGATTTCATGGTTTAGCAGAAAGCAGTCTAGTGTTGCTCTAAGCACAGCTGAAGCAGAATACATAGCAGCTTGCTCTACTAGTTGTGAAGCCATATGGCTTCGAAAGATGATATCAGGATTATTCAACCTAGAGTTGGACACTACCGTGATTCTATGTGACAATCAAAGTTGTATAAAGATGACAGAGAACCCTGTGTTCCACAACAGTTCGAAGCACATAGAAATCAAGTATATCTAGATTCGAGATATGATGCAGAAGGGAGCCATAAAGCTCCAGTATGTGAGTACTGATGAACAAGTTGTTGATGTGTTGATGAAGCCTCTATCTAAGGTAAAGTTCAAACACTTTCGAGACAGGCTTGGTGTATTTCAGAAAGACCTTCCTCAAAAGGGGGAGTAGTGGTGTTGCAATGGGATTGTATCATCCCTAGGCATTTTCCCTAAAGTGATCCGGTGACCTCGGTCCTCGAGAATGAAGAGGGATTGTATCATCCCAAGACATATGTCCATAATGGATCCAGTGACTTCAGTCCTCGAGAATGTGGCAGGATTGTATCATCCTTGAACTTTGGTTCAGAACGGATCTGGTGACTTTGGTCATCGAGAATGTGGTAGGATTGTATCATCCTTGAACTTCGGTTCAGAATGGATCTGGTGACTTCGGTACTCGAGAACATAGTAGGATTGTATTATCCTTGAACTTCAATTCAGAAAGGATCTGATGACTTCAGTACTCAAGAATGTAGTAGGATTGTATCATCCTTGAACTTCGGTTCAGAACGGATCCGGTAACATCGGTACTCGAGAACGTAGTAGGATTGTATCATCCTTGAACTTTGGTTTAGAACGGATCTAGTGACTTCAGTACTTGAGAACGTGGTAGGATTGTATCATCCTTGAACTTTGGTTCAAAATCGATCTAGTGACTTTGATACTCAAGAACGTGGTGGGATTGCATCATCCTTGCACTTAGTCCTAAATTGATAGGGACTGATTATCCCATAATAAATCTAGTGAATTCAGTTGTTGAGAATGTGGTGGGATTGCATCATCCCTAGACTTTAAGTCCAAAAGTGATCCAAATACTTCTTTGTCTTTGAACTGTGGATTGTAGGCTATTGCAGATGATGATGATGTTTCTAATCGAAAGATCAGAGTGTGATGATGATGATGTTTCTGATCGAAAGATCAGAGTGTGATGATAATGATGTTGCTGATCTAAAGGTCAAAGTGCCGATGATGATGTTGCTGATCGAAAGGTCAAAGTGTTGATGATGATGTTGCTGATCGAAAGGTTAAAGTGATGAATATGTCGTTTCTAATCGAAAGGTCAAAGTGCTGAAGATGTTGTTGCTGATCAAAAGGTCAAAGTACTAAATATGTTGTTGTTGATCGAAAGGTCAAAGTGTTGAAGATGTTGATGCTGATTGAAAGGTCAAAGAGTTGCTGTCATTGAATATTGAAGATGAAAACTATATGATGTTGAAAAGATTCCAATGATTTATAGATGTGTTACCCTGATGATGTTGATGATGTCCTCTATCTCTCTTCTACTATTGTTGTTGTTGATATTGTAGAATACTCTTGTTAAGGGGGAGTGTTGAAATATTGTAATTTCGAAGAATATTCTATATGTACTTTTTTTGGGGTCCCCGATGGTCCTACTGAGAGAACCACTTGTATTAATTTGTACCTCGATGATTCTAATCGAAAGAACTAATAAGAGTCATGAGGTAGTCCCCTCAAATTGTAAAGGTGGGCCATTAGCACCCCAGTTGTGGTTACTTGAGCCTACATGTTTAACTCAAACCTACATGATTAACTCAATCCTACATGTCAAAATTAATTATTAAAGTGAATGGACGAATATAAATAGAGGTGTGGTGCTCCTCATTTGGAACAGAGACACTCACTTGTGTAGCGCATTAGTGAAGGAGAGAGAAGTAGCTAGAGAAGGAGGAGGATCAGTATTTGATCTTTCTTTTGGTTTTACCTTTTATCTTTTTGGGGCATCTATATTGAGGAAGATTTTGCTGGGTTTTTCCCACGGGGGCATCACCTAGGGACCAATATGATATCACGTCCGTTCATATTGGGGTGGTTAAAAATTAAAAAATTTAAAGTCAATATATTGGTGGTATATTAGGGGTAATAAGGGTTTTTTTTAAGTATATAAATATCCAATATGTTTAGGGTTATTTTATTCCAAATTTTTGCCTGTGCCCTTCTCTGCAAAACTGCACATTTTGTCCTTCTACTACTGCGTGAACTTGGTTCTGCTGTCGTTTATTGTGCATTTGTCCTGAGTCGAGTCAAGTATTGAGTAATTTGTCCTACGTAGCAGGTTCTACTTTCTCCATAGGTCTCTCCTCCCCTTGGCTGCTAGATTCTTTCTGAGAGGGGGTTGCTTTAGAATTGGTATGGATCGATGCAACTTTGACCGCAGTTTCTGGAGTGGCTTCCTTTTGGTGGAGTAATGGGCAGGCCTTTTCTACTTCATTCTCCATTTCTATTAGTTGGTGGTTTGTATTGGCACTATTCCACCATGTAGGCTTCTTATTGGATTTCCTTTTGGCATAGTGTCTACCTTGCTTCGCTTCCCCAGGTCATGAATAGGTTTGTGATTAGGGCAAGAGGTGATTGTGTGCTCAACAGCAAAACAAGATTGGAAATAGAAGGTAAGGTGCTCATAGTCAAGCTTCTGTTTCAACTTTCCAC
This sequence comes from Pseudotsuga menziesii, assembly GCA_001517045.1. Taxonomy (NCBI): domain Eukaryota; kingdom Viridiplantae; phylum Streptophyta; class Pinopsida; order Pinales; family Pinaceae; genus Pseudotsuga; species Pseudotsuga menziesii. The sequence continues at coordinate 108,452 of LPNX010383393.1, forward strand.
ATATCACTTTAGGAAGGATTTTGGAAAGATCCATTTCAACACAAATCCTTGCATAGGTTGTCCATTGTTTTTTTGTTGTTTCAGGTCTGCAGTAACGAACTTTGCCTATGCCATTTTCAATCTCCGCCAGTGTCTCAAGAGGCCAAAATTGTAGGGAAAGGTTAGGGTCTCCTTAAACAGTGGATCTAAGTTTAAACAATTCACTGAGGTGTTAAAGGTAGGTTACTGGGGCTTCATTCAGAGACTAGCTGATCCCTATCAATTGCTACATCAAACTCAACAATGGATAAATCTGGTGGACATGGGTAGAAATAAGCCCTCCTCCGATAGAAGGGGCTTCCAGCTTTTATAAGCCCAGCTATGCAGATCTATCAATGTATGCCATCAGTTATAAATCGGAAAACAAGTCCATGCTTATGATAGGAATCAGTTTGTGTGGGATTTGTGGCATCCTTTTCCACAGAAACAGAGCACCTAGCAAAGCTATGTAAGTCTAAAGATGAAACAACATTCTTAAATGACAATTTGCCCTTTACAACAACTGAAGGACTGATGGTGAATGGGAAAGAAGCAGCTTAATTTAGGTTCGAAGGTATCAATCCTTGGCTGGGAAATCTAGGCTTGAGGGAGTTTGACTCCATGGATGACATGGTGTGAACTTGTAGGGGGGAAATGGAGACAGTTTTGTAGCAGCTAGGGAAAAACCCTAACTGTGGAGAAGTGTAGAGGAGAGCGCATCCATTTCTCTCAACTTGTTGGTTCTCATACTACATTTGGTCTTTTTTGAAAGATATGATAATAGGATGTCAAAGCAGGTTTCTATAATCTATTGGAACTATGACAATGCATTATCTATCAATGGGGTTGTGGAACTTTTAGCTTTAGAAAGGTGATATGCCCAACAAAAAGACCCTCAATTTTGGAATAATGAAATATGCCAAACAAAAATTTAGGGTTCCATCTCCTTATTACAAGTGCAAATTGGTAGAAGTGTATGAAATACACCCGAAATTGGCTACAAATTTAGAATTAGAAAAGTATCTCAATATATGGCTAACAGGATGTATTTTCGAAAACAGAGCACTATGATTTTGATTTAATGACTGGAATATCTGTATTGTGTGAGTAATTCTCCAGTTGCGACTGTTCATGAATTGTGTATGTGCCAAAGCCACACCAGATGTCATGGACGTTTTAAATGGAATTTTTATTTTAACTGTGTTATTTTTGTGGTTTTTCAGACTGCTATGCTTACAACAAGACAGGTTCTTGAAAGACTTGTTGTGCATTATGTTTCCCAGCTAATGGCATGGAAGCTTCTAAAAGGTATAAACTAAATTGTGATATTTGTATTTTTTGAATTTTCTTCTTCTCATGCAGTAGCTAATTTAGTGTCTGTCCTTAATAATGACTTGTTGTTCAAGAGATTGAATTAGCTGAGTATGCTGCCTGCTGCAGCTTAGAAATATTAATCAGAGATGCAGTTCGCCTAGAATGCTTCTAAGCGGGGAAAAAATAATTCAAGCCAATGAGAAACTCACAATGTTAGCTCTGAATTTTCTTCCTATGTTCTTTTTTGTTTGTTCATTGCTTGCCTGTCAGTACTATCTTAGTTCTTTTCTGAATATGTTTCATACAGTAACCTCTCAGATTTGCTTCTTCACTGGGATTGATCTGTGTGGAAGGTTGTAACTTGTGTCAGTCTCTTTAGCCTTCTCGAAGTCACCATATTTTGAAAATTGAACCCGTGACTTTGCAATATAGGGATCAAATCTCATTATAGTTTTAATATTCCTATCTCACCTTTTGCTTATCATTGTTTTGTTTTCTCCCTAATCTGATCCTCCCAAATCCACAAATACAATTGTTTCCAATATAGTAGAGTCTACACCTTGCTGTTTAAGACACCAAGTATATTCTCTACTCTAAAATCCTGCTTTTCCTATCTTCCTCTAACTCTTCATTTGCCTTTTGCTCCACTAGAATTCCAGTAAGCTGAATTTAAACAGGATAGGAGAGGACAACTATTTGTGACAGTGTAAGTTTGTCTTGTCCTTTATATTATTTTGGCCTGTTTCCATTTAAAAATTTATTTTGTTCTATTCTATTCCCTAGTTTTCAAAAGCAGAGTTCATTCTCCTCTTCTTCCATCTGACCGGATCCTTAACTTCAGTAACTTTTAGTAGTCTCATACCTGCCTATTTGTTAACTATTCTCAACTTGGAAATACTAATTTGTGAAGTTATATCTTCATTTGTGGATATAGATATGGAAAGAAGCTTCACATTCAAAAGCGTCGTCTGATTTTATTTTATTTTTCTGTTTTTCTTACTAGAAGACAGATTTTATTTAATCCTTGAAGGGGATAGAGAATAGGATTTCTGAATTCTTCTGCTAGAGTGTAATTTGTGCATCTGGTTTAAGCACACTCATGAGGGCTTATCACCTTAGGATATGGAAAGTAGGTTACCGCTAAAACCAAGTAAAACCTAAGTTATCAGGATACGTATCTGGTGATCGATCTGCAAAATTTTGAAAAGCCATAAGTTAACATTGTTAAGTACTTCTAAGTTCAAACTTTAGGCTAGTAGCCATATGTTAACATGGTGAAACAGTTGCAGTGAATGCTAATTTTTTTCTCTTTATAATTCTTTCTGTTCTTAAACCTTTTCCTTTTACATTAATACTGAAGGGCCAGAATTAATGTATCTTCAGTATTCGAATAGAACATTGTTTTAACATCTGTTAACTGTGGTCATGTGCCCTGCAAATGCCTTACATTCCAAAGTTCATTGATCATGATACCTCCCTAAGATCTATGATCTTCATTTGTCTTAAGGAACACCTTGAAGCACCTTGAATCAATAGCTAAGTGATGTATGGGTCTTTTATTTGGACATACATTGGTCAATTGAAATTTGTGGACAAAACTACTCTGGTCATTTGTAGACATCAAAATATTTTCATTTTGTTTCATTGTTTTTTTTAAACATTTCTTAGACTTAATAGAGTTAGAGTTAATAATTACTACTTCAGGCAGAGTATGCAATGTTTCTCATATGTAGTTTTGCTTTAATGAAATTCTTGGCCTAGTATTTTCTTCAGTATTAGATTTTAGTTTTTGATGGCATCAGAGTGTGTTTATATGGATATAATATACTAATATCATATATTTTATGATTTTGTCTTTGTTTTTTAGGATGCATTACTGATAGGACCTGAACATGAGAGATTGCTACGTGCTCAATATGTGAAAGAGAAAGGCCGTCCATGGCTGTAATCGGCAAAATCAGGTTGATAATTGTACATACATGACTATCTGTTGTCTGAGAATTATGGTTATGGTTAAACAAATACTCTGCAGGGTCATGTTCAATTCGATCACTGCTAAGATAATGACTTCTCTGCTTACTTCTTAGTTTGAAATTGATGTTACTATATTAGTTCTCCATATTGAAATAGAGTTTTTGATGTGTTGTATGGGATCTTTTTTGAAATTATTATGTAAATTTTTTATGAATTCAAATTTCTTTTGGTTGAACAATCTCTTTGACAATGTCTCTATGGAGGATACATTCATGGAAACTTGACCTGTAGTTTGATGAAACTTCAGGATGGGTGTTTGTATTGTTCCTATTTCCCAATGGCTGGTATATTAATCAAACACTGGGTATTTTTTTGTTGATCATCCCTTGAGTGAATTGTTATATTTTATGTTATGATATAATTATATTTTATTTCTACAATATAATGTAAGTAATGATGATCTGTATGATTTGCAGTGGTGATGGGATAATAGTACTCGTCGATAGCTTGGCAATGGAGCATTCTGTTTTAAATGGTCTACCCCCTCCTCTTCCGGCAGTTGATCTTGAACTTGAGAAGGTAAATTGTCAAACTAACAGTTGAAAAATACCATAGGTGGAAGAGATTTGTAGAATGCTTTGTCAAATTAACTGTTCAAAATACCATAGGTGGAATGAATTTGTAGAATGCTTTGTCAAACTTAGATTGTCACAAGTAATGGTATTTTCTCCAGAGTCTACCATGGTTTGGTTGAAACTTGAAAGTGTTTTAGCTGCAGCTAGAAGGAAACTTGAAAACATGAAGGTACATAATATTTTTATTTTATTAATTTCCATGAATGACCATAAAACTAGGTCAGTGGGACCCAATAGTAGAAGCTAAATTATAAAACAAACTAAATTACTGCATAAAAGAAATAGCCAAAGGCATATGCATATAGAACATGATAAAGGCTAACTCATGCTCACAATAAGAATAGCCCCCCAATGTTTGTTTTCAACGTGGTATTTTTTTTAATAAGTTCAGTTGCAGGTACTTGGTGATATGCCACGAAAACATTTTGAATTTACACGGAAAGTTCCACCATTGGAGTCACTTGACATTGCTCCAGTAATAACAATTTTGGATGCTCTCAGACGAGTCCTTCATCTTCCCTCTATGTGTTCAAAGCGTTTCTTAACAACTAAGGTAGGAGCTTAAGTTGCTTGAGAGTTCATGTTTAATAAATATTTTTTTCCAATTTCGAAAAAGAATCCCAAGATTGTAAAAGAACATCTCTTGAGTAGCTATTTTGACTTGCTTTGGTAGTTATTTTTATTTTTTATTTATTTTTTAAGTACTCTTTAATTAATTAGTTTCTGTTGGACTTTCTACTTGAACTTAAAGCATATTTTTAAGAATTCATGGCCATTTGGCAGGTGGATCGTTGTGTCACAGGTCTTGTTGCACAGCAGCAGTCAGTTGGTCCTCTGCAGCTTCCACTCGCAGATGTTGCTGTTATTTCTCAGGTTGGTTTGTATTATAGTGCAGTTTATTCCAGAGGGCATCATGTCTATGAATGTGATCGACTTGGATATTCTACTTTCTTGTTTGGTTAACAGTTTTACTTTCACAGTGTTGCTGCAATAGTGTGTATATGAATGATCTGTACTAACTTTTTGTATTTATATTTTCTTTCTAGCTTTCTTTACTGCCTTAATCTTCTTATGGTTTGAGAAGAGTTACTATTGTCTTTAAACTAGAGAATACTTTCTTTTAATGTAAACATATGACAACAATGTCTCATTCATGCAGACATATACTGGGTTAAGTGGTGGTGCCTGTGCAATTGGAGAGCAACCAGTAAAGGTAGAAGATTTCCATGACTTGTATATGAGCAAAATCTCTCCAAGATGTCTTTTGAAAACACTTTAAAAAATTCTTGATTTCAACAATATGAAAGCAATCTTAGAATTTTTAAATTTCCAGGGTTTACTGAATCCAAAGGCAATGGCTAGACTAGCAGTGGCGGAGGCTCTGACTAATCTTGTTTGGGCTAAGGTGAGTATATCATGTCAAAATTTTGCTTTGTCAAGACGATCTTTCCAATTTTCTATTGGTCATTTCTGCAATCTTAGGCGAAAAGAACCATTGTTAAACATAATGAAAGTATAAATCATATGTTTTCCTTAATAATGATATTTGGTCTTGTAAAAAAGCACATCATACATGATTTACAGGTTACTTCACTGAATGCTGTCAAAGCTAGTGGAAATTGGATGTATGCTATAAAGCTTGATGGAGAAGGTGCATCCATGTATGATGTAGCTAATGCTCTTCGGGATGCAATGATAGAACTTGGAATAGCAATAGATGGTGGCAAAGACAGTCTTTCAATGGCTGCACAAGCTGGAGGAGAGACTGTCAAAGCTCCTGGAAATCTAGTAATTAGTGCTTATGTGACTTGTCCGGATATTTCAAAGACTGTTACACCAGACTTGAAGGTGACAATTCAAAATGGATTTGGACAAGCAACTCTAAGATTGTTAAGTCTTCTTAATTGTCATACTGACAGTGTACTGACATAATCCACTGTTTATGTAGCTAGGAGATGATGGACTTCTACTCCATATCAATTTGGCTAAAGGAAGGCACCGTTTAGGTGGTTCTACCCTTGCTCATGTCTTTGACCAGGTAAACGCTAAAAGATTTATTGTTGGATTGTTGTCTTTTTATTAACAAAAATCGATACATTATGCAGAGAACAATATATTATGAATGGTTGGATGGACCATTTTGATTTCTTTCCTAGCATCATGTTTCATGATTAAAGCATTCTTTATATTTACAATTTTGTCTTGCAAATTGGGGATGTTTGCCCAGATCTTGATGATGTTTCATATCTCAAGAGAGTCTTTAATGCTGTCCAGGTGACGGCCTAACCAAATGGTAATTGGAAACCAATTAATAATTAATAACTGGGTAGATAATATGCTGATATTAACCATCCTTTGTGATTATCAACTGAATAAATTCAATGATGCAAGAATTGTACTTAACTAATGCTTGTTGGATCACGTCTCTAGGAACTGCTTGGAGAAAATCTCGTTTCGGCTGGTCATGACATTAGTGATGGTGGTATAGTCGTTACTCTATTGGAGATGGATTTTGCAGGAAACTGTGGGATAAAATTTAACCTAAGCTCTAAAAACACTGGTATATTTGAAGTACTGTTTGCAGAAGAACTTGGCCTTGTCCTTGAGGTGAGTGAGAATCGAGTGCAATACATCTGGATAGTTATATTTTTTCTATAATTTCAATAAGGATTTAGAACTTATCCCATTTTTTATTGTTATGTACAGGTTAGCAGTGGCAATCTTGATGTCATTGCAAAGAAACTCAATATTACATGTGTTCTGTTCAAGGTTATTGGACAAGTCACTTCATCTCCTTCTATAGAGGTGTCTGTTAATAACACACTACATCTTAGTGAAAAAACATCATATCTTAGGGATTTGTGGGAAGAGACAATTTTTTTGCTGGAAAGATGCTAGAGTCTAGAGTCATGTGTACAAAGTGAACAAGGACTAAAAAATAGGCATGCACCTGCATGGGCATTGTCATTTGTGCCCATATTTACAAATGAGAAATTCATGGATTCGAAATCAAAGCCAAAGGTGGTCGTTGTTAGAGAAGAAGGTAGTAATGGTGACAGGGAAATGTCAGCTTTGGTTTATGATGCAGGCTTTGAACCATGGGATGTGACAATGTCATATCTTCTGAATGAAAGAATAAATCTGCAAGACTTTAGGGGCATAGTCTTTGTTGGAGGGTTTAGCTATGCAGATGTGTTAGATTCTACTAAGGGGTGGGCTGCCACAATACAGTTTAATGAGTGTCTTCTTAAACAGGTGAGTACATTTATTTTAATGAATTGATGTTTCTTTGTTATGGGTTTAAATTGCATGCTTACAATTCGCTGCATTAAGTAAAGTGTACCTATTAATCATGTTATCCTAAGGGGTGAGTCGATTTAAGCTCTTTTTACTTATAAAACCTTGTATATGGAGTCTGCTTGAATGATGTTCTGTTTGCATAAGAACTAAGTTTTGAGGAACGATTATGTAGGATTGAGATGCTTGTTAGGTTGTGAGGATTGTTGGCCTTTGTGAGAGAGAACTTGAATGCAAGCAGTGAAGTTTTTACGAGGGTAGAGCTGTGGTAGTTTTGAGAGAATTTTGAATGAAGCTTTTTGGGTGTGTTATTCTTTCCTAAAAAATTGCAATTGTTCTCTACTTGTGGAGTTTATGAGCCCTTGGAATATTGAAAGTTGTCTTAAAATTACTTGCAAAGTGAGGAAGCTTTGGTTCAACTGTTAAATAAGTAGAGCTAGGCTCTCCACTTAATATTGTCTCTCTATGTAATATAAATGTTCAACTAATGCTAGTCAAAGTACTAAGAAATCTATGAGAGTATTATGTATACAAACTAGATTTTTTAAGGTATTTTGAGAAAATTTGTTGAAGCTCTGAAACAAAGGAGCACTAAAATATGCGTGATTGTCGATGAAAGCATTTAAAAGTCTACTACAACTGAAAAGGCCTCTCAGCCTCTGGAGTTGGATATATATCTAGTGTCCACATCTTGAAGCAGTTACTGAAGCAGTTACACAGTACTGTTTGAGATTGGTACAAATAAACCCTCTCTTATTTGTTTTGACATCATGTGATACATTTTAATTCCTAATAAAGTGATTTGCCTAAGGGCGCCTATCAAGTGTTTCCCTTTCTTGTGTTTAGTTTTTTTTTCCCTTAGGTAGAAATATAAAGGGGTATAAAAAATGTAAATGAAAAAATGGATACATGCAATATATAGGGAAAATAGGGGTTTTTTAAAATCGGCAAGGCATATTGTGAGGGGGTTAAAAAAAATGATTTTTGGAGGTATTTTCCAATATTTTTTTAAAATAGGGGTATTGTTTCATATGCCACAAATGAACGTGCTATGGCATAGTTTCACTAAGTGAAGACCCCGTGGTTTTTCCCTTTAGGGTTTTCCCAGGATAAATCAGTGTTGTTCTTGTGATACTATTTCTTTCAGTGTTCCTGTTTATATGCTTTTTGTTATGAAAATGAAATGAATTTCTGATGTTTTAGCTAAGCATATGAAATTTTAACATTATGATGGTAATCTTGTCATATATCGGTATGGTTCTTGTACATGGGCATATCTTGTGATGATCGCGCCTCTCATGGACTACGATCCATCCTATTGTCTTGAAAATATCATGGTGATTATTTGGAAATATTGTATTATGGTATTGTAACATATCATAGTGATTATCTTGACCTATTCCATGGTTTTGTTGTGGCATATGGATCATATATTAGAATGTTCAATGTTTTGGAAATGTATATAGTGTAAAAGTTGAGCATCCAAATGAAATCAATGGATGATTGTTTCTGGGTATATAATTGAGGCATGTACAAGTTGATATGGTGTGACAGATATTGTGATAGTTTGACAATAATTGTGGCATTGTGACAGAGGCAATGATTATGACAGGTTGACATAGGTAGTGATATAGTGATACATGATGAAAGAGATAGTGATACAGAAACAATGACAGTGGTACATCTATAGGGACAGTGATACAAGTTCAAGGACAAATATACAGGTACAAGTTGTCAGAGACAGTGATACAATTATCATTACAAATTGTTTCTTCTATTCATATCAGGGTGACAAAATGGGGAAAGTGTAGGATATTGTAGTCTCCTTCAAGTTGGTGCTCGAGAATTGTGAATTGGTGCTTGAAATTCAAGGACCTGGATCTTCCTTTCATTTTTTGCTGGTAAACACATTCAATATAATATTCATATTATAAACAAAATATTTTATGGTTTTCTCCCATTTCGGTTTCCACGTTAAATATCTTGTGTAATAAGTATGATTTTATGTGATGGTGAATGACATTGTTAATGGTTAATGCTACATATTAATAGTGGTAAAAAGTTGTCAATATTGATTCATCCTCCTCTCAGTATTGTTGAATATTACAACATAATATACCACATAATTCACTTTCATAATAAATAATCTAATTCTTTATTTACATGTATATGTACACAACACGAAATCATTTACTAGTTTTGAAATTTTAAGAATTGGATCACTTGTAAGAAGCTTCTTCAACAACTGGAATCTTTCTCCACATTTTTGTGTCCACTCAAATTTACCTAATTTTGCAAATAAGTGATAGGGTGTGAAACTTTGAAGAATCCTTCAATGAACCTTCTATAATAACCAATAAGATCCATAAAGGATCTCAAATCTATCACATTCTATGGATTTGTCCAATTCTAAATGGCCTCAATATTTTTTGGATACACTTATATTTCTTCCTGTCAAATTATATAACCCAAATAACAAGTTTACCTTTGATATAAAATACATTTGGATCGAATTCTTCTAATACATAAGAATGTATCTATAAAAACAAAACGAACTTGTCCAAATACCTACTCAAAACACTATTCATGGGACATGTAGGAGGATCAAGTCGATAAGTCGACTTGAATGATAGGCGACTTAGTCGATCAGCCGACTAAGTCGATCGGCCAACTAAGTCGGTTGGCTGACTAAACTAGAGATTAGGTCAGCCACCTAAGCTTGTGTCGATTCACCGAACCGACAGGTAGTTATTTTGTAACTATTTTGTAATCATATATATTAGGTTGTTCATCCAGATGAGAACTCAGTTCGGTTCTCTGTGTTGTATGGACTCATTCATGTCATATAATCTGTTACTTCACTTACTTGTTCTTATCTCTTGTCTTTGTTTTATATGTATGTTTTAGTATGTATTATTGGTAACCTTATGTGATCTATGAGATTTCAACATTGGTTCCATTGCTGGTAGTATATGTCTGAAATGTATGCAAACAAATGATACTAGAGCAGAAGATTAAGGACTAGTGGGAACGTAAAGTTACAAACTATTTGCAGAATTACGCACGAAGGAATAGATTAACAATCGCACAAGCAAAAAAAATATTCTTCACAGAAACACATGAGAAGTTTGTAGAATCAGTGCCCCAACTTCTGAAGAAAATCCTAGATGAGAAATATGGAAGGGACTAACAAACAACAATTGCTGGAAAAAATCATCCGAGGAGGTAGAAAAAACTTGTTGGAAGCCCACTCAACTTGTGAAAAAGTGTGATGTCAGAAGCTATGAAGGAAAAGTTCGATAAAGATAGAGATTTGCAGGCATTCATTGAGAATATGCCTGAGATATTTATGTTGGCACATAATATATCCACAAAAGCACCTCTCTTCAAGGTCGGTGGATACCAACCCTGACATGAATTCCAGTCCCGCACCTTTTCCACTATCACTTCAAATTTTGAGAGAAATCCCGACAAGGAAGCTGAAGTGACTGCACATCGAACCGCAACTATCACTCTGACTGCAACCCTAGCAACCTACTAGCCGCTGCACCGACTGGAGGAGAAGAAACTGAGGAGGAAATAAATCACCAAATTAACCAAATGTTCTCCGACTTAGACTCACCTCCCTAGCCCAACAACCCACCACTCACCTGAAATTCCCCCAACCCAATAACCCCTGACCATTCACCAACTCCTCCACCACCACCACCACCTCCCGACTCAGAGCAAGCACCACCACAACCATCAGCACCAACTGCGACCACTTCTGCACCCCTTGCATCTAACCAACCAAAGGCAGCAGTCATCCCACCTCCCCAACTAGAGAAACCATCAACCACTGTCCCACAAACCAAAGATCCTGACTCGACTTTTGCAGGTACATAGGTGCCAACACAAGCAGAGAAAGAAAAGCATAAGAAGAGCAAGGAGAAATAGAAGAAGGAGCATCATGGACAACCATCAAAGGTCCGTATCAAATTGAAGGATGCAACCTCACTGACCGGCGCAAATCTAGGACAACTCCTCAAGTCCCTAGCAGTCGAAACAAAGACAAGGAGCAAGTAGAGATGTAAGGAACTCGATGACAAGGTCGCAGAACAAGTCAACTTCCTCAGCAAATGTAGAAACCTAGCCCATTCAGTAATGTTGGGCCCCGTAGAGGTCGACATAGACAAACCACTCGAAAGGGCATATCAGTTATTTGAAACATGGCATCAGTCCTCAAAGCACATATTCAGGAAACAAAGGAAGAACAAAAAGAAGAAACTACCCAACTCCTAATGGCACATCACACCGCCTTTTCTGAAGCTTATAAAGTGCTGCAAGATAATATGGAGGAGTCTGTCATAACTGGAGAAATACTAAGAGACTAGCATGCTTACTATAGGCAAGTCTATCAGCAAACTTGGCAGACCCAACAAGGGATCCAGGCATTGGAAAGTAGTAAAACCACTGAGGAAGCACTCAGGACCACAAAAGAAGAACAAATAGTGCTTGAAATAGCCAAGTTGCAGAGACTTGGGAGGGAAGCACATCAGTGGGTGAAACAAGCTATCCTAAACTTGGAAAAATTCGACATCATCTACCTATAGATGAAATGATTTATCGAGATTGCAGAGGAGAAGGACCAGTTTATGGGTCCTGACATGGAGAGAATAGCAGAAGTCTCCATTTCAGAAAAGATGACGATCCTACCAAGCCTGGATGCACTTACCATCGACATCCAAAATATTTTGAAAAGTTGGATAGATTTCCAACATCACCTCGCAGTAACAGCCCCAGCCATTGTTGAATTCTGTGTATAGAAAAGACTGACCATCAGACTTCATAGCCCATGAAGACCAAGCACATCACAATAACTATTGAGACCAGACAGGAAGAATTTTGTACCTCCATGTTTCTTCGAGAGAAAGAAAGGTTTTGTTCTTGGGGGAGATGTAGGAGGAGCAAGTCGATAAGTCAACTTGAATGATAGCTAACATAGTTGATCAACCAACTAAGTTGATCAGATGACTAAACTAGAGATTAGGTTGGCCACCTAAGGTCGTGTCGGTTCATCGAACCAATAGGTAGTTATTTTGTAACTGTCTTGTAATCATATATATTAGGTTTTTCAGCCAGATGAGAACTCAGTTCAGTTCTCTGTGTTGTATGGACTCATTCATGTAATATAATGTGTTACTTCACTTACTTGTTCTTATCTCTTATCTTTGTTTTATATGTATGTTTTAGTATGTATTATTGGTAACCTTATGTGATCTATGAGATTACAATAGGACACATGAATATAGATAGTGCATTGGTTATACCAAATGGAACCACCATAAACTCATATTGTTCTTTTTCTTGTGGTTTTCTTCTTCTTTTCTTCTTACCTAATTTTAACTATAACTTAAATCAATCTTTAAAAATAATGTTTCCCCTCTCACTTGAAAAAATATCATCAATTTGAGGTAATGGGTACTTGTTCTTTATTGTAACTCTATTCATATTCTTGTAATCAATACATAACCTAAGTATTCCATATTTGTTTTTCACAAATAGAACAAGTTATCCCCATGGAGACACACTTGGACTAATGTACTTATTTTCCAAAAATTCTTGCAATTGTATTTTCAACTATAATAGTTCTAGTGTACTCATTCTATAAGGCACCTTAAACACCGGTGAAAATATTTGCACAATATAATTTATGAAAGCAATGTCCCTCTTTGAATAAATTCTTGTAAATTCGTTGGGAAACACTATTAAATTCATTCACAACAATATTGAGACTAAGCACAGCCTTACAAGAGATTTAAGACAATTTAGGCATGAAATGACATAACAATACTACAATAGGAGGTTGAGGTTGTATATTATCAATAATGGAATAAAATCAATGATATAATGTCATGCAAACTTGCATTAATTCAAGACAATTTGAATTCACTACAGGTCATTTGATTTGTATGGATGGGTGTAGCTTAACTGTCTATTAGCCACATTGAACACACCAGTTAACCACTAATCTAGCCATGATTGACTCTAACTGATTCCTAATTGAATCATAATGCAATAAATGACTGAATCTAACTGAATGTAACTCAACTACATGTCATTGCATTTCAATCAGCAGGTGGGGGTGCATCACTAACTCAAGTCAGGTTCGATTCAGTGAACTAAATTAAAACTAGTCACCAGAAGTTGTTGGAGGCGCATTAACTCACTCCATTTAACCCAAATCATCCCAAAACAGATAATGACATGAGGGAGGAACCTTTACAACTCACCTTAAATCATGTTTAGGTGAAACAACATTAAGTTAATTAATTGGTACACTTATGACACTCAGATCACCCCAGAATTGCTCCCTGATTGAAGGAGGAATCCTAGTTAGCCTCCCTGATTGAAGGAGAAGGATTAGTTCACCTCCCTGATTTAAGGAGGGTGTGAATGTGCTAATGTTGATGCCATTTTAGTTAGTGGTTAATTAGGAAAAATTTGACCAAATAGGTGTGTGGGTTGGATAATGACTCCAACACCTCCCCTTAAGCTATACTCATATGAAGGAGTAAAAGAAAATGATAGGGCCCTAGAAAAAATGCCATAGGTCACCTTGTACAAAACATTAATTCTAAAATGCTCAAATAAAATGCTAAGTGAGGAAAGAGGGAAAACCCAGTGGGAAACCTCCCCTCCCCCTCAAGCTGAACATTGAAGAAGTAACTAATCACCATGATGAACTCACCCCCAACAATGAACGGAGGTAATTGAAATTTTTCTCAGTAAATTTCTTGGTGAATATATCTACAACCTGCTCATTTGTAGGGCAGTATTGTAGAACAATGGTCCCGTCATGCACTAACTCTCTGATGTAGTGCATGTGAATCTCAACATGTTTGGTCCTTTGCCACTGAACTAGATCTATCGAGATCTTGATAGAACTTTGCTTTTCACAAAATATGACTATGGGAAAATCACTACCAATCTCAAACTCTGAAAGAATTCCTAGCAACCAAACTGCTTGGATGCAAGCATTCACTACTCCCCTGTACTCGGCCTTTGCTGAAGACAATGCAATGGCAGGATTATTTTTTCTAGACCAGAAAATGGGGCCACCACCAAAAATAAATACATACCCTAAAGTGGACTTCTGATCTATGGAATCCCATGCCAATCTGAATCTGTAAAACCGACCAACTCTAGCTCCAAATCTACAGCATAGTGAATGTCGTAGGATCTAGTTCCGTAAATGTACTAAAGGATCCTCTTGGATTCCTTCCAATGGGTATCATAAGGATGCCGCATATATATTGATACAACATTCATAGCATAACATATATCAGGCCTTGAATGTGTCAAGTATATCAATCTTTCGATCAACTGGCGGTAAATTGTGGAATCCATGGGTGGAGTGGATTTTCCCTCTTCAAGAATGATTCCTGAGAGGAAAGGAAATGGGGCAGCCTTGAAATCAGCCATATTAAACTTAATTAATAGGTATTCAATATAATTTGACTGAATTACCACTATCCCATTATATTCTTGAGATATTTCAAGCCCAAGGAACTGTTTCAGTAGGCCCAAATCACTCATTTCAAAAGCATCATGAAGAGTAGTTTTTATGAAAGAAATCGAAGCAAGTGTTCTTCCCATTATCAAAATATCATCAACATATAATAATATTATAATAATATTACCATCATACTACTGAAAATATACATTAGGATCATATTTTCATCTTTGAAATTTTTGTGAGAGCAGAAAGGCATCCATTTTGTCATACCAAGATCTTAGGGGCTGTTTCAACCCATATAATGAATTATGCAACTTACACACCAAAGAAGGATCTAATGTATACCCTTAGGGATGATTCATTTATATTTCCTCATTCATGTCTTCATGAATAAAATCACTCTTGACATCCATGTGATGCACCTCTCAATGATTGGATGCGGTGATGGCCAAAACTAGTCTTATGGAGTCCATCTTTGCCATCGGTGCAAAGGTCTCATGATAGTCCACTCCTTGGACCTGGGAGAACCATTTTGAAACCAGATATGCTTTTTATTTTCAGGTTTTTCTATCTGCAGAAACCTTTTCCTGATACACCCACTTGCACTAAACTAATTTTGTCCCAGTTGGAAGAGAAACTAGATCCCAAGTTGCATTTTTTCGAAGAGAATTAAACTCTTTGTCCATAGCAGCTTGCCATCTTGGATATTTCCAAGAATGGTAGTAGGACTTAGGATATGACCTAATAATTAAATAACAGGTCTTGGACAGAAATGAATCATGAAAATATAGAGCAATACCTGCTCTTTCAAAATCAGATCGGGTTCTTCTTGGATCGATAGGATTTCCAATGTTTTGTTCGGCGGAAGAGAATGTCTTTTTGGCCCGAGTTGGGAGATGTGTTTGCACTTCAGAATCTGATTCTGAACCTGATATTTTTTTCTCACTGATATCAGATATCATATATACAAAATTAGAGCCTTCACTCCCACTTTATTCACCCAAATTATCAACAGAACAGGAGGGAATTTCAGCATAATTTTCTTCAACTAATTCTATCTCTTTGAGAGGTTCTTCAAATCAGACACTTCTTTCAATGAAAATTTGGTTGGTTATGATATTCAGAAGTTTGAATCCCTTATATTCTTCTAGATATCCAATGAACAAACATTTAGTACTTTGTGGTTACAAATATTTCCTCTTGTCAAGTGGAATTCAAGCCCATGCAGTGAACCCAAAAACATTGAAATTTGACACATACTGCATGTTTCCAAAGTAGGCTTCGAAAGGATTCTTTCCTTTCACAGAAGTGTAACACCCTGATTTTGACCCTGTTTGCATTAAATTTATATGATGTAATATATTGTAATTGATCATGGTGTGGAGCTATAAGAAAATGCCCCACCATTGATTGCGTATTATGTTTCAGCGATGCCGATGGTATTTTGTGCTAACCAGGCACGTTAAAATGTTGGACACCATGTACATATGAAAAATTAATTAAAAGACCCACAACCAGCTATATCGATGGAACAAAAATAAAAAGGGCCTGATTTCCTAAGGTTAAGGGGTGAATTTATAACCCTTGGGAGACATTGGGGAACAACCAAGTGTCAATTGATAAACCCATATAGATGTCAAACATCTTGTTTGTCTTAATCACCTTTTTCCTTTGTCTCATCCACCAACCGTTTTAATTCTGCAGGATTTGGTTGGGTAGCTATTACCCTTATGGGAACATGTATGTGGGAAATCGTGTGGTTGGCAGGCTGTCAGTCCTTTGACCATACGCATACTCCACCAAGGGAGGTCATTCCACAATCACACAGGCACTCATTTTCCTCATGCAGACAGGAATTCACGATGATTCTTCTTCCCCAATTTTGTTGTGTGTAGTTTCTCTCCATGTTTTGGATCTGGGTATGTGAATCCACCTTCACCCAGGTCATGTTCCCTCCCTCATGTAGTCGAGAGATAGTTGTTTTCTCCTCAATGAATTTGGGTTGTTGTAGGTTTTTTGTTGAGTTGTTTTGGCCACGTTAGGGCCATAAATGACTCAAGATTCAAATTGCTCATTCTGAGTTGTGCATTACCCAATTTTCATTCCAGTGTTTCTTGGTGGCATTTCCTTTCAATCCTAGAATTGTTTTTTTTTTTGTGTGGGAATAGTGGTTGGTCTTTGGACTATTTGGGAGTGGAAATGGAGCTTCAGTGTGCTTGATAAACATAGTGTGTACATCAGCCTCATAGACAGAGGTAGAGGGTTGGATTTCTTCTCTACCCCACCTAAATAGCACTAGAAGGGAAGTCATGGCCTGAGGGACTGTGCAACAGAGAAGGGGATGATTCCTTGTGTTGGGTGTATGTGGATGCCTTGGAAGACAGGATATCTTTGGTGCAGGTGTCCTTAACTCTTAAGTGAGCCCACTAGCTTAGCAACCAATGTTTCCAAATCCTGTTAGCCTGATAAACCCAAATTTGTTGGCTTGGCTATGTATAGTTGTGTATCCTTGGCTACGTGTGAACCTGCTATTTTCCCCTTACTCCTTGTGGAATCATAACCATATTGGGGGTGGAAGTGTTGCTGAGAGATTGTGGAGCACACTGGCATATGGTTGGGTGGAACATTGCAGCGACGCAGTTGATTGCAGGACGAGATTTTCTGAAGATAAGTATTATTTTGCTTAAACCTTTGCAACTGTATTGTTTTATAAATGAACATGATGAATGATACTTGTGTGAATGAATTTTATTCTGTTGTTTGATAATCATTTATGCATCTATGTATGTTTAAGTTCAATGCATTTTATTTTATGTTCATGGGTCTAGATTGCCCAAAATGTTAGCATTATAGTTGCGTCCTCTCGCTAGTAGAGTTATGGGGACATGACATGAAGAGTGAGGTACTCTATTATAAATGTGTGTAGAAACATTCATGGCCTCATCCCATAGGTTAGCAGCTAAACATTTGGCTTCCAGCATGCAGGTAGTCATCTCTTTGAGGCCTCGGTTTTTCCTATTCACTACACCATTTTGGTAGGGTGTGTAGGGAATAGAGTATTGGATTTGGATCCCACTGTTGGCACATATTTGCAAAAATTTAGACTTTATATACAACCCTCCATTATCATATCTGAGAGACTTTATCTTTCTCCCAGAGCAATTCTCAACCAATGTTTTGAACTCGGTGAATCTTTCCAAAACTTCAATTTTTTTCTTTAGAAAGAAAACCCAAGTGTATCTAGAGAAATCATCAATGAAGGTAAGTACATACTGTGAACCACTCATGGATGTTGTAGGAATGGGTCCACTGATATTAGAATGTATCAACCCCAAAATGGATTTTGTACGTCTTGACTTTCCCCGATCAAACTTGTGCTCAGGGTGTTTGTCGACAATACAACCTTTGTAAATTTCACTAGAAGTTTTGATGGATGGAAGGCCTTCAACCATGGAATTTTTGTGAAGTTTCTACAATTATTTGAATTTCAAATGACCAAATATCTCATTCCATAGTCTACTGACATCATTCCCATGTGTGAGAAGAGCAGTGGGCTTTGCATCTGCTACAAACTGTGAAAACTCATAGGCCTTAGCATGATGGTTTTCTATGCCTATTGAAACAAGTTTCCCGGATTCAATATCAGTTATTTCAACATCATTCAGGATGAAAGTATCTCTCTTGGGCAGTCTGGTATGATTCATTTGATATAAACTCAAAAAATTGGAGGCCAAGGAAGGTACATACAGAACATCAAAAAAGCTATCATGTTCAAATTTTACACTACCTTTTCCTTTCGAAATGATCTAAGAATCATCTCCCATGTTGATGGGAATTATTTTTTTGCTTGATATTATTTGTCTCGAGGAGAAGAGTCATATCATCAATATTTTTCTTCATGCAGGCCTGTTCAGGGTGAAATCCCTTCCCACAATAAGAACACTTGACTTTCTCTTTGCCTTGGTTTTTTTTGTTCTTTTCTTTCTTTGAGCTGGAAGACTCTTCTTGCTGCTGGTTATTTTCTTTAGGATTTGGAGCATCAAATTTACCCTATTGATTTGTCTTCTTTCCTTTACCCTTCGAATATTTGGGCCCCGAAGTAAATAATACTTGATCTTTTGATGATATGATGATCCCCATTTGCACAAGATTGTCATGCTCGTTTGTGAGGGACTCAATAAAGGCATTGAGAGAAGGCATTTTCCATATTTGGATTATTATCTTTCTAGTATGGAATGTGGAAACAAATATGGAATAATCTAAACCAAGTTTTTAGAGGATAGCTAGGATGAGCTTATCGTCATCCTTATCAACCTTACATTGCTTTAACTGGAGCACTACGTTCTTGAATTTTGTGAAGAAATAATTCATAGTTTCGTAGTTTCCTATATTCAGGGAAATCAACTCATTCTTAAGTTGATAGATCTATATATCATCTTACTTATTAAACAAGGAAGCAAGATGATCCCAAATATCCTTTGGAGTCTTCAATCCTGTGATGTGGAATAGAAGATCTTGGTAAATAGACAGACATAAGAAATCATAAGCTTCATCCAGCTTATTCCAGTACTTTTCCTTCTCGACAACATTTGTCATCTCTGCTTCTATGTTCATTGTGACATGGTAGAGCCCTTTTGAACGGAGCTGAATATCCATGTCCTCCTTCCATTGGTGGTAATTGAAAGGAATAAGAGGAATTAAATAATAAGCCATGGATTTGAGGTAATGAATGCAGTGAAGGACCTATAAAAACATGCAATCAACACAAAAAGGGCACCGTAAGATCGAACAACCTGCACATTTCAGGTTTTCATCACACCCAACTTAATTGATTAAGCAAGCTTGATCAACAATTCCTTTGCTTAGGAAATATGTGGTAAACCTTCAGCTTTTGGTGCAGTGTTGGAAATTTTTGAGCTTTTTGCTCAATATGAATGCTAGATTCATCGAAATTCTTGTTTTTGAAGAAGAGATTCATCTCACCATGGCTGTGATACCATACTAAATTTACTCACAACAATATTGATACTAAGCACAGACTTACAACAGATTCAAGACAATTTAGGCATGAAATGACATAACAGTACTGCAATAGGAGGTTGCAGTTGTATATTATCAATAATGGAATAAAATCAATTATACAATGGCATGCAAACTTGCATCAATGAAATATAATTCAAATTCATTAGAGGTCATTTGAATTGCATGGATGAGTGTATCTTAATTTTCCGTTAGCCACATTGAACACACCAGTTAACCACCAGTTAACTGAGTCCTAACTAAATCAAAGTGCAATAAATGAAGAGTCTAACTGAATGTAACTCAACTACATGTCACTGCATGTCAATCAGTAGGTGGGGGTGCATCACTAACTCAAGCTAGTTTCGATGAAGTGAATTGAACTGAAACTAATCACCAGAAGTTGTTGGAGGCACATTAAATCACTCCAATTCACCCAATTCAGCCAAAAGTAGAAAATGAAATGAGGGAGGTGCCTTTACAACTTAGCTTAACTAATTGTTAGGTACAACAACACTTAGTTAACTAACTGGTGCACTTATGACACCCAAATAACCCCAGAATTTCTCTGTGATTGGAGGAAGCCTAGTTGGCCTCCTTGATTGAAGGAGAAGGCTTAGTTGGCCTCCATCATTGAAGGAGGGTGTGACTGTGCTGATGCTAATGTCATGGTGTACTGATGCTGATGCCATTCGAGTCAATAAACTTAGGATAATGGTTAATTAGGACAAAATTGACCAAATAGGTGTGTGGGTTGGATAATGACTCCAACAAACACATCCTTGAATTCATGCAACACGTGATCATTTTCTATTTGATCCAAAACATGGGATGAATACAATTGACAAACCTTTCTAAAAAAATTCTTCATCTGCATGCCTAAAATATTCCTAACACAAACTACCTTTGGAATGCATGTCACTAACCTTCGATTTCCTTCTTGTGCACTCAAATTCATTTCTTTAGAAATCAATTTTAACTCTCTTGGTTGGACCCACAAGTACCACACCTGCCTCTGGATCAACAAGTAGCTGGTGCATGCCCTGCAATTGAGACTTCTATTTGACTATTAATTAACACATTCTAGAATGAAAATTTAGGTAATAAGTAATTTAAGCAATATGTAGGGTAGTATATCAGGCCCATATAATCTAATAACAGTATAATCAATTCTTTTGTGTGCTTCCAACCAATCCATTCCAATGAGAATACCATAAAAACCAACTGTAGAAATACTAAAATTTTCCTATGTGAACATTACATATATTTCCAATGGGAATTTCTCTACCATTTAACTTTCCTCTTGGTTTCAGTGGCTACTTGTACCAACCATGATTCATTATCCTTTGTTTTATTAAAATAACAAATGTAAAAAATTTAAGAGTGATATAACTGTGAGTAAGTATAGAGTCAATAAAATTAAAAAAATAGATAACTTAGCAACCTTACCTTCAACCTCAACCACAACTGATTAATGGTCTACTTGGTGATCCTCTACTGCAACATATATTGTAGGGATGTTCCTTACCACTTGACCCATAGTTTCAACCCATTCGATGTTGTGAACATTATGTTCACTCCCATTCGGATGTGGATAGATTCTAAGCATATGGTCCTATCCACATTCCCAACATTGAAACAGATATCTTGGCTTGTCTCCCATTATCTTGGATGGCTTAGTCACACCCTTTGGTGGCTTCCTTTTACAATTTATGAAATGAGGAACATTGAATTCCTTTTTTCTTTAGTCAAATTTCCCATTTTTATTATATTTCCATGCCTTATGGAATTTTGGCCTGCTTTTATTTGAGCATAAATGTACTTGTCCTTCATTATGGTTTCATATAGAGTTTGAGGTTTATCAAACTCAATCCTATACATATATGACTGAGGAAGTCCACTTAGAAAACATTGAATTCCAACCTTATTATCCCCTATAGACTTGACATATCTTAATAAATCCAAGAATTTATTGGCATATTCCTCCATGGTCATTTGTCCCAATTTCAACTCATGGAACTCTTTGATTTTTTCATAATAGTACCTATTAAAGATATAATTTTACCTAAAGTACTTATTGAATTGCTTCCACGCAATATTGATTTCATTGATCTTCTTCACTTGCCTAAGGTGATACCACCATATAGATGCTCTTCCATTCATATTTAATATGAATTCCTTGCCTTCATGTTCCTAGAGTAATATTGGACTTGGAAATAATTTCTTATCCAATGAAGCCAATCCTAATATTTTTCATTAGATTTTACTTGGATGTCAAAAGTAAGAGGCTTGACCTTCCTAAATTATCAATGTGTGAGTTATTTTTTAAAAGAATCTTCCTCTTATTCCCTTGAGATAAATAACTTGAACATTCAATGTAGTCTTTAGAGGGAGATGACTCACTAGAATATAAATTTAGAGTATATGTCATATCTCTAGAAACTATTCTTGAGATATGGGACCTCTTGTAGGAATACCTCCTTGAGCTACTCCCACTCTTTTACTCATTTCCTAAGTTATACCCATGGTGAATATTCCTCTAAATGTATTTCAATTTTTTCATCATGGTTCCATTAAGCTAATTATATTATTCTTGAGCTCTAATCAACCTCTCATTATCTGCTTTACAACTTTGCAGCTCTAGTTTTAGGATCCTCATGGTTCTGCACTGTCTGGGGGGCTTACTTGATTTCCTTGTCCATTGAATTTTGTATATGTATTCTAAACCTATATATTTTCTCCCATGACATATATTTCAGCTTCATAAGGATCTTGTGCATCATTCATGATGATGTTCTTCTTATCCCAAACAAGGCCAAAGATTTCCAAACTACACTATATTGAATGTTGACCCTTAACTTTCCCTGATAATTTATTGAATTTACAAAAGTGCTCTTATAAGCACAATTTTTTGCTTCATTATATAGAAAATTATAAAATTAATTTTCATGAATTCTAGGAACTACTCATATTGATATTTTTTCTCAAATTATGACTATAAGCACTTTTCTCTATGGATAATTTTAAGAACACCCCTGAAATTTATATGTATAATAAATGGGATAATATCCCTAATATATAGAAAAAATTGAAGCTTATTTTATCAATAATATATATATATATATATATATATATATATATATGGCTAATCTTTCANAAATCTTGACAAACATTTTAGTAAATTATAAGGTATTGTAAAATCTTGCCAAATGTTTTAGTAAATTATAAGATATTGTAAAATCCTGGCAAATATTTTAGTAAATTATAAGGTATTGTAAAATATTTCCAAATGTTTTAGTAAATTATAAGATGTTGTAAAATTTTGGCGAATATTTCACTGAATTATAAAATATTGTAAAAAAATGGCGAATCTTTCATCAAATTATAAAACCTCGTTACGTCTTGGTGAACTTTTTGTTAGGGAGATTATGTTTTCGATTCTACATATTATTAAGGTAGAACAATTGAATAACATATACCAGATCTCAACTCTCTCAACTTCTAGACCCTCAAACGAACAAATGCATGAATGAGGAGAACGGGGATTTATTTATACATTTCATAAGCAGTATAGGGTTACTCACAACTAGAGGTGCTAGAGAAACACAACTAAACCAACTAGATTCAGGGTAAGTAGCAAATCCACTTTTTATCTTGTCCTTTAATGGTCCAATGGACGTGGGGATGCAAATCTTTATATACCAACAAAATGATAGAACTGAATACTTTACATTGTGGAGTGATTATGGCACCCACAAACCATTATTACAATGTGGAGTATTATCGGGATCCACAACCTAAACATAGTGTATGAATTCCCAATTAGCTTATTTTCTAAATCTCTAATTTTTAGGATACCCTCTAAGAAAAAAAATAACATGCTTATATGTTTATAGATACAAATGCCACTTTTTCCTTTCTTTTGTTGACAATCGATATTTGAATTATGTCATTTTATTTGGAATTTGTGGATTTAATTAAAAACTTGGAATGGTTATTAGAAACAAGAACATACACTTCAAGAATATAAAGCACATTAATGCATCATCACACATATCATTAGAAATACTCTATTAAAGACTACTTTTTCTCAAATAAACTGGGAAGGTGTTTGTATCCATGTCAATGAAATTTTTGAAAGCATGCAAAATGCGTTAAAATTGTTTTAGCACCTTCATTGAAGGAAAAATACTAGATATCAAATAGCATAATGTCTACATATCAGGTCAAACATGCCATGTACATATTATATATAATCATGACATAAATACAATATCGTGTTCTAACTAAATCATATATTTATCACACATAACTAGATCCATTTATGGATGATGATAGCAATTACAAATAAAAACTAATCACCAAAAAATATTTTACTTCCGAATGAACCTTACAAAAAACAAAATATTGTAAAACAAGTACTGAACCCAACAAATTTATTTCACAAATAAAATTGATAAATTTAGAAATACGAATAAAAAATACACCCATCGCTAAATTCTCAATACAAATAAAAGAATCTTTCAGAACAATTTGGACAACTCTACAAGAAAATAGCCAAAATAAAAACCATTGCACTGTATCCTTGCCATTATAATGAGTGTGCATTCATTTATATTACAAACTTCCCAAACATCAACAATAACATACATAAAATATGGACATTTACACTCTCATTAACGCCATAGATAGAACAATAATTGTATAGCAAGATCCTAATAAAAGAACATTTTAAACAACTAGGTCAAATTAAATTTGAATATATAAAAAGCACGTGGCATCTCTTCATCAAGAGTAGCATCCACTAACAACATATAAATGTTACTCAATATTTAAAACATGAAAATTCATAAAATGAATCATATCTTTAGATCTCTATAACACTTTCATGGAACCAATACTCCTAAGATAAAATAAAACCTTAATAACATTGAATGAGCCCTAAGAATCAAGAGTGCCCTACAATTCAACAGGCCTAAAAAATAATCCATGATGAAAATCATGATAAAAGGTAGATTTACAATATAACAATCTATTGTATCTATGGATAAAAATCATAAAACACATGATAAAAGGCATACCACGTTAATTACTGGATAAAAAGTGTGATGTGAGTTTGTATTATCTAATAATTGCATGTGCAACATGCCCCATCAAAACCTTATATTTTAGCAATGAAGATGTTATGTGAAGATTAAAATATCGAGAAAACTAAGAATTAAAAGTGGAATGCAGTCAACTAGAACCTTCACCCTGTGAGCGCAATCTGATGTGGGTGAACCATGAATCATTGTATCCTTTCTATAGAACAAAATAACCCATGATTTTTTCTCCAATAGTAGAAATCTATCGATCAAAGAAAGTATCACATGACATTGACTAAAAATGCAAGAGAATGCAACAATATGCTTGAATTACAAGGAAAATGGAGGGAAAAATAACCGTTGGGAGCCTCCATTATTGAAAATTGGGGGCAAAAGATAGATTGGAGGGAGATTTTTCTAGAGAGAAAAATAGTTTTTTTTTCATTTTCCTTATTAATATATGATACGCTATTCATTTTGGATTTATATATTTTAAAAAAAAAATTGGGAGAAGATATTTAGCTAAAAAAACCCTTTCGATATAAGAAAATATCCCACTACATTTTTGTAACCCCCTTAATATATCCCATGGGCTATATATGGCCCCTAAAATTATCCATGCATTTCTCATCAACTTTTAAAAACATCTAAATCACCCATCAAAATATGACTCAACACAATTGTTCTCCTATGGATAATATTTCCATTGACTATAAGTATTCCCAATTTTTATTCGTTAGGAAATGTTGCATCCTTTAAAAATTGTCAAATTTGCCCAATTTTGCACTTAAACTATAGCTCCATTTAGTTTTAGAGGCCAACTTCAGACAACTATAGAGGATAATTTAGAGGAAAACATAAATATTTTTCTATTGGCCCTAATAGTAATCATAACAAGGATTACTCAACAACTGTCATCTCTTTTATATGATGTTCGACTCACATTTTATAAAATTATGCAATTAACTACTTTTAACCTTTTTCACTTTCTCCAACATTAAAAAATTTTAGAAGTTCATGCAACACATTTATCCTTGATTTGGTAGCACATCACTATATTTTTAGTCTCATTATTCCTTCCATCACCACGAGGAATGTATTGAAGTATTCAATGTCTCATAAGGGGAATAACAGGGGTCGATAGGGATTTCCCTCTTGCAGCTTCATCATTGCAGAGGGTTGAGGGAAACAACCTTATTTTTTTTTTTTGAATATTTTGATTTCAGATATTCTAGAAAATAAGATCCATTACATTTTTAAATTTATGTTACCTGGAAAGCAACATTGAAATCGTTGCCTTTATTTTTTATTAACCTTTTTCGATGATAAAATCCGAGTCATCGATCGAATTCACAACACTTTTTTCTTTTCCATAAATTGTTTATAGTCAATGATAATAAGTTTCCCATTAAATATAAAAGGTTGTTGGTTGTTGTAAATGTTTTTCTATTACCACTAAGTTTTTTCCTCACTAAATTTCTCCTTTTCTAGGGCCTTCACACATGTGAAAAATCCTCTATGCAAACAGATTATATTTGTTTCCCTCACAGGCCTAGACTAAATCTCAACCATTCATGAAAATACCCCTTGGTTCAAGGTACATGTAATTTTTCATGCATGAATGGTCACAATCATGTAATCAAAGATGCACGATTTCATCCTAGAAATTTGTGCATAGGTACCTCAGGATAAGTCATGACCATATTTCCTAGAGTGAGTGGTCATTATTGCAAGATGGAACATGCTTTATTTAACCTTAGTCATTCGATTTAGGCGTCTTTCTCTGCCGTCAAGTTGGATATTTAGACACTACAACAAATCCTGGAATTAGTGTCCCATTTAGCATCCACTTTTAGTGTATTTTATTTTTTACATTGAGTGGTCAAACTAGACTCTAAATGGGACGCGTCATGGACAAAAATTAAAGCATCTCAAAAAACATTTTTTTTCTTCCTACATAGAATCCTATATAATGTCTTTTTTTTTGTTCCAGAATAACGTTCAACTTTGCTTCCTAAACAATGTCGAGTTTTCCTTCCTAAATAACATCCTATTCTTCTTCCTAGAGAGTGTTTGTTTTTGCTTCCTAAATGACATCCCCATTAGCGCCATATTTGCATCTGTAATAGCACCATGTTAGCATTTATGTTTGTATCTATGTTCACGCCATATTCACATCAAAATTAGTATCCAATATTGCGTCCATTTGTGCTACCACTTTAGCATCACATTTTTCACCACATTTTACTTCCAAATATGTGCCAATTTTCCCTTCTAAATTTGCACCAACTTTTTATTCCTTTTTTGCATTGTGTTTTGCTACTAGAATTATGCCAAATATTTATTTTATTGTTGCACCATATTTTTCTTCCTATGCAATGCCATGTTTTGCATCTAAAGTAATATCTAATTTTTCTACCATATCAACACCATGTTTGGCTTCATCATTAACGCCAATTGTTGCATCCTTTTTTATGCCTAGTTTCACATCTCTATTTATGCCCACATTGGCACCATGTTTTACTACTACTTATTGCCCAATTTATTATCCATTTTTCCTCCCACACTACTGCCACATTTTTCTTCTCATTTAACTCATTGGCCTTCTTCTTATTTTTCTTCCTCATGAGCTCCTAATTTAGCTTCTCATTTAGCATCCAATTTTTCTCATTTGTTGGCCACTAGTTTAGGTTCTACTTTGGCTTCTACATTGGTCTCCAAAATAGCATTAAAATTGACTTCCAAATTAGCGCTAATTTTTGTGTCCAATGTTGCTTCTAGATCTAGAACATAGTGGGCTTCCTTGTTAGCTCCTATTTTTGCTTCCTTATTAGCAGAACATTACACTTGTTATTAAACCTGTACAACCATATCCAATTGTGTTCTAATATATTTATTATATCAAATTATTATAATTATTAATTAATTTCATTAGTTCTCATATATCATTTACTTCATAGTTCTAATATAACATAATGAAACATTCAAATTAATTGTAGATACAATTATTGAAATTAATTGCATAGCACTTATGAAGAAATTTAATAGAAACATATAAAATTTATCCAAAGCAGTAATATCATCATATATATTAATTTTCCATGAAAAGATCATGAACAACTTCCAATATATAGAAATTTAAAATATAATATCAATAACATCAGCATTATCTTTCATCAAAAGAAGTTAAATTATAAAACATCATCGCATCCATAACCTATCATACATCATATTAAGGTTAAAAGAACAAGTGAACAATATATATAATNCATGAATCCACCATACAAATAAAAATGACCCAAAATGTAATATGAACTTAGATAATCACAAAAATAACAATGTGTCTAGTAGCATGGAGAAAGAAAAAAACATCCAGAATCTCAATAGTAGCATCAATGGCTACCATCATCATCGTCATTCTCATGCTCATTATCATGTATCCCAACATCATATCCATCATCATTTTCATTTGATCCATTTGTATCGTTATCAACAATATTTTTTTATGGTTCATAGGTGACAACATAATCAGGATCATCACCTATGTATTCATCTTCACCATTTTTCATCAAATACCAAGAAATAATCAATTTAAAGCATTAGTATTTGGTGATTTTTGGCCTTCCTTGGGCATTTATTGCCTTCTAGAGCCTCTCCCACTCACACATGTGCTCACCACGCCTAGCCTACCCTCATATATGATCCAACATGCTTCATCCATGTTCACACTAGCATTTATGACTATTTGGGATGGTTTGGAAGATGATTGGTCCACCTAGGGGGGTTTTGGGGTCAAATCATATCCTGGAACATGTATGCATCTAAATGGCCTCCATAGGATAACTATTTTCTCCCAATATATTATAAGTATGTACCATACATATCTACAAGTTGTACACTAATAGAAACATCTGTTATTAGCACCATCTATGTGTGTTATTTTTCTCTCTTTTACTATTCTCTTGGACATTTTATGAATAACTTACATTATGATGATTTACTTAGCTCATAGATATCATTGTGAATCAATTCTCACAATAATAATATCATTGGTATGACAATCACAAAGCTTCATTGGACTCATGTTATACACGTACCTGCATGAAGTAACAAAACTCAATTCTGTTACTTGGAATTCAGCTGGTATCTGTGAATGGCAATTGTAAGCAAGTTGAAACTCAATTTAAATAAAAAACCAAGGATCGAATGGAAAAAAAGTTAGTTAAGTTGTATTTGTGAAATCCAAGTACTGCTATGGACATCTCTGCTCAATGTTTTCATGGATCGAAACTTCTTTATTTTGACGGTTTCTTAAACTAGCATTTTTCTTAGTGGCATGCAATGTAATTTCTTCAATAGGAAAAGATTTTGAATAATGTGGTGATAAATTGTATGGGCATCGTATTCATCTCTCCCTTTCCCAAAAACACTTCCAAGAGGAAACTAAATTCAGTTAGGTTTCTTGGTTTAGTTTTTATGCTCTTGGTTTAAATTCGCCTAGCATCATAAATGACCTTGAGAATTGAAAGGAAACTCAACATAACTTGACAACTGAGGATCTGGTGGACAAACTGTCAGTTCCATTATATTCGCGACGTCCGAGTACTGCAAAGGACACCCATGCTCGATGGTTTCATGGATCGAAAGTTGTCTATATTCACAATTTTTTAAACATAGATTTTGCTCAGTGACGTGAAGTGCAATTTCCGCATGATAGGCTAATATTTTTAAAAATTTGTTGAGCAAGTGCATGGGAATCGTAGTCATCTCATCCTTTCCGAAACACATTTTCTGTAGGAAATGGAACTCAATTTCATTTTTTGGTTTGGTTTTTATTCCACTGGTTGAAATTTGTCTCGTGTCTATTAATGGCATTACAAAGTAGAATGAAACTTTCTATAACTAAAAAATCATGGATATGATGGAAAAATGTTAGTTTTGTTGGATTCGTGACATCCAAGAACCACTTCTATCTGGTGGCTCCATGGAATGAATTTTATCTATTTTGTTGGCTTTCTAAACTAGGGTTTTGCTAGGTGATGTGTAGTGCAATTTGGTATCATAGGATAAGATTTTGAAAAATGTACCCAATGAGTGTTTAGGCATAGGATTCATATCTCTGTTACCCAAACACACTTAAAAGAGGAAATGAAACTCAATTTTGTTACTCGGTTTGGTTTCCATGCTCTTGGTTTAAATTTGTCTAGTGTCCCCGAATGACATTGGTAAGCAAGATGACACCCGACATAACTTGAAAATAGAGGCTTCGATGGAAAAATGGTCAGTTATGTTGGATTCATGACACCCAATTACCAGCAAATACACCCATTTTTGGTGGATTCATGGAACGAACATTGTATATTTTAATTTTTTTCTAAACTAGGGTTTTTCTCAGTGACATGAAGTGCAATTTCTGCATGATAGGCCAATATTTTTAAAAATGTTTCAAGAAAGTGCATGGGAATCACAGTCATATTTCCCTTTCCAAAACACACATGTAGGAGGTAACAAAACTCAATTCCATTGCTCAATTTGGTTTTTATTCCCCCTGTTGAAATTTGTCTAGTGTCCCTGAATGGACTTGAGAAGCGAGATATAACTCACCATAACTCAAAAATCGAAGCTCCAATGCAAAAAAGTCAGTTCCAGGGGATTCATGACATTCGTGTACCACATGTCATGCCCTTGTTCGATGGATCCATGGATTGAACATTGTGTATTTTGACAAATTTCTATACCATGGTTTTGATCATTGACGTGTAGTGCAATTTCTACACAATAGGCTACAATTTTGAAAAATGGTCCCAATGAGTGCATGGGAATATTACTCATATCTATCTCCCCAAAACACACTTCCGGGAGGAAACAAAACTCAATTATGTTGCTCGGTTTGGATTTTATGCTCCCGGTTGAAAAAAATTTGCTATCCCTAAATGACTTTGGGAAGTGAGAAGGAGCTTACCATAACTCAAAAATAAGGCTTCAATGGACAAACTATCAATATATTTGATTTCATGAAATCTGAGCACCACTAGGACACCCCTATCTAGTGGCTTCCTGGACAAAATGTTGTTTATTTTGATGGTTTTCTACACTATATCTTTTGCACAATGACATGCAGTGAATTTTTGCACAATAGGGAAATTTTTGAAAAATGTGTCGAAGGAGTGGGTGGGAATTATAGTATTCTCTCCCTTTCCAAAACACACTTGCAGGAGGAAACGAAAATCAATCCCATTTCTTTGTTTGGTTTTTATGCCCCTAGTTGATATTTCCATGGTGTCCGTGAATGACATTGAGAAGTGAGATGAAACCCACAATAACATGAAACCCATGGATCTAATGGAAAAACCATCACTTCTATTACATTTATGACATATGAGTACCACTAGGAACACCCCTTATCAATGGATTCATGGATCGAAAGTTGTATATTATGACGGTTTTTTAAACTAGGGTTTTGCTCAATGATGTGCAATGTAATTTCTACATGATATGTTAAGATTTTAAAAAATGTGCCAAGCAAGTGCATGGGCATCACAATCATCTTGCCCTTTCCCAAACACACTTGCAAGAGGAAACAAAAATTAATTTGGTTGCTCAGTTTGGCCCTGAGATGAAATTTATTTGGTGTCCCTTAATGGCCTTGGGAAGCGAGATGCAAATTTCTATATCTCATAAATCGTGGATCTGATGAAAAAAATGTCAGTTCTGTTGGATTTGTGACATCCAAATACCACTAGGGACACCCTTATTTGGTGCCTTCGTGGACCAAAATTTGTCTATTTTGTTGGTCTTCTAAAATGGGGTTTTGATAAGTGACGTGAAGTGCAATTTCTATAAAATAGGATAATATTTTGAAAAATGTGCCCAAAGAGTGTGTAGGAATCAAATTCATCTTACCCTTACCCAAACACACTTGTTAGAGGAAACAAAACTCAATTCCATTGCTTTGGCTTGGTTTATATGCTTTCAGTCTAAACTTGTCGATTGCCCTTGAATGGCATTGGTAAGAAAGATGAATATCACCATAACTTGGAAATCAAGGATATGATGGAAAAACTGTCTGTTCTGTTAGATTCATAACATCTGATTACCAGTAGAGAAACCCATGTTTGATGGCTTCTTAGACCGAACGTTCTATCTTTTGACAGTTTTCTAAACTAGGGTTTTGTTAAGTGACGTGCAATGCAATTTCTGCACAATAAGATGAGATTTTGAAAAATGTGTCAAGTGAGTGCATGGGAATCATAGTCATTTATCCTTTTCCCAAACACACATGTAGGAGGTAATAGAACTCAATTCCATTTCTCGGTTTGGTTTTTATACCCCTCGTTGAAATCTATCTCGTGTCCCTGAATGGCCTTGAGAAGCAAGATAAAACTTGCTATAACACAAAAACCAAAGCTCTGATGGGAAAACCATCAGTTTAATTGGATTCATGACATTTGAGTACCGATTCAAACAGAGTGGCTTTATGTACTCAACAACATTGTCTATTTTGACAATTTTCTATACTAGTGTTTTCCTCATTGACATGTAATGCAATTTATACACGATAAGCTATGATTTTGAAAAAATGTTCCCAACTAGTGCATGGGAATCTCAGTCATATCTCCCTCCCAAACAAACCTCCAATATGCAACGAAACTCAATTATGCTGCTCAGTTTCATTTCTATGCTCTCGGTTGAAATTTTCCTAGTGTCCCTTAATGGCATTGGGAAGCAAGATGAACATCACTATAAATCGAAAACCATCGTCTGATTGAAAAACTCTCAGCTCCATTGGATTCATGACATCCAAATATTGCTAAGGACACCTGTGTTCAGTGGCTTCATGGACCGAAGGTTGTCTATTCTGATGGTTTTCTAAACTAAGGTTTTTCTCGGTGACATTTAGTGCAATTTCTGCATAGTAGGGAAACATTTTGAATAATGTGTTGAGAAAAAGAATGGGCATCATATTCATCTCTCCCTTTCCCAAACACACTTGTAGGAGGAAATGGAAATCAATTTTGTTGCTCAGTTTTGTTTTATGCTCCTAGTTGAAATTTCCATAGTGTCCCTAACTGGCCTTGAGAAGCGAGATGAAACTCTCCATAACTTAAAATATGAGGCTTTGATGGACAAACCATGAGTTCCATTAGATTTGTGACATTTGATTACTGCTAAGGACCTGTTCTCCATGGCTTCATGGACTGGAAGTTGTCTATCTTGATGGTGTTTTAAACTCATATTTTTCTCGGTGACGTGCATCGCAATTTCTGTAAGATAGGATACGATTTTTAAAAAATTGTTGAGAGAGTGCATAGGCATCACAGTCATCTCTCCTTTTCCCAAACACATTTGCAAGAGGTAATGGAACTCAATTTCATTGTTCAGTTTGGTTTGTATTCACCCAATTGAAATCTATCTAATGTCCTTTAATGACATTGGGAAGTGGGATGAAACTTGCTATAACTAAAACATTGTGGCTCTAATGGACAAATTGTCAGCTCTATTGGATTCGTGGCATTCGAGAACCACTAAGGACACTCCTTTCCAATGGATTCATGGACTGAAAATTATCTATTTTTATGGTTTTCTAAATTAGGGTTTTTCTAACTCACATGTAGTGAAATTTTTGTATGATAGGATAATATTTTAAAAAATGTTCCCAACGAGTTTGTGTGAATTGCATTCATCTCACCTTACCCAAACAATCTTGCAGGAGGTAACAAAACTCAATTTTGTTACTCGGTTTGGTTTTTATGCTCTTGGTTGAAATTTTCCTGGTGTCTCGGACTGGAATTGGTAAACAAGATGAAACTTGCTATGGAAATTGAACCCAAGAGATAGATCAATTACACTCACAAAATTGCTAATCAAACATGCAAAATTCACACAAAAGGAAACTGAAATTGAAGCATAACTTAATCCTGTATGTGAATAAGTGTACATTAGCCAACCATATGAAGTAATAGGATACTCAAATATATAATTACATGAGATATTTGAAAGCACTAGGTTTCTATTCAAATTGGTCAAAAAGCAAGCTTACCAAAACAAGTCAAATCTCCCATAGGTGCAAAAAGGACTTTCCAAATCCATGAAGATGCTCACAGATTAGCTAAAGCAAGTGGGAAAGCCAATAAGTGGTGGCAATACAACTCATTCATGCTTTTGTGTGGAGAAAAGGAAGGAGGATGATGTGGTCAAAAAACAAGGAAAGTTCCTCTAGACTAGCTTTTCCTTTATGCCTTAAAACTGTAATAAAGCAAAGAAGCTTTCAGAAAAAGAAGATATGCACTTTAAGGAACCAAGAATAAAGAATACATGCTAAATATGTTTCCAGGATTATTCCAAAACACTCCATGACCCAGTTTAGCAAGTATTGACTTCTAGGAACATGTAGAAGTCAGCTAGCATAGAGAGGGAATCTAGGAATCTAGGAATAAGACAAAAATGATTTAATTAATGTCAAATATGGGTAACTATCGGTTGATTATTATAACACCCTCCCATAAGCCTAACTTTATGAGTAAATATCATAAAATTATAAGGCCTAGAAACAAGGCTTAGTCACATTTTTACATACTGCATGTCCATACAACCAAGGAAAGAGGCAAAAACCCACTGGGAAAATGCTCCCTTAAACATGGAAAAGAAACAAAATTTTGGAAATATTGTTATCAATCATTCTTCACCACATGATAAAAAATCCCCAGTAGTGATTTGATATTATTGAATGTACTCTCACATAATACTTTGGTGAAGATATCTACTACTTGTTTTGAAGATGCGCAGTAGAGTAAAGCAATGGTACCATCATGCACAAGCTCCCTGATATATTGTATATGGATCTCAATGTGCTTGGTTCTTTGTCTTTGAACTAGATGAGTGGAGATTCGAATGGTGCTTTGATTTTCACAATAGATGACTGTTGAAAACTCTGATTCGAAACCACATTCTCCAAGTATCCCCTTCAACCAAAAACATTGAGTAGCTGCATTTACAACTCCTCTATACTCTGCCTCTATAGATGAGAGTGCTATGGCACTATGCTTCTTAATTTACCAGCTGATTGGTCCTTATGCAACCATGAACACATATATTGAGGTAGACTTTTTATCTGTGTTGTCACCTGCCCAATCACTGTTAGTAAATCCAACTAGCTCTAAGTCACATTTTGCTTTGTAGAAAATCCCATGAGTCTTTGTTCCCTGAACAAAGTATATGATCCTCTTGGCTTCTCTCCAATGGATCTCATGAGGCTGATCCATGTATATTGAAGCCACACTAACTGCATAAGATAATTCAGGTGGAGTATTTGTAATATAAAGCAAACACCCAATCCACTGCCTATACAGTGTATTATTTACCATAGGAGAAGAACATGCTTCTTCAAGCTTAACTCCTGAGAGGAATGGAGTCTTAATTGGCTTACAATATTTCATGCTAAAATTGATGAGAAAATATGAATCATAATTTCACTAATTAACCTTGATTCCATGTTGGGATTGAGCAATTTCGAGACCCAAGAATTGGCTCAACAATCCCAAATCTGTCATAGAAAAGGCATGGTTCATTGCATCCTTCAAGGAGGAAATATCTTTATTTGAACTTCTTGTATTCAGTAGGTCATCCACATAGAGAAAAATAATCAATTAAGAACCATGAATCAGCTTCAAATAGACATTAGGATCAGACTTGCATCGAAAAAAACTCAGTGACAGCAGAAATCCATCAATCTTGGCATACTAAGCCCTGGGGGCTTGCTTGAGACCATACAATGATTTCTTTAACCTGCACGCTAAAGATGGATTAGATACAAAACATTATAGTTTCTACATATAAATCTCTTCATTCAGATCTCCATTCATAAAGGTACACTTTACATCCATGTGATGTACCTCCCATTGCTTCGAAGTTGCAATGGCTAGAGCAATCCTTATGGAGTCCATCTTTGCCACTGGTGCAAAGGTCTCATTGTAATCAATACCATATATCTAAGAGTATACCTTGGATACAAATATTGCCTTATATTTAAAAGGTGAATCATCAGCAGTAAACTTATTTTTAAAGACCCACTTACACTTCACTATCTTTCTCCTTGGGGGGAAATCAACCAGTTCCCATGTGTTGTTCTTCTAGAGCAAACTGAATTCTTCTTTCATGGTTGTTTTCCATCTTGGGTCATGTTCTACATATTCATATGTCTGTGGATCATAATATATCATCAAATAACACTTCTCATCAAAGAGTGGATCTTTCACACAAAGGGAACTCTCAAATTGAGATCTAGTCCTCCTAGTGTCATTAGGATTTCCAGCTAGTTCCCTAGGTGCATGAATGGTCCTTTATTCCCACTTTGTTCTTGTAGGGATGTTAGGATATGCAATTAATTCATAATTATAAGAGATATCAGAATCAGTAAACTCATTAGTCTCTTCACTTACAATCAATGGTTGTGGTAGTGAAGAGGACTCTCCAACTTCAACTGTTGCTAAAGGCTCTTCTTCGAACTGAACACCTCTTTCAATGAAATATTTTTTAGTTCTCAAGTTGATCAGATTGTACCCATTTGAATCATTAGAACACCCAACAAGTAGAAACTCTTGGATTTGGGGTTGCAAATCCTTCCTCTTTTTAGTTGGAATTTAGCCCAAGCCTTTCAGCCAAAAATCCTGAAATGCGTCACATCTGGCTTGTGCCCACTCCAAGATTTGAAAGGAGTCATACCATCAAGATGCTTATGTGGCACCCTATTCTGGATATAGGATGCAAATTTATAGCCTCAGCCCAAAACTTTGGTGGCAAATTTTTATCCTCCATCATGCAAGTTGCCATCTCCTTTAGTGGTATGTTCTTTCTCTCAGCAACACCATGTTGCTCTGGTGTGTAAGGAATATAATGATGCATCTGGATATATGCATCTTTGCAATACTAGATGAACTCATACTTGACATACTCACCATCATTTTCAGATATGAGGATCTTGAGTTTCCTCCTAGACTGGTTTTCAACCAAGGCTCTAAATACTTTGAAGAGGTCAAAAAATTCAGACTTATGCTTTAGGAAGTGAACCCAAAAATACTTGGAAACGTCATCTATGAAGGTGAGTGCATATTTGGCTTGAATCATGGACATATGAGGGAATGGACCAGAAATTTCACTGTGGATCAACTCAAGATCTGTAGAGGTTCTCTCATGACTAGCTCTCTCATACTTGCGCTCTAGGTGTTTTCCTAGGATACAACCTTGACAAACTCCCTTAGAAAACTTGATCTTTGGTAACCCTATGACCATGTCTTTGTCACTCAAATCAAAAATCTATTTGTAGTTAAGATGGCCAAATATTTCTTTCTTCATTAGCATGAGTAAGAAGAGCAGAGGGGTTTGAGTAAGGTAGAAAATGGGAAAACTTCTATACCTTCAAAGTGTGATCAACAACACCTTTTGCTATGACTTTACCATTCAAAATCTCAGTGATTTCAAATTCATTGGGGGAGAAGATGAATTTATTTGGAGACATAGTGTGAGTCATATTCTACAATGATAAGATATTAGAGGCAAGACCTAGAACATACAACACATTATTGAACTTACCATGGTCAATATCAATCCTACCCTTTCCCATATTGTCAGTTAGACAGTTATCTCCCAAAACTATTGGTGGACCTTTCAACATGTGAAGAGAGGAGAAGATCTCCCTTGTCAAAACCATATGTCTAGAAGATCCAGAATCAATGATGAAGCTAGGTGAGCTTGAGGAGCCATCAACCAAGGCATGTACTCTCTCCTTGTATTTTGAATTTGATCCTCCTTCCCTCTTCTTTGAGCAATCAGGAAGGGAGATGTTGTTCTTCTCCAGGAGTTGGATCAACATGTCAATTTGATTTTTCATACAAGAGCTCTCAAGATGATATCGCTTACTACAGTACGTGCACTTGCTCATTTCTCCTTTGTTCTTCTTCTGGGGGTTCTTCTTGGAGCCTGAGGAATCCTCTTGAGACTTTGCCTTGTCTCTCTTTTTCTCAGGTGGAATTTTATCTTTTTTCTTTCTTTTTGAATCCACCTTTGAATATCAAACAATGAAAGCTTGGTCTTTGGAAGGTTTGATGGTTCCCATCATCACCAATTTATCTTGCTCCTAAGTGAGGGATTCCATGAACTCAACAAGCTTAGGCATATTCTAGGTTCAACCTATCAATTTAGTTTCATAGAAGGTTGAAACAAACACTGAATAGTTGGGACCAAGCTTTGAGAGAATGGTCAGAACTAGTTGCTCCTCCTTCTTTTCAATCCCACATTGTTTTAACTGCAAAACAAGGGCCTTAAACTTGGTAAAATAGAGTTGCAATGATTTGAAGCTACTAGGATTCAAGGAGATCAATTCATTCTTGATTCGATGTCCTCTCATCTCATCTATATTTCCAAAAATATCTTCAAGCTTCTCCCACACATCATTAGGAGATGTCAATGAATCAAGATGAAAGAGGAGGTCTCTTGAAATACTTAGACACAGAAGACCATAGGCCTCATCCCTCATGTTGTGCCAATAGATTTTCTATGCAGCTACATTGGGCTCTACCTCAATAGACATGGTAACCATGTAGATACCTTTCTCTCTCAACAATATCTCCATCTCAGCTTGCCATTCAAAGAAATTGAATGGAGTCAAGATGATCCTTTGAGATTTGTCCATATCTCAACTCCTGTGCCCTTGAATGCACTCCCAGTTAGGGATGTCGAACCTGAAATAACAATTTGGAAGGAGATAAATTGATCTACTAAGGCTCTGATACCATGTGGAAATTGAACCCAAGAGATAGATCAATTACACTCACAAAATTGCTAATCAAACATGCAAAATTCACACAAAAGGAGACTAAAATTGGAGCATAACTTAATCCTGTATATGAATAAGTGTACATTATACAACCATATGAAGTAATAGGTTGCTCAAATATATAATTACATGAGAGATTCAAAAGCACTAGGTTTCTATAATTGGTAAAAAACCAGGCTTACTAAAGCAAGTCAAATCCCCCATAAGTGCAAAAAAGACTTTCCAAATCCATGAAGATCCTCATGAATTATCTAAAGCAAGTGGGAAAGCTAATAAGTTGTGGAAATATAACTCATTCATGCTTTTGTATGAAGAAAAGGAAGGAGGATGATGTGGTCAAAAAACAAGGCAAGTTCCCCTAGACTAGCTTTTCCTTTATGCCTTAAAACTGCAGTAAAGCAAGGAAACTTTCAAAAAAAGAAGATATGCACTTTAAGGAACCAGGAATAAAGAAGACTGCTAAATATGTTCCCAGGATGATTCCAAAGTGCTCCATGACCCAATTTAGCAAGCATTGACTTCTAGGAACATGTATAAGTCAACTAGCATAGAGAGGGAATCTAGGAATCTAGGAATAAGACAAAAATTATTTAATTAATGTCAAATATGGGTAAATATGGGTTGTTATTCTAACACTCACCATAACTTGAGAATTGAGGCTCTGATGAACAAACATTCAGTTTTTTTGAATTAACGACACCCAATTAGTGTGAGAGACACCTTTGTTTGGTGGCTTCATGGAACGGACATTGTATATTTTAAAGGTTTTATAAAATAGGGTTTTTCTTCGTGACATGAAGTGGAATTTTTGCACAATAGGAAAATATTTTGAAAAATGTGTCGAGATTGTGCATGGGCATCACAGTAATCTCACCCTTTCCTAAACACACATGCAGGAGGTAACAAACCTCAATTTCATTGCTCAATTTGGTTTTATGCCCCTTGTTGAAATTTGTCTGGTGTTCATGAATGGCCTTGAGAAGCAAGATAAAAGTTGCCATAACTAAAAAAAAAGAATCTTGGATAGACACACCATCAATTCCATTGGATTCATGGTATCCGAGTACCGCTTGGGACACCCCTGTCCAATGGATCCATGACCTAAATGTTGTCAATTTTTGCAATTTTCTATACTAGGGTTTTGATCATTGGTGTGCACTGCAATTTTTACAAGATAGGATATGATTTAGAAAAATGTGCCCAATGAGTGCGTGGGAATATCAGTCATCTCTCTCTTTCCCAAACACAATTTCAAGAGGCAACAAAACTCTATTTCGTTTCGTGGTTTTCCTTTTATGCTCTTGGTTGAAATTTTCCTCTTATCCCTAAATGACTTTGGGGAGTGAGAAGGAACTTATCATAACTCGAAAAATGATGCCTCAATGGAAAATCTATTGGTTTAGTTGGTTTCATGACATCCAAGTACCGCTAGTGACACCCATAACTGGTGGTTTCATGGACTGAATGTTGTCTATTTTGACGGTTTTCTAAACTAGGGTTTTGCTCAATGACGTGTAGTGCAATTTCTACACAATAAGGAGATGTTTCAAAAAATGTTTCGAGTGATTTGATGCAAATCACATTCATATATCCCTTTCCCAAACACACTTGTAGGAGGCAATGAAAATCAATTCCATTGCTTAGTTTGGTTTTTATGCCCCTAGTTGATATTTGCTTGGTGTCACTGAATGGCCTTGAGAAGAGAGACGAAAATTTCCTTAAATTGAAAACTGAGCCTTTGATGGAAAAACCACCAATTCTATTAGATTCATGACATCCATATACCATTATTAAGACCACTTACCAATGGATTCATGGACCGAAATTTGTGTATTTTGATGATTTTTTAAAATAGGGTTTTGCTCAATGACATGTAGTGCAATTTTTACATGATAGGTTAAGAGTGGAAAAAAAGTTCCAAGCGAGTGCATGGGAATCACAATCATATCACCATTTCCCAAACACACTTGCAGGAGGAAACAAAAAATGAAATATATTACTCGGTTTGGGTTTTATGCCCCCATTTGAAATTTGTTCGGTGTCCCTTAATGGCCTTGAGAAGCAAGATGAAAATTGATATAACTCATAAAACGTGGCTATGATGGAAAGCATGTCAGTTTCATTGGATTCATGTCATATAAATACCACTAGGAATGACACCCCTGTCTTTTGACTACATCAACCAAAAGTTGTCTATTTTGTTGGTTTTCTAAGATAGGGTTTTGATAAGTGACCTGAAGTGCAATTTATATAAGATAGGATAAGATTTTGAAAAATGTGCCCAATGAGTGCATGGGAATCAAAACCACCTCACCCTTAGCCACAACACTTGTTAGAGGCAACAGAACTCAATTCCATTACTCAGTTTGGTTTCTATGCTTTTGGTTGAAATTTACTTGGTGCCCCTGAATGGCATTGGTAACCAAAATGAAACTTACCATAACTTGAAAATTGAGGCTTTGATGAACAAACAGTCAGTTCTGTTGGATTCATAACATCCTATTACCGCTAGATAAACCCTTGTTTGATGTATTTATTGATTGAACGTTCTATCTTTTGACGATTTTCTAAACTAGGGCTTTGTTAAGTAACGTGCAGTGAAATTTCTTCACAATAAGCAAATATT
Organism: Pseudotsuga menziesii; assembly: GCA_001517045.1. Classification (NCBI taxonomy): domain Eukaryota; kingdom Viridiplantae; phylum Streptophyta; class Pinopsida; order Pinales; family Pinaceae; genus Pseudotsuga; species Pseudotsuga menziesii. The sequence goes on from LPNX010383393.1 coordinate 149,748, forward strand.
TTGAAAAATGTGTGGAGTGAGTGCATGGGAATTGCAGTCATCATGTCCTTACCCAAAGACACATGTAAGAGGTAACAAAACACAATTTCATTGCTCAATTTGGTTTTTATGCCACGGGTTGAAATTTTTCCGATGTCCCTGAATGACCTTGAGGGGCGAGATAAAACTTTCCATAACTAAAAAATAGAAGCTTTGATAAGAAAAACTATTAGTTCCATTAGATTTGTGACATCCACGTATTGCTTGGGACACCCCTTTCCAGTGGCTTTATAGACTGAATAATGTCTATTTTGAGAATTTTCTGTACTAGGGTTTTCCACATTGACATGTAGTGCAATTTCTGCACAATAGGATACGATTTTGAAATTTTTTCCCAACAAGTGCATGGATATCTCAATCATATCTCTCTTTCAAAAACACATCTCCAAGATCCAATGAAACTAAATTATATTTCTTAGTTTGGTTTTTATGCTCTTGGTTGAAATTTGTCTAGTGTCCCTTAATGGCCTTGGGAAGAGAGATAAGAATCTCTATAAATCAAAAATAATTTCTCTGGTGGATAAACTGACAGTTCCATTGGATTCGTGACATTCGAGTACCGCTAGGGTCACACCTCTCTGGTGGCTTCATTGATCGAAGGTTGTCTATTTTTATGGTTTTCTAAACTAGGGTTTTACTTAGTGACGTTCAGTGCAATTTCTATACAATAGGGAAATATTTTGAATAATGTGGTGAGAAAGTGCGTGGGAATCATATTCATCTCTCCCTTGCAAAAAAAAAATGCAAGACGCAATGGAAATCAATTTTGTTTGTTGAAACAACCTCGTTGACAGGGGTTTTCTCTTTGTTGACACCCAAAACACAATGAACTCCCTCAGCACCATCCCAAAGAGGTTTTACCCAATCCAACAACACCTGCAGAGTATATGAAGTCTGACTCGAGATGTTCAAGGGAGAACTGTCAGAACCAGGTTTCCACAATATGAAGGAGTACTATGCATATACTATCAACTCTGTGCAACATTACTTAACAGATTCAATCATTCAGTTTATACATTCACCAATTCGCATCATCATTCAGTGGATCAGATCAACATGCTCAGATTGCAACTCAAACATCTATGCATAAACATATCTATCAAGTTATCTTTCTTTATAACAAAAAATCATCCCATCATTCATAGATACACATCATAATCCAGGATTCATTCAAATTTAGATCGCAGAAAAAGAAGAAGCAAAAAGACACAATATTTCCATCCAATCTCCATCATGTCATATTGAACTTCATGGGAAAATATAGGTTCCCAAAAAAAATTCTTCAGTTTATCTCCATATTATCAATAGATCCAAAGATATATCAACAGATGTATCTAAAGCCAAGCATCCAAGAATACAATAAGCTCTAATGAAGCTGAAGACTTAACATTTGCAATCCTAAATCTATTTATAAGCTTGCGCCTTTACATTGATGGTCCACTTAAGTCAACTTCCTAACTACTTGGACCAAAATCTACAAAATAATGACCACAATCCACATAATGCGGTCCAAATATACAAAATATGACCAAGATACATAAAATATAGTTAATTTGGTTTGCACGCCATCTTCCACCTTGCGCAACATCTTTGACTTTGCGCAACATCTGTGATGTTGCACATCTAACTATCCTCAAAACTCCCTGCCAACAATCCCCAAACACAATCTTGTGGCTCGCCCTCGAAATGGTGTACTCGCTGATATTCACCTTGAATTCCTTGTATTGTTGGGTGATATCCTTGACCAATTCCTTCATTTTCTCACTAATCTCACGACTTTCTATCACTTCTCGCTCCAACGGGTGCTCAATGAATTTTTGCAATGACATCCCGTTGACCATCTTGAACTTCCTATAGTACTAAAACTGCCAGGGAGAGCTTCACACCAATGTCTTGTAATTCATCCAACTGTGTTGTATGCCTCTATTGATGCTACCTAGATTTTGCAACAAGCTTATGTAAGTTCTTCAAATCCGCTTCCTTCATGATATGTACAATTGGCGGATCACTTTGAGTGATGTCCTTAGTGTGGCTAGCTGCCCCTAGGCCTCCTGTAACTGCGTTGTAAGTTGCTCCAACTACACATATTGGACTACACTACCCCAAAATTGTGTAATCGTGTGGGTGATTCACTTTTCTTCTTTCTCCAGTTCCTCCAGCTACATTGCAAAGTCCTCAATGGTGATTTTCCTTTCCGCATCCTATTCTAGTGGCGTGCCTAGATTTACCAGGTCATGTAGATATTCATTGTCACACTTCAATTGTGAAATTATCCCCCCCAACTGCTCTGCTTTTTCCTGTGTGTCCATATCCTCAGTAATTTCAAGCACTTGTTGACAAGCAACCGAAACTGACTTCTCTAAGCACACCCTATTGTCCCAGAGTTGCAATTTCTCCATTATCAGTCGATCTTTCTCCTTCTTGTGATACTCAATCTGCTTTTTTTCTTCAGCTTTTTTCTCCTATGACCTTAAAAGATGGTCGCCAACTATCTACTCCCTATCATCCAACTCTTGATTGGAAACCCTCTACAACTGCACCAATGTCTAGGTCGAGAGTTCATTGATGTCTAGTGAAAGATCCTGAACTTGTTGAAGGGAGGAATTGACGTCCTCATTGTTGGTTTCGATCGCATGTGGCGGAATTTGAACATTCCTAATCCGATTTCGAGTGCTGATAGAACCAACCTTATGCAAAGTGGTTGCCTCCAGTACCCTGTTTAATACTACATCACGTAATGAATCTAGATGGATTTTTACCTCACCAAATCTGTCGGCCTTCTTCTTCTTTATTTTCTCTCCTGTTTCATCAGTTGCTATTATAATCGCTACTATAGTATGGCTCAATTTCTCTTCGGTAACTGGTGTAGTGCTACTAGTCGCACCCTGGTCCTATTAGTTCATAGTGTGGGATTCCTCGAATAGCCGACCCACTTCTAAATCACTTGCGGTCCTTGTTGACACTTCATCTGACTCATTCTCACTCTATGGGTCTTGCAGCGGATCCACCGGAGCATTAGTTGGTGGGCTTGTCGACACTTCCTCCATGATTACAAGTTCTCTCCACTCCATGGGTCAGTCATCTATAATGGCATCCAACTCCACATCAGACAGTTTATAGAGTGTGGGAAACCACTTCTTGTGTACGTCTCTTATTTCCTACACATGGATGGCATGTGGCCCTAGCACAAACTGAGCAACGTGGTGGTGTTTCGATACCACCTCCTCTGATAGCCATGGAACCTCCGACACCTCCCAATACAGCCAAAATTGTAGGCAGCAGTCTATGAGCTGCTCCGAATTCTTAACAAACCACAAGTTCTTGTAGCATGCTCCTTTACATACCTTTACCGCCTCAACTACCATGCTTTGGTAGTCTTCTGGCTCCATCCAAGCAACTAGCACTATGAGAATGAGCAACCAACTATAGGTAAACGGACGTTGCCTTGGCTATACTGTGAGTGCATCATCTTCCAACTGATTCATCAAGAACAGAGACCAGTTCATCTATACTCCCTACGCACACAGCTTCGTGCATGCTATGACCCCTAAATTGCATTGGTTGGGATGGTTCTTTCTGACTGCTTTAGTAGTCAGAATTCTCACTACGATGCAGACATCCTGCTCATTAATGTTTCCAACTACTTATGCACACCCATCACGTTGCAAGCTATATCTCTTCTTGAGCTTCCCTGCCAATATCTTATCATTGTCCTTCCCCCGAAAATACTATGAGGGGTCGGGCCCCTCCTTGGGAAGCCCTTTGATATATGAAATGAGTGCGACAATGATTGCTACTGACCAGTTGAGCCACATATAACCTCTATGGAAGCACACTAACAGCTCCTTCATGCATTGATCTGTTATTTATTCCAGGATCTTTGTAACCATTGTTTGTATGTGAAGTTAATAATGTTAATTACTCACAAATAATCTTTGAAATGCATGTTTAAATAGCAACTATCAACACATTAGCATATAACAAAGAGATGCAAACCATAAAACATAACACAAAGCTGATAACGGAGTTCACCAGACCCTCTGGCTACGTCTCTAGGCCACTTCCAAATGGGAAGGCCAATAGATAAAATCTTCAATTGCTTACAAAATGTGTGTTCTCAATAGCACGTCTGAGTTCTGTCACTCAGACACAGAAAGAGACTTCAAGAGAAGCTTCAAAATTAAATTCTGATTCTTCGAACTATAAACATGGATATCCTTCAATATAGCTGACAGGTCCTATGAGCACTTTTTCGTCAGAATGTCTAGATACAAAAACTGAAGCTAGATTTGGAATCCTTGCAAAAAATTAGTCTTTTGAGTATAAACTCGATATAGTTCTGAGCCAGGCCTCTGGATTCCAACTTTGGCACAACCTCCAAAACTGTCTCTGATCCATATAGTCCATAGGGCCTCAAACTATGTGCAGACTGAAACTTCCTTGGGATGCATGGAGAGAGTAAAAATGACCTCGGTCTATGTGCAATACCACCTCTGGATCTGTACCTGCACTTGCAACCAAAAACTCTATCTCATGACTGAAAAAAATCGAACTCCGAACTTGACTCCATGGATGGAATTCGTGGTTCATTTTATAGTAAACAGGTGATGTAACTTCTTAAGAAATTTCTGCCGATATACACTCAACGGTTTCACTGTGTGATTTTGGCATTTGGCACATTGTTTTTGGAATTTGGCATATAATATGTGTTCTTTGAAACTATCTGATATGTATTGTGGAATTTGGCATATAATATGCGAACACATATTATATAGTTTGAAACTATCCGATATGTATTGTGGAATATGGTCCACGTTATGCTATAGTTTTGGTGGCATGGATAAGGTTTGTTATAATATATGGTTATAGTTTTGGTGGCATGGATAAGGTTTGTTATATATTTGTGATATATGCGGTGGCATATGTATCGGTGGTCTCCACATGTGCCTTTATAAAATCACCCTTTCTCCATATTATAATATATGCTTGGTTTAATATGGTTCCACCCCTTTATGTTTTATAACATATTTTTTTTTATTTAAACTTTAATAAAGTTTTGAACCATATTTTTTTTCATGGAACTTAGCTTATAAACCATAACTATATCTAACTTCTTCTTTTTTTTTAATTATTTTCATCATTTTTAATCATTTTTTATGAAACTTCAAACTTGAATATCTTCTGTGTCTAGAGGCTATTTTTCCTTAAACAAATGTCACTAGAAGGTTTTTGACGAGCGCTTTTACTTTGTAAGAATGTATTTCCTTTTTGAATACTTCAAATTCTATCGTCTTTGAGATGATCCACCTGGATCAAACCTTCCCACTGAAAAGCTTTTTGACCACAAAAAGCATGAAATCATTCAGAAAATAAGTGAGGACATGTTTGTCTCACTTGTCCATTATTGGAACCTGTACATCTGACTCAACATGACAATCATCAACATTGCACAGATATTGTTAAGTACATTAACTCCGTTTCCCACAAAATCTTCATTCAATATTGTAGGAATAAGCCATATACTGCTCATCATTAATAAGATGAATATCAACATCGAATATGTGAAAGAGTCTGTACTTGTATCATTCTTATGCTTTATCATATGAACATTATAAAAAATAGTAGATTTATTGTGATGCAATGACACTTCCTCTTCAAGCTGTGGATTATTTTCTTCCTAAACTTTCATAGACATAAGTGCCAAATTCCGACTTGCATTAACAACTCTTTTCAATTGTTGTGTAGTTCCCAATGATTTCTCATTTTTATATGAATGTGAGTGTACTATGTACTTAATTCCTTCCGTAAAAAAATGATATTGATTATGTTCTCAATAGAAGATTTCCTTTCAATCATATAAATATGGGCTTCCCAACACAATTCCAGAGATATCTAATGAAACCACATCAAATTCAACTTCATCTACAAACTTCAATGTAATTGCAAACTTGAGATCACATTGTCTTGTTACTTGCAATATTTTATCTTTGCATACCCAACCTAGTGGATAAGGTTTCTTGTGTGGTTTAGTTATTAATCCCAATTGCTTAACTACTTCTTCTGAAATAAGATTAGATTGAGATCCATTATCTATGAGTGTGTCAATCTTGGTTTTTTTTGTGATTACCCTTATATGAAATAGTGCATTTCTTTTTCTATATTTAAAACCATCTTGATATTTAGATGTAGAAGCACATGAAGAACCAATGTTAGAATCATTACCAAAAATATTTTTACCTTTCACGCCTACGACTGATATCTTTGTTTCATCCTCAGAATCTGATCCAAGGTCCTCAACAATCATCGTAGCCTTTTTCTTCCCTTTTCGATCCTTAAACCACTTTGGTTTCAATTCTGGATGTAGCTTCCAATATTGTTTTTCATCATGTCCATCTCTCTTACAATGTCAACATGAAAGCTTCATATCCCCTTTCTTCACAGTAGCTGCATGATTACCTTTCCCTCTTGCATTTCCTTCTTTTAGCTGACTGGATTCAGCTGAAGAAAAATTATAAACTCTATTCCCTTTTGACTCAATGTGTGTAGCTTGCACACATACCTCATCCAGGTTAGTTGGATTAAACATAAGTATTGTATGACGCAAATAACTATGCAATCCTCCTATAAATTTAAGAAGAGTTTCTTGAGTGTAAAGAGGTATACCCAAACTCAAAGCTCCGTTTCTGAATTCCTGAGTGTACTCTTGTACATTCTGACCTTTACCTTGCTTTAAGTTTTTCCAATCCATCATGGCTTCTTGTATATAGCCTAATAGATAAAATTGCTTCTTTAACGCGGAAGTAAACTCATACCACGAAGAAATAATTTTACCTTTTGTAAGGAGGTCTTCCTGTGTGCTACACTCCCACCAGATGAGTGTAGTGCCTTTTAGACGGAAAGTAGCTAACTGGATTTTGACTTGATCATCCACAAGATTTTGAATCCTGCAATACACCTCAATCTAATTGATCCAATCATCTAGTTTTTCTACGTTAAGTTCACCATTATATGTAGGCAATTCAAACTTAATATCAAGTTTCAAATAAGGTAAATCAGACTTAGCCTTCTCAGGTTGTTTCTTTGAATTTTAAGAAGTAGTACTGGAACTTTCAGAAGAGGAAGAAGATGGAGAAGAAGTTTCAGAAGGGTCTTCTCCTTCGCCTGAAGCATTATCCTTTTCTTTCTCCTTCTTTATTTCCTTCTTTTCCAACCTCCTTTGATAATATGCAAACAACTTTTCAACTCTATCTGCCATCTCATAGAAAGCTTTGCGGAAGGCCTTCTCATCTTCTTCTCGGTAGTCTTCACTTGCCATTTTCTTTCTTCTTCTTGAGCCAATTTCAGGATCAAATGTTTCAATCTCTCCTTCATCTCGCTGAAACCTAGATCTTGTTAACATAAAAACTTCAAAACGAAATGGTTAAACTTGTTCTGATACCACTTGATCTGTAATTTATTTCAGGATCTTTGTAACCATTGTTTGGATGTGAAGTTAATAATGTTAATTACTCACAAATAATATTTAAAATGCATGTTTGAATAACATACATCAACACATAAACATATAACAGAGAGATGCAAACTAGAAAACATAACACAAAGCTGATGACGGAGTTCACCACACCCTCTGGCTACGTCTCCGAGCCACTTCCAAATGGGAAGGCCAATAGATAAAATATTCAACTGCTTACAAAATGTGTGTTCTCAACAACACCTCTGAGTTCTGTCATTCAGACGCAGAAACAGACTTCAAGAGAATCTTCAGAATGAAATTCTGATTCTTTGAACTGTAAACATGGACATCCTTCAATATAGCTGACAGGTCCTGTGAGCACTTTTTTTGTCAAAATGTCTGGATACAAAAATGAAATCTAGATTTGGAATCCTTGTAAAAAACCGAGTCTTTTGAGTATAAACTTGATATAGTTCTGATCTAGACCTCAAGATGCTCTGATCCATATAGTCTGTCCGGCCTCGAACTGCCTATACACTGAAATTGCCTCGGGATGTGTGCAAACTGAAACTACCTCAAGATGCATGCATACTTGGCTCGAGATGTGCATATAGAGTAAAAATAACATCTATTTGTGTGCAATACCACCTCGGTATACATGCAATACCACCTTAGGATCTGTGCCTGCACTTGCAACCAAAAACTCTGTCTTGTGACTGAAAAAAATCGAACTCTGAACTTGACCTTTGTGGCTGGAAATCCTGGTTCATTTTATAGTACACAGGCACTGCAACTTCTTAAAAACTTTCTACCGATATACACTCAATGGTTTCACTATGGTGCTATGGTAAAGGCATAGCGCTGATGTGGGAGAGGTCCTAGGGTCAAACCCATGGACCTCTCCTTGTTTTGCATTGTTTCTGGCATTTGGCATATAATATGTGAACACATATTATATTGTTTGAAACTATGCGATATGTAGTGTGGAATTTGGTCCATGTTATGCTATATTTTTGGTGGCATATGGATCGGTGGTCTGCACATGTGCCTTTATAAAATCACCCTTTTATCCATATTATAATATATGCTTGGTTTAATATGGCTCCACCCCTTTATGGTTTATAATATATATATATTTTAATATTTGAATTTTAATAAAGTTTTGAACAATATTTGTTGCATGGAAATTAGCTTATAAACCATAACTATATCTAACTTCTTTTTTTTAACCACTTTTACTATTTTTAATCATCTTTGACAAAACTTCAAACTTGGAAATCTTCTACGTCTAGAGGTTGTTTTACCTAAAAAAAACGTCACTGAAAAGATGTTGATGATCTCTTTCACTTTATAAGCATGTATTTCCTTTTTGAAGACTTCCATTTCTATCATCTTTGAGATGATCCACCTGGATCACACATGCATTGGCATCCACCAACCTCTCGAAATGGGGCATGTTGATGAGGCCCAACAATCTCGATCTCTCCAATCCCCATTCCCAATCATGTGTAATGCATGTTGTTGGGCCGCTTCCTGCTCCTACTGCTGGTAGAAATTGATTGACAATGATATCGGTGGATGCAAGCATATCATGGTCATCATATTTCATTCACATGATCGAGGGCATGATGTCCATGGTGCATACCATGCCTTGCGGTATCATCGACATCCGGACCGGATACCTCTTATTCTTCATGGGTTTCCATTGCTTCACATTAGGTCGATATGGTGTAATATAGCCAGGGATTTCCACAGTGGACACCCCAGTCCGAGCCATAGAATCCTCAGCCCCAAATGTGAACGGTCCCATTTTCCTGGACTGCCTCATCAGCTACTCTCGTGGAAGTTCACACCGATATTTTCTTCTATATAGGGTATATGGGCCACTGTGCCCCCTCTTCTTCTTTGGGAACGATGATGAACCCACTGGCATGTTTGCTACCTCTTTCTGAATTGGTACCCCAATAATTGGTGAATCTATTCCGCTCGAACTCTCTACTATTATCGGCTCACTCAGCATTCCACACAAATGCCCACAATTTCTCGACGTGGGACCTCAACATAAATCTACTCTAGAACTCAACTTCTCAATGCAACTCAACTCACTGCAACAACTCTGCAACTTAGTTTACAACTCAATCTTTCACAATGGTGAATTTTAACCACATTATGCCTCTTCTTATAGCGTCGAATTCATCGCTCGAGCATTATGACCAAATCATGAAAATGTCTTTAATAATTTCGACCAAATCATGCTTTAATCGCCCGAATATGTCGTCGATCCTGCCGATATAACAACAAGATTCACCATTAATGTGCATCTCGTTTAAGAGCGTCGTTGTTTAATTGTTTTAACTTAAGTATTTATTGTTGATTTGATTCTGTTACGGCCTTGTGGCCATCGTGGCATGACTCCCTAACCATGATACCGACTCCTCTACTTGTGCAACCACTTCCTCCTAGCGCACCATCCTCCTAACTACCATCCTATGCAGAACCAAAGATTTTTTTTTTCTTCGCCCAGTGCCTCAAGCATCACATGGCTCCTAGACTGTCCTGTAGGCCTTCAGCCTGTTGCCGTTCATGAGCTTAAGAAACATCACACCATCTAACTATTGCAGTTGTACTGCGCCTTCTAAAGAAATGGAATTGATAACATATGGAACTAGCGAATTCATTTGTAACTTACTAGATCTCCTTTCTAAAAATGTTTTTTCTTGATGTGTCGATCATGCCAAGCTTTCTGTCAATCATTCTCAATGCACTAGTGGAAACCTATAATAAAAAAATCTTCCTCTAGCTGCACCAACTGAGTTAAGCATTCTTCTAATGCTCCTTCATCATCCATGCATGTCTATGGTGCAATGCGCAAACTCGAAACAATGTATTCCCTTGTCATGATTTCCTCTTGCACATACACCAACTTTAATCGTGTATGTCTTCTCAATCTTTTGAAAGTGGTGCGATACGCCCACAAAACTGTCAAAATATTTAAATCCAAATCATTGCGGTTGAAATTGTAAACCTTTGTGAGCACGTGTTCCAATGCCTTATTGAACTCCTCGACTGTCCCATTTTCTTGTGGATGATACGGGGTACTCTTCTTATGTTGTATCTGAAGCTCCTATGTCAATGCGCTAACCATGCAATTAATGAAGTGACTCCCCTGGTCACTCATCAATATATTTGGACACTCGAACCGAGTAACCATGTTGTCAAACATGAAACTCATTGTTGTCACAGTAGTGCAATCTACCACCGGTGCAGGATCCACCCATCTTGTTAGATAATCTGTTGCTGCAATAATATATTGCGCACCAGTCCTCTTTCCAGGTGGGTTGATTGGCCCCACAAATTCAACTACCCATTTTTCAAATGGTTGTAGTGTCACCTGAGGTACTAATGGAATCTCATCCCTCCTTAATGGTTTTCCAGTCCTTTGACAAACATCCCAAGTCCATGCATAGTCCACTACATCACTGGTGAGAGTTGGCCACCAAAGACCTATGCGGAGCACATTCCTGGCAGTGGCGTGACCTCCGTAGTGTCCACCTGCAACTCCTTCATGTGCCTCTGCCAATACCTGCCCTTGTTCATGCAACATGACACATCGCTGTAGGATCTTGTCTGGTCCCAGTTTATACAGGTCTCCAACTATCAACTGGAAATTCGTGGCTTGGATTACCACTAGTGGAAAATGAGAGATTATTGACCAGGAGACCAAAAATTTTGGTCACCATAGTTTTCTTCAAGGGATAAATGACCAAAATTGATAAATTTAAGTGAGCTAACTAAAAAAGACCAAGATAAATGACCACTTTTGGTCACGTGAAAAAACTAAACTAAAAAAGACCAAGATACATGACCAAATTTGGTCACGGGATATCTAGACTAAAAATGACCACATAACAATTGGTCATTATTTGGTTATTTTTAGTTGTGTCATTCCAGCAATGAAAAATTACAGTTTTGACAATGAATTTGTACAATTTACTAAATTCTAACACGACATATGGATTCAGAGGGGGTCTCTAAATCCATCTGTTATGTTAGAATTTAGTAAATTCTAGACCCCCTCATGTGTCACAACTTAGCTATTGACACCAATTTAAATATCATTCACTCATTCTAGGCTAAAGCCTTCCAAAACCCTAGACATTATATTCAATACATTCTTGCTAATGATCATACATTTGAGACAAAACATTGTTTCAGATTTTAGGCTTTGTTAGTTTTTGTGTTAGATCTTGTAAGTTCTTAGAAAGTTAGAAAATTAACCAAATTCTTTTTTAGATTCTTACCTAAATACTAATTGCCTTTTAGACAAAGCATGATATTTTATCAAACTTCAAACATGTATTTAGGTTTGAAGTTGTGGTGCCAGGCTTCTTCTTATTTCAGACTTTGGATCTTATATGGAATCGATTGGTATATGCAGTTTACTTTCAATCCATAATTTGAAGGAATTTATTGCCATAAACCAATCTAGATAGAAAATTTTCACACTTTCATACCAATGTTATGGTCTGCTAGTTGTAGTTTACATTGCAGCTCTGTCGATACCTCTTCTATCTGCTTTGCAATGCCTCTTGTCCATCATGCACCCTTATATATTTTACTTGTTTGTACTTTTGTCAGATAAGGTACCTTTAAACCTCTTAAAGTAACCAGAGGTAGGGTTGTTAATTGGCCCATTGTGACAAGGCTCATTGAGGTAGACGGGGTAGGTTTGTTAAACAAGTGAGGGCAGACAAACCTGTAGGGGAGTTT
>LPNX010383403.1:8161-84225 GCA_001517045.1 Pseudotsuga menziesii
AGTCTTCAATTGCTCCCATCTTCTTCTTCTCATTCTTCAATTGTTTTCTCAAAGCCATCTTCTGATTTAAGTTCTTATCTTCAAATAGCTTGATCAAGGAATCAAACATCTTCGGTGTCTTTAGGGAAGACACTTGTGGTATAAGTTGCTCTGTGATTGAATCAACAATGATCTTCTTGGCCTTGATCAAGTTCTTCTCGTGTAAGGCTTTGAGCCTCATCTTCGTATGGAACTGAAACCTCTCTACTCATGTAGGTGTCCAATTCATTTTCTTCAGAGAGATCAAATACTTCCATGATTGGAAGTTGTTAACTTTACCAAGCTTATCATCAAGCTGATGTGATATATCACTTTGAAATGAGAACCTCAAATGCAAATAGCAAAAGATTAGATCTTACCGATTTGAGGTGTCCATCCTGCTTCCGGAGCTGGCTGATCTAGGGTTTGTCAAAGAAACCCTAATTTTCAAAACTTGGAATATTTTAGATCTAATTGGATAGAAAGATATATCTCTTCAAATGGAGCTCTCCAATGTACTCCTTTTCTGAAAACGGTGGAGGGAAGCTCCCGGAACAGGAATCCCTAGTTTTCCAATTTCTTCTGCAGAAATTCCTGTTACTGTTTCTATGATATCTCCAAAATTAATACTCCTCTATGTCTGCAATTTCGCACTGAGGTAACCTCGCATGTCCCTGATCCAACACCATAGGTTTCATCAGAATTGGTTTCACCAATTGGGATTTATGATCATTTTCCCAAGGTGATATGTTACAGGACTGTTCAGAATAGTGAAGTTGTACGGCATGCCACGTGTCACTGGTTCATCTTCAGGTTCTGAAATTCAGACCACAAAAATTATAGTCCGTGATATTTCTAGAACATCTTCAGCAATTCCATTTGGACCTCTGTAGCCCATTCTATAGCAATTTTCCCTAGGTGTCCTGTTTAGGGATGAATTATGGAAGAGGCTGGAACCCTAACTTGGAGGGATCATATCTCCTAGAATATAGAGAATCGGAGGATGAATTTTGGAGACAGTGTTCATCAGGATTATATATTTGGTCTCTGTAGTTTTGCAGCTCCTGAACCTTCACCAATATTGGTATATGTCAAATATACCAAAACTTAGCAGTTTTAGTATTTAGGGTTTTTCTGGCTCCGGGTCAAACTAGGGTTTGACTTTCCCGGAGTTTCACCCAACCAAAAATCTTGATCCAGGTCTCTAAACTTTGATTTTGATGAGGAGAGAAATCTTATGTTGGGCTAGCTCAAAAATTCTTCTTCTGCAAGAAGCCCTAATTTTCCACACCGAAAACTGAAAATGCTCGGAATCGAATTCTGCTTCGACAGAAAGATGCGCCCTTCAATGGAGAGTCAGCCTAGCCTTCTTTTGCTGATCAATTGTGGAGAGAGAACCAAAAAGTAAGAAGCCCTAGATTATGTAGCTTCACAATGTATTCTTTTCAGGGTGGCTCTGATACCATGTTAACTTTTCATATGCTTAGCTAAGACATCAGTACTTCATTCCATCTTTCATAACAAAAGCATATAAACAGGATCACCGAAAGATAGACAAGACAACCATACAAAAGGAACACAAAGATTTATCCTGGGAAAACCCTAAAGGGAAAAACCCAGCAAAAGCTTCCTCAATATAGATGCCCCAAAAAGATAAAAGATAAAAGATAAAACCAGCAAGGAGATCAAATCCTGATCCTCCTCCTTCTCCAGCTACTTCTCTTCTCCACTAATGCGCTACACAAGTGAGAGTGTGTGTCTCAAATAAGGAGCACCACACCTCTATTTATATTCATCCGTTCACTTTAACTAACTCATTCGACACATAGGCTCGAGTTAAATCATGTAGGCTCGAGTTACACATGTAGGTTCAAGTAACCACACTGGGGTGCTAATGACCCACCTTTACAATTAGAGGGGACTACCTCATGACTCTTATTAGTTCTTCCAATAAGAAGCATCGAGGTACAAAGTAATACAAGTGGTTCTCCCAGTAGGACCATTGGGGACCACAAAAGATACATATAGAATATTCTTCGAAGTTACAATATTTCAACACTGGCTTTAAAACATTGGTGTCCTGAAAGTTTAAATCCTTAATGTCTGGACCTCTAGAAGAATAGAATGCTACCTGAGTTGTACCTTGATATATGGGCTTCAACCCATTTCCAATGGAAGATTTTGATTCAAGTCTTGTGATTTGACCTGATGGATCCCTTATTGTTGATCTATTATAGTAATCGACAAGAACCTTTAGCCACAAACAAAGAAACACTCAGAAATATATAAAAGTGCATGCTAGAATTAGTTTGCACAGTGCAGACAAGTACACTGAATGCTTGAAAAAGATAAAACCTAGAGAGACTATTTCCTTCATTCAAAGGAAAACTACAACTAATATTTGCTAGGGACTCCAGAATACCGTCTCCATGTAGCAATTCAATCTAAATATGTTTATATTGTAAATTATAAAAATTCCTGGAATTCCCACTAGAAGTGGATCAAATTTAGCTACTGGAGATGAATTATCCACAGCAAGGATGAACCCAAATACACCTAAACTCTTGGCAGTTTCTGACAGGCGTATTACAGATGCAACTCCATATGCAAAGTTGTATGAATATCCACAAACTAGAATGTTATAGTCAATCATAGTCTTGTTAAAAGCTGTAGGGCTATTAAAACGAAAACAGCACACAAGTTTTAAATTTTAAGACATAAATATATATATATATATATATTTGTTAATAAGCAGAGGACTTCATATTACTGATAGTACACAAAAAGTTACATTCAGGCTCAGCCATCTATGGAGATGCTAGGCCAAGCGAAGCTTTGCTACTAAAAATATATTATGTATTCTGTGGAGAAGGAGAGCCAAAACCCTTGAGCATGCAGGTAGAGCTCATGAGGACCAGAACTAAACCAAACTACCAAATAAAAGCAGGGAATTTACAACAAAACCATCAGGACTGATAAGCCTGGGTTCACTGAAAAGAAGTAAAAACCATAGAATGACACAATATCTTGTTACCCAAGCAAAATTCATCCAAATCTGGACTTGGTTGCCCCGCCTCTCTACGGCATTGGGTTCACTAGCGATTGAGGAGGCGTTGCGAGGTATTCTCCAATTCTGCCCTGTATTTCATTAGCCAGCGACTCTAGCATGCAGAAGCCAGCAGCAGCCTCTTGCTGGCCTTTCCTAATGCCCATCAATGCTTCTTTGATACCTCTGGCCAGGTGGAGGTTGGCTTGGATTTCCCTCTCTAGAAGGATATGCCCCGTCCAAAACGGGCTCGCTATGAGTGGTCTACCCTGGTGAGTCTCGTACTCCTCAATTAGCTCCATCTTTTTTATAGCTATTAACGCTTCCACCCTCGTCGGAATCTCTGCCATGTATTAGGATCCCCAATTGAACGACGGAGGGGCTGGGCCATTCACGGCCGAGGAGGAACCTCTAGCTGAACCCTCCATCATGGAAGTGCTAGCACTTTGGTCACTTCTATGCCTCCCTTGGTCATACCTGCTAAATAGTGAAACTCTTATCGAGATAACCCCAGGAAGACAGACAGGGGTTTGAAAAATCTTGGCATAGATTGTCTTCTCCCCTTCCTCTTGTCTATAAATACCTGGCCTGATGTGCTTATCGAAAGAGCTATGAATTATCTGCTTTCTCCCTTGTTTCCAATTCGGGCCGTGAGAAAGAGTCGTCTTGCGGTGATTAATTCTCCTGTACCTTCTCCCATCCCCGAAAACGTGTGAGAGATTATCCCTTGTATCCATATTTAATGGTCGTTTTGTGCTCCTCCGGATGATGAGATCATACGCAGTACCCATGATTGAATTCTCACCACCAATTAACCATCCAGAGCTGTCCTTCGGAGATGCATGCCTCACACAAGTCTGAGTCGGATCCGCCATTAAAGACATGAACCTGAGCCCTGATCTGCCAGCGCTATAGACTCTGGCCTTCCATCTTCGTCATCTCGTTCATTCGCATGCTCGGTAGCTGTATTGCCTCTACCATCTGATCGCGTGAGATTAATGCCAAGCGGATGAGCTATCACCTCGACATCCCTCCGTCCTGACCGCAAGGAATGGCTGCCAGCGTCAGCATGTCGCATTACGCGTCTTTCCATCGAGGAGCCCGAATGAGTGGAACTACCGCGTGCCGATGGGAAGATTGCATGAGATGAGGTGGGATATTTGAAGATCGTCCACCTGTCATGTCTCAAGGAGAGAACCTGGTCGGTCCCACCAACATCACCATCTGCAACCTCTTCACACTTCTCCCACAATTGCCTATTCAATTTGTCCGAGCTGATTTCAACATGGAAAAAACATGCCTTGCCCGCCCCTTTGTTCGCAAGGATGTCCGCCACCTTATTCCCAGACCTTTTGATGTGAGAGAAGCTTAGCACAAGAGAGTTACTGAGTCTTTCCCTGAGCGTTGAGAGCCGGCCTTCCCACCTCCAATTGCGAGAAACCTGGTTTATGGTCGCCCCATGCATGATTCTCCGCGCGAGGTTGATTATTACCATTGATTCACCCTCGATAAAGTGTATTCATGATGTGCTACGCTCTGCAAAATGATGGAATAACATTCGTTAATTGATGTAGCTACACAAAATTGATGAGAAAATTGCAAATCACCTCACAGAAAGCGTATTCATGGTGTGCTTCGATGGAATTGATGAGAAACTGCAAATCACCTGAGAGAAAGCGTATTCATGGTGTGCTACGCTCTGCAAAATGATGAAATAACATCGGTCAATTGATGTAACTACACAAAATTGATGAGAAAACTGTAAATCACCTCACAAAAGCGTATTCATGGTGTGGGTTGTGTATTCATGGTGATGAGAAAATTGCAAATCGCCTTCCACTAATGACTTGCTCGTGCAGAGAGAAGGGCAAAAGGGTGGCTTTGTATCCGTCACTCCCGAGGGCTGCTCAGGTTGGGGAGTGAGGAGGGGGCATTGAGCAACCACCACTCCAAACAATCAATGAAAGAAATGGGTGGAAAAATTGGATGCAAGAGGTAGGTTGTCTCTTTTAGTGTATCTTTACCTCCCACAGGTGCTCGTGGATGGATGCCACGTGAACTGCATGCTGGGAGGGAGTCATGCAAGAGGACATTTCAAGGTAAATGTCTAACAAAAAATAAAAAAATATTTTCTTTTATTTTAATTCTATTTTTGTTATTAATCATGTTTAAATTTTTGAATAAATAATTGTTATGAAAAAGGGGGGTCGGGAATGAGAAGAACTTAGACTTTGGCGGTGGGAGAATCTGAAGAATGGCATCCATGGAAATCAGCTCCAGCTCTACTACACTCCACGTTGATTGCATGAAGTTTGTTTTCTCAAATGCTCGGCATCTGTTCGATCTAAGTTTGCTGGATTGACACCCCTGGATTCTATGTTTAATAAGGATTCCAGGCATTGCTTGTTTTCTCAAATGCAGAGGAATGTTCAATCCGTCGGCAGGATTCATTTTTCTTTCCATTTTATTTCTTTACAGGCTATGTCAAGGGACTTGAAACTGAATGCAATGCAACATTCAGTTGCATCTCTCCTGAAATTGTGCAACATATTTCATGCTTATGAAACACTGTAATGTTGCTTAAGAAACAGGTGTAATGGAGCGAAGAAGATTGTGGTGATCCATGTTCATTTATTTGCATATTGCCTTTTTCTTTACATGTAAGAAGTTGGTGATTAACTAGTTTTCGACTTCATTGTTGCAAGGCTTGATATTTGATTAACCTAAAGACATGCTTGCCTCAGAGCTGGAATTTGGTCAAATCTTATATTTTGTTTACTGTGTAGCCTAGGTAGTCTAGAAAACACTTAGGTTGATAGAATATCAATTTGATAAGGCGCTTGCACTAAGTTGATAGATTATCAAGCTTGGATATTGTACTTTCTTCGTCTCTGATATCCTTTCCAAGCAAGTATTCTAAAATTAACTTATATGGGTTTGAATGGAGTTGTCACAATTGCTAGTTATGACTAACTACATCAATTATATTTTAATCATTGCAATCAAATAAGGATGTTTATTTATTCACCTTCCCGGACATTTTGACAAAGGCAAAAGTTTGGAATACCACCTTTTCAATGTTGTTTTATACATTTTATTTCCAATCGAAGCATAAATATTAATTAATCATTAAAGTACAATGTCTCTTTTCGTGTAGATGATTAAAGTAACAATGTCGGTTGGACTAGGTCCGGTGGTAAACCAATGGGAAGCTATCTCCACTTGGTTACATTCTCACTACAAACATTTGCATCTAGTGATTGTTCTCATGATTTCCATAACCACTTTTAAATATAAGGGCCAATATCCTTAACGGTATCAAATATATATTAATTTCATAAAAAATAATTGATGTTATAGGGGTATTTCAAAGTGGGTCAACTTTAAATAATTTTTAAAAATAAAACTTTATTTCAATAATACAACTTACACTCAACTACATTATTGGTTGAGAAAACTGTGTTTTAATGGTGTTTAAAATACTTTAGATACACAAGTTGCTATGCAAAATAATAAAAACAACAGTGAGCAGTGAGCAGTTTCATAGAGTCCTTGTTAGCCGAAAGCAAGAACTAATAATGTTAAATAAGAATTTTCATCATTTTTTATTGTAGATTTTCATTCTTCACCTTTAACCACTCCTCTTTATTGAAAGGAGTGGTTAAAGATGCTTACTCATGTACATTTACTCATAGCATCTCCACAAACTCATTCAAAGATGCTTTATTATTGGAGAACAATCTCCATCAATTTACTTCCATTTCATTGTATTATTTTGAATATAACACTTCATCTTTTCATTATTTTAGAATACATCAATTATTGCATTATTTTAGAATATATCAATTATATAAATATATAGGTATAAGTTTTCAATGATTCACTAGCATTTTAGGGTTGAATTTATATGCTTACATTTTTGCTATATCTTTGAAGACATGGCCCTAAATATACCCAGACTTTGTCATGTGATTATGTCAGAGGTCGATACATATCAGGTGTCACAAGTAAACAGACCCAAAGTAAGAATTATTGAAGACCCTCTAGATAAAAAATATCCTATGGTTTTTTTTATGATGTTGCAGCTGATTTTTTGGGTGGAGCAGGTGCCTGTATATGGTTGAATGAGCAGCATTATCTCTCTATCAAGTTGGGCTGTGGACACGGCACTAATACTAGGGCTCAGCGATTGGCACTCTAGGCATCACTATACATTGCTAAAGATATTGGGTTGCCACACCTACATACCTTTGGCGATTCCTCTGTGATTATAAATTGGGCTAAGGATGAATCCACTCTTACTATGGTGAACTTAGAGGCCTGGTGCTTAGACACTAGGAAACTCATATCTTTGTTCACACACGTGGATTTCAATCATGTCGTTAGAGAACATAACAAGAGGGCAGACACACTATCCAAGAAAGGGCTTTCGATGGTTGTTGGCCAGCTTACATTCACGGAAATTTGTGAAGATGAAGCTTATAGGGAGGTCTCGCTTTAGCGTTTTTGAGAGCTTTGCTTTGGTTCTTAGACTTTTAGTCTCTTGGCTCCTGCTGTGAAAGTATTTGGTTAAGTTGATTATTTATTTTATCTGGATTTTGAGGGAATACCAGCTCTGTCTTGGATAGTGTTTCTGGGCTCTTCTTATTTTCTCTAGGGACATACTTCACTGATTGGTTAACTAGGCATTTATGAGAGGATCCTCATTGTATTTGATGCCCAGACATTGATAGCTTGACTCTGTAGGAGAGAAATCTCCCCCAATATTAGGATGTTGATTTCTCTTGGATGACCTTGGTTCTTCATGTATGGGCCTACTTTTGTTAACTTGATGATGTACCCAGTTCCTTTGATTCAATAGGAATGGCAAGGAATGTTTTTTTCGCCTGAAAAAAAAAAGAGATCCAAAACACGATCATCGCCAAAAACACATATTTTATTAAAGTAAAAATTATATAATATTAAAAATTAAGGCGATGAAATTTAAAAATTACTCGATTCACCACTTTAAATTTATATAATCATTATTTTTTATAATATATATAGTTATTATAATATTATTATTATATACATAAAAATATATATATAAAGTTAATCATATTTTCCACTTGGTTTACGTTATATATAATCATTATTTTTTTATTATATATATAGTTATTATAATAATAATATTATATACATAAAAATATATATATAAAGTTGAATCATATTTTCCACTTGGTTTACATTATTTACGTTATTATTTATTATTTTATATTAAAAAGTTAAATTTAACTATATAAATTTACTATTTTTTATATAAAATTATTATTATGAGCTATATAAAATCAATTTTACTATTGAAGTATCTCTTCTACTATAACTTAGATTTCTTACAGTATTTTAATTATTATTTATATTCTCAATTACACCAAATTTTCCACTCAAATCTATATTTTTTACATTATTTTGATTATTGTTTATATGTTTATATTAAAAATTAAGTTTATATTTATTTTCGACAAGTTAGTAATCACCATGAGCCACTATCACATTTATACCTTCCCCTTGTACATTTAAGTTGACAAGATGAGAAGTAACACGTAAGCTCCATATCCTAGTTACCTACTTCATTTCTCCAATGGAGGCATTAATAAATGTTACAATAGCATAGTGTGTGATATGTGTGTGGTTTTAATAGGCCAACCTCTCAAGATTTAAAGGAATCACCCATCAAATTTGCAACTAGAGGTTCATTATTTGAACATAGACAATAAGAAAGTACACGCTTTGGTCGAACCTCACGATATTGTTTGTGTTATCTAGATTTGGTTTGCCTTTCTTTGTTCCAAATTTCGTTGTTATACATGTTAGGCCACAGAATTACAACATATGTACTAAAATCCATAGCTTCACCTTAAATTGTCAACCCAAGGAGTGTTCAAACTTATGAGTTGTTGTACAATGTATATGCAAATGACAAAATATAATCTAATAAAAAATTCTAAGGATGTTGTAGCAACATGAATGAACAATTGTGGGCATCTCATTCCATTCACCTCTCATAGACTAGAGTAGTGGGTTTGGCCTCCATATCTTCCTAATATTTGATATACAACAAATAAAGGTAGGGCCACTTTCTCATAAATGTGGGGGTTAATGGAGCGAGGAGGCTCCAAGAATTCGAATGACCACCGTGGAGATACTAAACTAAAGAAATATTCATGAGATCAATTGTCCTAGTTATAGATTCATAAGCTCCACTCCAAATCATTTATCACTATAATGTAAATGAATTAAAATCAATCATAGAAATGCATGAAAATAAGGGTTTTACTGTAAATGAAAGTACCAAATTGATAGAAAGAAAACAATTTATTATACGTAAGTTTAAGTAAAATCATAATGACATAAATAAAATGAAAAAGAGGGTTCTTATGATCTTCTCTTGAGTGGGTGCTACCAAAGGGAGCTCTTGGAACACTGAAATCACTTAAGAAATCAAAACTTCAATCAAGTCTTCTTTTTTCTTATTCAGAAAATTCCATAAACAAAGAGGATAAAACTTTGTTTTTCTAGCACAAATTGAACCAATCTCTAACAACAACAAATAGAAAGTGAAACAATAAGTTGTATTTCAACTCTATCATGAAAGTCTCTATATATAGTGAAATGATGTGAAAAAACCCTAACTAATACAATCAATCAAATCCTTAATTGATGGATGATGTCTACTTGATGTCAAACTGATGTTGTTACGTTAATTTTTCATCATCTAATTCTTTTTATCTACGTGTTTCTCTAAGGTCGTGTGGTATTATTTTTGTCATGACATTTTGTGTGGTACAATTCATCATATCCCACTTTGTTACATCTCTTCTTCCCTTCCTCTGTATATATATCTTCAGTCAATTGCAATGTTGGAGCGGAATGTAGAATAAGAGAGAATTGATTCTTAAACCAACCCAACCAATCTTCATTTTTCTAAAGGTCTCTACATAAAGTTAAGATCTTAAAATGGAATGCTTTAATACTTGTGGGGAATGAGGTTATGCCTTCTTGAGAGAAAGGGTAGTTCCTCCCACATATTTTAGCATAATTGTAGGACCTTATATCCTGATATTTTCATAGCGAGTTGGTATTGTACTATATAGCCTGATTTTTTTCTCTTAAAATAAGGATCAATTCTAAATTTGAAGTTAATTGGGCATGATTCCTTAATACATAATTGGACTTAGTGGTTTCATCCCTTATTCATAGACTAATATTGATCTCTTCTTCCTTGTACCATTGGTCTTCTATGGCCCTACATTCATCATTATGTATCCATAAGTAGAAGACTCTTAATTGAAAATTTCTCACATAAGGCTTTGAGAATATTAATTTTAGTGAAGCATGTATCCTCAAGCCTAAATGAAAGTAATGTGAAAAGAAGGTTGCATAAGAATGACTATACCAAAAAGTGATGGGGTGAACGTGAGAATTAGGGTTTAATAAAACCTTGTGTGGTTTAAAAAAAAATACTCTCTTTTTTTTAACTTTTGTTTACTTTTTATTTTTACAAAAGAATTAATTAATTCAAATTGATGGCCAAATGCGCTAAATCAATCCCAACAAGGGTCTCTGATACCACTGTAACACTGAGTCGGTGTGTTATGAAAGAATCTGTATCCGGATAAAGAAGAGATCCATCTCCATAGTAAATAATAATTGAATTGATTGTGATAGATTACAATATCTTGGCTTTATATATTAGCCATTATACCTTTTCAATGTAAAGGTCACCTCTCTTTGTTTAATTAATTAATAAGTATTCATTATATGTTATTTCTTATTATTGTTATCATTATTATTATTTATGTAACAAGGTTATATTGACTGTAGTGAATGTGAGATGTCAGGTAGGTTGTCAGTGCAAGTTTGTTAGGGTGTGAGAGCCTGGGGCAAAATGAAAAGCAAATTGCATAATAAGAGGGTGGAGGCCAAAAGCCTAGCAAAATCACTTGATTTAGGAGTAAAAGTATAGCATAAAAAACTGGAATCTATGTGGCTTGAATGTCAAAATCCAGTCGATTATGTAATTCCCTTCAAGGTAGGGAATAACAAATGAGGTTAGAGCATAGTTTCTCATGTTTTGATTTAATTATGCTATTAAGGGGAAACATCATACCATATAAATGTACTAAAGGTTTTAAGTCGATTGTTCCTCTATATTATAGGTTTTATTCCACCATGATTTCTTGTGTATTTTTTTTAACATAATATAGGTTTTATTCCACCATGATTTCTTGTGTATTTTTTTTTAACATAATATATGTTAACAAGAGAGAAAAATGGAATGTAACTAATTCCCTGTAAATGTCAATGTTATAAAAGCCATAGAAAGCTAAAGATTAATCCGTCAAAAGCTAAAGATTAATTCGTCGATTTACATTAGCATGCTAAGGATTAAGGCCTTGACCCATTTTTTGTTACATCATCATGTTAAGGAGTAAGCTTTCAATTACATCGACATGTTAAAAATTAAGGTGCTAATGTGAAGGAGTATTTATGGTTATTACATGTGTTTTCTATGAACATTCATAATCAAGATAGAAACACAAATGGCAGGTTCTTGTTTCAATCATTCCAAATGTATCAATCTACAACTTTATAGTTGTCATGATGGAGCAACAAAATATATCCACCATTAGATGTCGGCATTTTCACTGGACCTTTGTCGTCAATTTTATCGGTGCATTATTTAATTATAGGATCGTGACCTGGGAAAAAATCATTCGTTTGATTTTGGGATTGGGTTTGTGGATTCAATAGTGATGATGATGATAGAGTGATCATGTAACAAACATGTAACGGCCCAGTCTGCAGTTGTACTTCAAGCACAAGGGAACTACATCATAAGTCTCAAGTATTTGCATTTTCCATGTTGGCCATGATTTCTTTTGGTCTACCTCATCAAGATACCCTAAAAGCAGAGCAAGTTGTCATCCAAGGAAGGTGTTGAAATATGCTAAAGATAGATTGTACAAATGCTTGTTTGATTGTGAAATTGTTAATATATAGGTTGGAATCACAGAGGAAAGGACAAGATGAATCTGGAACATATTGGCAAGTACCACCAAAATCATCATTTCTTATAGCTATAACTTATTGTTCCAATGACAAAACAGACTGTAAATATTATCTATAAATTTATGCTCATGAGTATAGCCTAATATGGAATTAATTATGCTCTAGATCTACGAGTTTTAAGAGTACAAACATGTTGGCACAATACCTTGATTGTTGGTTGTTTTATAGTGTCGAGACAGTTTTGCAAATGGTGAATTAACAACTCTCTAATGGCGGAAGATTCAAGCTAAAATAGTTTCATCCAAGCCAATTTTGTGATCACAACCAAAAATCTATTCCTGGACATATATTCTTACCTTTTCTTGTACAGTTGCATCCACACTTAAATTTTAATCTTCCCATTTATAAGAAGATGGGAGAAAGCAACAACATGGGTGTAATTTTCAAGTTCTTCAATCCAATATTTCAACAGACTCACAAGGTGTAGCGATGACAAATCCTTGTGAACATTACTTCCATGTCCAAGCAAAGCATCCTCTTTACAAAAACAAAACCTAGTTAAATTATGTTAAAGTCAACCTTTAATTCAAAGACTAAAAGAGTAACCAAACTATCATTATTCCATGAAATTCCACAAGGAGTGACTTGTAGTTGATTGTAACCTAAAGGTATTGTTGAAACTTTGCTCTGAAGGTTCCTAAGGATCTATCATAAGTTCCAAATTACCTATCATAACCGTATTAAGCACTCCAATGGAAAGAAGACATCCTCAAACTACATAATGCATATGTCACGAAGAATGTGAAGTCATCCTTTCAATTGTACAAGCTATGCAAATGATAAAGAATACGAATCAACAGTCGCAGACGCCAAATTCTTCTCATGAATTCCTCTAGCAAGGTGAAGCTCGGGTGTGGACAATCCAAAATTATCAAGCAAGGAAATGGTGACCAGGTTTCGCATCTTAGACAGAGATGACAATGGAAGGGCTCATCCCAAATTTTTTTATGCTTACCCAAGGTGGAAGTAAAAGTATTGAATCCGTAGAGTTGTCTCCCTTCATCACTTGAAATATTACGAAGACATGGTGCGGTCGTAGCATTACCTATGTGTTACACTCGAAGAAACCTCGCCTTGGATCGACTTTGAATTATCAAAGGGAGTCTATATTGATTATGTGGGGTCGTTCCTACTTAATTACTAAAGGAATGTATACATATGTTATCAAGCATCAACAACTTATAAATCATGGCCTGCATGGCTATGCTAGAATCTAGAAATATTTGTGCCACCCATTGTTGAGCACATAGTCATTGATGCCAGTTACACAACCACCATCACTTTCTTCCTCGTTATGTCATCAACTCCATTAATGACAGATACCTTTGGTGAGTTGTCCCAATCTTAGCCTAATAGAAAAAGCACAAGGGAGCCAAGGAGCAGCCAATAAAGCAAGCAACCACTCCTTCACATTATTATGCGATGCATTAGTCAACCAAACAACGCGTGTAAAATTCTTCAATTTTCAATTTATAAATTATTTTTAGCTTCTAAAATATCAATTTTCAATTTATAAATTATTTTTAGCTTCTAAAATATCAATTCCTCGTGAAAGGATGTATATCAAATCCTAACCGTTTTTCACTAATAGAAAAAACTCATTTTCATTTTTCAAAAAATAAAATATATGTTTTTCATTTAAAAAACAATTTAATAAATCATTTTTGAAACCATAGCAAAACATTATTAGAAACAACATCAAGAATTAAGCAATAATATCAAGTAAAAAGGATTGACTACATTGGCATGGAATAATCATGGATAATGTGATAATAGTTAATGTCGTTTCATATGTTCGAATGATTCATTTGTTGTGTAGATTGATAAGATAGTATAATGGTTGGTATTAAATGTTATTTTTAATATTGTTATGTTATGATATCTATGTCGATTATATTTTTAAAAGTATTTATATGAATGATATATCAATATTTAATTTATTTAATTTTATGGTGTTCTTATCATATTGAGGGAAGAATTACAAGGATAAATGTTTTTAAACCTATCCAAGATTTGTTATATTGATTCTTGGGTGTTATATTGATTCTTGGGAGTTGCACTGGGTAGAAATTTGAGCGAGATTTAAGATGGTTTGAATGCATAGATGGTAATGCCTCCCCACTCGTTGCAATGAAAAGAAAAGTAATTTCTTTGTCAATTCTAAAAATGGTTTGTCCCTTTTTCTTTCAAAGTTAACAAACCTAAGGGATGTTTTTTTAAGAGAAAGATTATAACTAACTTAGATTGTTTGTTTTTTTTGTTTTATATAGAAACTCGTGCTCTAAGTTATACAATGTTTTGTTTTTGTTTTTAAGTTAGTATTATTTTTTTTACTAGTTTAATTTTTAAGATCATTTTATAAGAAGGTTATTAATCTTAATTTCGAAGATTACAAGTATTTCTAGCTAGTAATTAGCTCATTTAAGAAAATGACGTTGGTTTATTCTTAAGTTGGTCTCAATGGAGGTTAATTATCATCATTAAGAACATAGTAGCATAATTTAAGTTATAATATAGAAAGGATATAAAATAAATATTTAATTAAAAAATCCAATACAAATAAAATAAAGGAATATACTTCTTATATATAATATTTTTAATCAAATATACTACCCGCATGTTATTTACAACCAAAATTATTATTTAAACACAAAAATATTTGGAGAGAGCATTTAGTTATTAATAATTATTTTAATAAGAAAATAAAATATTGTTTAAATAATTAAATTTTGATTTTTTAAATTAATTTTCTTGTCCTGTATTCATATTATACTTACATCCTATATTTTCTATATTTGACAAATTCCAAATTGTTCAAATTTTTTGGTCAAATTATACTATTATAATTTAGAATAAATCAACTAATACAAATTTATTTTTTTAAATTAATTTAAGTTTATTAAAATATCTATACCCTTTTCCACCAAAGATGTTGTCGGTTGGTCCATGCGTTTGACTTCAATGAGAGTAAAGGTTGTGAATTCAATTAGACTGGATTCTAATTGGATTCATGTGATTGAAATGGAAGTTATTAGTTCGGATGAAATTGTTAAAAAATAGCTTTAATATAAAGAATTCAGTAAAAAAATGTATGATAATATTTTTAAACATTATTTTTAGTATGTTTAGTTGTATTAAGTATATGATATGTATGAAGATTAAATAAAAATTATTTGTAATAAATTTAAATTTTTTATTAAAACTTTATATGCATGCAGAGTAAGTATGCATTATGAAAATGAGTTTAATCTATTTATTTTATTATTTTGGCTTTAAGGTAGATTTTGGTAGGAATTCCTTAAAAAATGATTTGGTAAAATTCAAATTTGAAGGTGTTCAAATTTTGTTTTTGAATTCATAAATAGATTCAGGCTTTGAATACCTTCATGAAATTCAAATTATGCAATTTCCATAACTAATATATGTAATTTTAAGGGTGACAATCATTCCTCTCAACTACCCAAATTACATTTAATAAACAGTTAAACGTTAATCAACCTTATAAACAAAAAGTTTTTAATGTCATAAAATCACAACTCCTTAGTAATAGTTTGGTGTCAATGATTATATAAACTCAAAATTTGTTATACTTGTGCTTGCTTATTTTGTCGTAAAAAGATGAGAAAACTCTTTTTTTTTCCAGAAGGAAAAAAGCATGTCCTTGATATTCATTAATAGAATCAAAGGGCATCTTAATGTGCCATCCAAGAATATGGGTTACAATCATGTAAAGTTCAACTAGTTACCAAGAACAAATCTCAACACATCAGCGTGCAATGGGGGGATCGAGGATCTTTCAGTTCAACTCAAATAGAATAACCCACTCAGAGTACATAAGGTATACAGTCGAACTATACCATCTCTATGATGAATATATCTTCACAGAGCCGCTATCTGAACCTGTCGAGACAAACAAAAAAGGTGCCAAAAAATAATAATGGAGAACATGCTCCTGCACCTAGCTCAAAAGAGCTAGTAATTGTCATGAAAGACCAAAAAACCTTCAAAATGTTCAGAAAACTCATTTTAATAAGCTCTACAATCTTTGATTCACTTTAAATATAAAAAAACTGCTCTACTTTTGATATGAAATAAAGCTCTACAATTTTTTTCTCTTTTTAGTTTTTTTAACTCTGCAATTAACATTTGATATTATATTCCATTTGCGTTGGGCACCAAGCATATCTTTCAAATTCTCAATCATGTAACATGCTATTTTAGTCAACGTCCAAAACAATAGTCAACGCAATTAAATGTGGAAGTTTGCTTTAAAGTCATAGTCAACGTTTGTCGGTTTTGATCTTATCTTGTGGAACGAAGTATGCTTTAAAAATCCAAGTGGTATTATGGTCAACTCGAACATCTCAATCCATATGTGGGACCCAAGACCCACTTGGATCGTTGGGATCTCCGCTCGTACCACGTTCAATGAGTTTTGAGTCTTGAGGTACTTCTATAAATGGCAGCGGGAGAGACAGTCGTTACCACAAAGTAGTTAGGTCGTTTCACTCTCCATCCATTGTTGTTAATTCCCCAATCCCAATGGCCGCCATTTCCTGTAATTCGCTGCAAAGTAGTTAGGTAGTTTCGGCGAACTATATTCATTATGCAGCATAGCAATAAATGCTGTGGCGGCTGCAGTGTGGACTGTTAGATCTCAAACAAATTGAGATCCAACAGCTCACACTGCAGCAGCCACAGCATTTATTGCTCTGCTGCATGTAAAATATTTTTTTGCCAGTAGTTTCACTCTCCATCCATTGTTGTTAATTCCCGAATCCCAATGGCCGCCATTTCCTGTAATTCAAGCAGCGGGGAGGATGGGGATGAAGAGGCAAAATATAGCTGTTGGGAAGTTCCTTCAAGCCCTCCTCACTGCATGAACTCAAGTCAATTAGGTAGTTTGAGCTTCAATACAGTGAAATATCTTGGTGAAGTGGGCGTGAACGAACTTACCAGCAGCTATATTTTACCCAAATGCCAATAGGACAGTAAGCACTCCAATACAATATGATCCCCCTGTTATTGACGTTTTGTCTCTGCCATTGGCCGTGCCTGCCAACAGACTGGATATTTTCAGGTATATCTATTTTGTTACTCACATAAATCATTTGAAGCCTGGTAGCATGGACTTAGGATACGAATTGTTGATTGTTTAAATTAATTTGCAGGTGAATAACAACGTTATTGAGGAATCATTGATAAGCGAAGTGATGAGAGTGGCGTTTGAATTCTTCGAGTTGCCAATAGAAGACAGGAATGAATTTATTTTTGAAGACATGATGAAGACTGTGAGATACGACACCAGTTTCAATTTTCTGAGAGATCGAGTCTTCTGCTGGAGAGATTTTGTGAAGCACTATTGTCATCAACTCGACAAAATAGTTCCCCTCTGGCCTTCAAATCCTTCTGATTATCTGTGAGCCTATATTAAAATTGTTCAGATGATGCAAGGAATGAAGTGTAATAAACTTGCAGGAGCCTGGTGTGGGCATACAGCAAAGAGATGATCTGGTTGGGTGTGAGGATACTGAATGCAATAGTGGAGAGCTTGGGATTGCCTCCATGGCCCACAACAATATTTTTTTAATACTATTTTTTGTTGTAATTAAGTTTATAGGTATTTAGATATTATCTCAGATTTTAGACTTGTTTTAGCTAATCAACAAAATTAATCTGTGTGTAACAAGTGTAGAGCAGGGATTCATTTCATGGTCGTCCTATCTTCTTATGCTTAAATGCATTTTGATCAAGATTTGAATAAGCTTCAGTTAAAAGGTAGTTAAAGAAGCTAGTAACAATTTGTTTTTTGTTTTTTTATTAAATAGTATTTGTTTTGTACTTATATTAACTCTAACACTCTAGTATGATATAAAATTATATATTTTAACATTTATTTAATAGTCAGTTATCTTTACAAAACTAAATAGTTAGTTATATTTACCAACACCCACATACCATTTTACTTATAACTATGATACTAATTAAAATATAAACAATTTCATTTATTAAGAAGTTGTGAACATGTTCAATGTAGCATCCTGTACTTCCATAAAAATAGAGCCTTTGAATAATGGGTTGCGTTCAGCCATTAGGCCCTTGGAAGATCTCTAATAAAATGCACTTAAGCCGAAGTGTCCACAAAATATAACAAGCATTTTAATTACCTTTCAATACTGAAGCTCCGAGTCGCTTCCTAGCAAGAACCATAGGTTCTTTGTTTGAAGGAATCTCGGCCCATGTGGATTCTTGGAGAGTTTGATTAAAATATAATTGATTTCATTTCTTAAGATTGTTGTGTACATTCTTCCTCACAACAACGTTTTGTTGTTTGTTTGAAGGGATCTTGGCTGATGTGGACTCATGGAGAATATAGTTATGGACATGCAACACAGTGAACAACATTAGATAATCCTCTCTCTTACCTTCCATTTTCTTAAGAGGTTCTTTCAGTTTACCAAGACTCCTTTAACGTGCTTTCTAGCTAAAGATATATGGGATTTTATCGTAAAGATAATCTTTTCCTTTCATTGTATTACATAAAAATAATCTTACAATGTGCCTTTCAAGATAATCTTTTCAATGGATTTCACCATGAAGATAATCCTATCTTTACATTGCGTTCCATTTTTTTAATATGCCTTCTCTGTTTATGAAGATAGTCCTTACTTTTCATTACTTTCGATTCGCTAAATACAGTCCTCTCATTTGCTTTCTATGACATCTAAAATTTAACTATGAAAGAGACAATCCTCTCGTTCCATGAATCCGATGATCACTCCATAGCATTAGGGTCACTTGGAGACTTTGACAAGTTATAATTTTTTTATGCACTTCACTTCAACCACTCAAGTTGACATACCAAACTAGAAATATTTATATATATATAACAGAGAGATTTGATGTATTCTTTTTATATAGAAAAATAAAAAATAAAATACAAAATTTGGTAAAATTTATTTTATTATTATATAATCAAAATTATATTTTAGTATTGGAGTAATTTATTTATTTTAGTGAGTTTAGTTTATTTAGTTTTATTGGAAATGTCAATTTTGGCTAACTCATTCAGAAAAAACCAAGTGAGACTCTTATATAACAATATATAGCCATTCAAGCATTTGACCCCAAAACTTTCTACTCACAATTTACAACACTCAACCACTTTGAGATAAACCACCTAGCTTTTTAAATTTTTTATTTATAAAACTTATAAAAAAAAATATAAAATTACAAAATTAAAATGAATAATTATTATTAATAAAAAATAATGTATTTATGATTTCCAACCCATTTCTTTTCAAAATAATTAAAAGTCAAAAAAAATATTACTTTTATTAAATTCTTACTTTTTTTCATTTATTTATTTTAATTTTCTTTTAACATGTCTTTTTATTTTATTTTGTTTTTTTTCCTTGAATTCAAATGTTTATACAATTCAAATTGTTTTTTTAAGTGCAGAAATTCAGCAGTCCCCTCTTTAAACTATATCTTTTATTTTTACTTTCTTAATTTTAAGGATTTATAAATTTTTTAAGTATAAAAACCTTAACAAATTTTATTAATTATAAAATTTGCAACCTTAAAATAAATTTTTTCATCATTATTTTTATTTTTATTTACTATTCACCAATAAATCGAACACCTTTAAGCTCTCAATATTATTATTAAACATATCATTAATACCACCTTGTATTCTTTTCATTATTATTTACTCTTCACCAATAAATCGAACACCTTTAAGCTCTCAATATTATTATTAAACATATCATTAGTACCACCTTGTAAATCATGTCATGGAAAAATAGAGAGAAAATTTTAATTGGGTTTTTGGAAGTCTTGATTTTGGATATGTAAGTTAGATTCTCGGTAATTGGGTTTTTGGAAGTCTTGATTTTGGATATGTAAGTTAGATTCTCGGATGTAGTGAAAATAGAGAGGGAAGCTACTCCATGGAAAATTCCAACACCTGATATTCAAAGTGAATCAAGGTATGGCCAGCTCATCATTTACACGTTTATTACAAAGGGCTCCACAAGTGCATCATGTCGCTTACAAAAGTAGAACCTAGGTGAGAAGGGTAACATTCATTCCTCCCAACCATCCAAGCTACATCCATTTGACAAATAAAAAGAAAAACTTATTTTGTCAATTTGTACCGGGTACACCAGCCGTTTCTTTCTAAGTTTTATAATGAGGACATGCAACTTTACTTTCGGATCAGGCTAGGTCTCCTGATTTGCCAGAGATACTTATCCATCTTGTTTAATCATATTATACCAATTTCAAGAACAGCATTAATTGTCTTCATCGATTCATCCATAACAAGGGATATACTAAAAACTAAAACACAGTCAACACTTGTCGATTCTGATCATTTCATGACTGTCATATGTATTAAAAATACTAAAAATACTACAGGTCAACTCGAACATTTCAATCAATGGTGACGACCGAGAACCCAGTTTGTCATTATGTTCTGCATGCGGAAGACGTTGAATGAGTTTTAAGCTTTGCTAATATTTAGCAGTAACCTCAAGATTCAAGATTTCTCTCCTTCGAATTTGTTGATTGAATTATCATTAGCGTCTTATACCATCCTTTCGTGTGATTCAGGCAGCAGGGAGGATTGGGAGGAAGCGGTAATAAAAGGTACAGTCTGAGCTTCAAAACCGTGAAATATTGAGGGATGGGTGTGAAGCAAGTATTTGATTGTTAAAAATTAATTTGCAGGTGATTAACCACGGTAATCATTGACCATTCGACATCTAGAGGGCGATGCTTTGAAGTGTTGAACACACAAACCTCAAGCCATGCATATTCTCTCTTAGATGCAAAAGATCATATATTGATGTCCTATGTGTATGTTAGATGCCTCGTTTATACACCTCGAGCCTTAAAAACTACCTTTAAGGCATAAGTTTTGAATTTCCTTCCTAAAGCATTGTCAAGTGACTATGACCCATAACTAGTTTTTAAGGCTTCCTAATGGTGTCCATATTACAACACAAGAAATAGGGAGGATAGGCATGGTTGTTTGAAGGGTTGGTCTTGATGATGCTAAAATATTACTATAGGTTCTAAGTCTTGATGATGGGAACTATTGTTTTTATTCATTGCCTTGTCCATGCACCAAACCCATTTTTTTGTGATTCTCCATAATGCGTGAGCGTTTTGCTTCTCCAAAACACATGCGTGTTTTGCATGCGGGTTTTGTAACTATAAAACACATGCTTGTTTTGCTTACCCTAAACTACATGTCATATGACTTGTCAGGCTCAGGCTTGACCAAACCAAACACTACGTAACAGGAGCGCGTTGTATTATTATTTATTGTGAGCATGTTTCCTGAAAGTAAGATTGCATCTAAAAGGTCCATTATCTTCTTGCACACACCCATGAGTTTTGTCTATTAAAATGAAATCTTACTTGCAAGTTCATGGATGTTGGGAAGTTATTGAAAACAAATTTGGTGACCCCTATGATGAGGAAAATGATGGCTCGGCCTTACAGATCATCCAGCAAACCTTGGAAGCCAACTTTTTCCAGTTAGTTGCATAAGCAACCATGGCTAAATAATCCTAGAAAAACCTAAAAAGGGAGTTTGGTGAAAGGGGGAACAACATCTTGCAGAATGTTGCCACACTAGAGCATACATCTATGTGTGAAGTAGAGCATGAGGTTGAATATGTATATTCACCAACAGATTTGGTAGAAGATGGCAAATCCCACTGTGCATGAACACAATTGGATGACAGTCATAATGATGACAATGAAGTTGCCAATGTAGCAACTTGTGATATAGACATTACCAATAAAGCATCCAATGGGAATTTGCACTAGGACAACAAGCTTCTCTACAACTCTAGAAAATAGAGAACATTCTGCAATACAAAATCAAGGAATCCAGCCTCAACTTGAACCTGATGGAACCAATTCCCTTTGGTTTAAGGTTGAATTTGTTTGCAAAATACATTATTCCATCTACAATTTCATTATCTCTTCAAAATGGTCTTTTCTCAAGGTCATGTGGGATGGTGCACCAGCATCAAGCAACCAACAATCATAATAAGATGAAAAAGATGTGATTTCATTTATTCTAAGATTACAATGTGCAACAATGCAATGAGTAGAATCCAGAGATTTACCAGCCTATTGGCTCTTCTTTTGTCTTCTTTATTATGGTTATGTATTGCTTTCCATTGAATCCTAAAGGGCCCAACATTGATCTGCTTCATGTCCATTCATCCTACTACACTTACACTTCATTTTTTTTCTTTTGTTTGAGTTGGTTTTCCCCCTGCCTCTGAGTTTTCTTCATCCTCATCCTATTTTGTTGTTCTCTCCCTTGGATTGGTTCTAAGCAAGGAAAAGGGTCTTCACTGCTCCAACTATAGATGCAAATGAATGCATCTTTGCAATAGTCACCTCTCTCACCTTCAAACCAATGGAGTTTGGGAGGAAAAGAAGAAAAAGGTCAAGATCTAGGTCTCTACTACCTTATTTACAAAAGTATAAAACAATCTTTGCAACAAAATTTCAACTATATAGAAGCAGTCTTTACAATAAGATTTGTACAATGAAAACACACAATCTCTACAATCTTTAGAATACTATATTTTCAAGGTTTAACGCAACTCCAAGATGACACTCCTATAATATTCAATGTATAAATAGTATAAATGACCACTCTCATCATATATGCATGCCTTCATAAAAAAAATAGGAATTCGACATCTCTTGAAAGTGTAATATATTATACATCAATATTTATTGGTGAAAAAGCATTCAGCATTCAATCCACTTCAATCTTTGTAGTAACAAATAAAATGCAATAATACCATTCTTCAAGTGTCATGCAGAAGGCCTGTGTTCACCACAGAGTGGTTTCATGCCAAAAGAGGGATGCCACAATTCTTTCATGGTGCAAGCTTGAGGGGCCATATCCTAGAGAATGAGATGATAACACTACAACCCCATAACTTTGACACAATACAGCTATTCTTCACTAAATTCAAACCATTGGTCATGCAATACAAGCAATGCGGGATTGAGAAGAAGGATGAGCAATTGGTGCTCTCCATACTGAGCAAACTTGGCTCAGAATTCTCAGTGTTTGTCTCTACTTTTCACTCTAGGAGACTAACTACTCCTAATTGGCGAATGTCATCCCTTGATGCCTTCACAGAGTCTCTAATCCAAGAAAAAGACAAGCCGATACATATGGGAGCTCTCAGAGGCTCTCCAAATCAAGCTCTCTTAGCTGGCGAGACAAGGAATGCGCAAGAAAAAAGGAAGTAGAAAGGTAAAGAGAAAATAAACATTGAATTTGAACCTAAAGATAAGTTTGATCCATCAGATGAATCCTCGGGTTCTAGGAAGGACAAACATCAAAGGTCTGATAAGGGCAAGTGATCTTACTATAAGAAAGGAAACCCTACAGAGAAGTATTGTCTGAAGAAGCCATTGATCATATGGAAAAAATCCTTGAGTAGCACAACATTGCACTCCCTGAAGATGCAAGGAAGACTGACAACGGAAAAAAGATTGAAGATCATGATGAGAGATTCCATGCACTAAAGGTTAGTTGTTCAAAATCACATGTCTTCCTCATTGATTCAGGAACCTCCAATCATATGGTTGCATCTAGAGAATCATTCTCTTCATCACAACTTACTGATGGTCCAAGTATTCATATTGGTGATGACACTTACATTTGAGCTTACACTTAAATTTTAGTTGAAGGAAAGGGTTCAATGAAGCTAAAACATGGAATGTTTAAAGATGTACTCTATGTTCCCTCTTTAGCTGCAAATTTGTTATATGCATACTAGATGACACATACTGGCCCACCAAAGAGAGTGGTATTTGGTCCTAACTCAGTGGAGATCTCAGATATCTCAATTGGGAATATTATAGTGAAGGGTGTTGGAAACCATGCCTCCAAGGCATATGAATTCTCACACTTTCTACCATACTCAGATCCAGTACAGTATCAGCTGCCATTTGAAAGGGGAGGTAAAACCATTCTGCCTACACCTTTTACATATGATAATGTTTCCATCAGTGTTTCAGATTTAGAATCCGAAGCAGAGGACCCAATTGAATCAGTTTATGAAATTGAAGATGAAGTTCACAATGATCCAAATCCAAATTAAATCCCTACTCCCAATCCTAGGCCTAAATGGGCATAAAAGGTTATTGAGGCGTTGGGAACATGACTGGAGAACCATCTGACATGAGGAGAGCAAGATCCCAGTTTCAAAAATACAACCTTGCTTTATGGCAAGAAAGTTCGCTTACTTCAGAGAGGTGCACCAAGATCCCAATGAGATGCTACATGATGGTAAGGACCGGTCAACAACCCTACTCACAGAAGAACCAATTGGATCATGTCACTTTTCCTCCAAAAAGAAGAGACAAAGGCAACATTCCTTCTCTGGTTTATCATCGGATTGGAAGAAGATGGAGAAGTTCACATGCACAGTCCTAGGATACTAGTGCACATAACGACCATCATACTACTTCACTGCACCATAGAGATGCAGGTTGCAGAAATATTTTCACAAGTTTTTTATTCAAGAATAAATTTTCTCTTGATATGAAAACTTAATCCTAATTTTCTTGCTTGTTTTCAGGGGAGGGGGGGGGTTCCCATAAGGTTTTCCCCGTTTCTTTGGTTTTATTAAGCAGTTATTATTTTTTTCATTTAGATTGTATGGGTGATATTTGCTCTTAGTTGTCAGGTCCTAGGTTGTTCAAAGTCAGGATTAAAGGGGGGAGTTGGGATTATTATTAATCCCCCCTTTGAACACATATTTTAATTGTCTATTTACCTAGCTCAGGAGGTCTTCATCACTATATTAGTTCATGGCAGACACGCCTAGGGGACATTTTCCACTTATTGCACCTGATTGCATGAATTTAGGTGCCCTAGAGATCAATAATTTTGGAATTTTGGAACCCACTCTGAGTACCACCACCAACCTCCTTCAGTTGACCTTGGTAGGTAATCAATTATGTTCATCTATGCTCTAGTTACCATCAATTAGATCATAATCAGTTGGCGTAGCGCGAGTTTGCATGATTTAAGGAAGTGTGGGTGCCTTTGTTCACTACCCCCATCAGTAACTAATTGTAGACTAAGTTAGTTATCCACAGTTGCATCAATGAGTTCCAATGGTAATTTTCTCACACTGAGTTAGCTCCGAGTAGGTCTGAGTTGGTAGGTTAAAATCCTATCTTAAGCATTCGAATTCTCATGTATGTATAACCATTGTATTACATATTAATTAATGATTCATGAATATAACCATATTATTCCAATTTTGTCTCCATCTGTGTGCAATTTTGTCATGATTAATTGAGAAATCTATGCTAAATTCTTCTCTTTCTTCTACAACATTCTCTTCTAATTTGAATTCATGTAGGCCGGTGATCATATGCTTCATAGAATTTAACAGAAAGGTTAGGATTTAGAGTGTGTAGGATTGTCTTTAGTGTGTGTTGTGACAAAGGAGTTCCAGTCATGAGTGGGATTCAACATTTCCGTGCATGAGATAAATCACAACCAAAAAAATACTAGGTTTATACACGATCATGTAGGTGCTAGCAGTGAGGGGATACCAATAGCTATCGCTCATAATCATGATATAATGAATACAAGAGAAGAGGCACACACATGAAACATTTCAAAAGGAAGATACGTATATCCTCTTACAAAGAGAAATTAAGGTTTACAGCACACGAAGCTATGTTCTAAGGAGAAATGCTAGGCCCCGTAATAATCTCTCAAAAAGCAGAACGGACAAGCGAGCAGGATGGCAAGCAAAATGCCAATATGGGATTGAGAGCAGCAGGATTATGGCATGCAGGATTTGATACCACTATAAAAGGAAACAACTCCCTAATTCATTTCTTTCATTGATCACTAATAGTTAATTTATGCAATGAGAGGTGTTTCTTTAGCTTCACCTACCAAGAGATCAGTTGAAGTCTTTTCAACTTCATCTTCTTATTAAACTATTATTTACAATCATTGATGGAACCATAATCGTGTAGGATTTGGTTTCCAACAGTGTTAAATCTTAGTCTTCGCTAAAAATAGTTTCTTTCTTTTGATAATGTAGATTAAAAAGTTCAAGCTTGGCTTAGTATTACGGCCAATCCCAAATCATGTAAATTAAGAATCAGACCATGCTCTAACATTTATTTTCGAGGATTGTTATATATATATAACAAATAGGACACTTGGGAGATATAAACCTGTCGTTATTGAATATAAAAATATAAAAACTAAATAAATAAAAATCCTTCCAAAAATGGGTTTTAATTTCACCCTTCATTAGTGTCAATTCCTGCTAGCTCATTCGGTTGAGGCATGGGTCTCAACAGCAGGTTGAACCGAATTCAATTTCCCTTAGGGGTGATCTAGTTGGGAGGAGACACCAAAAATCCATCCATGTTAAGTGTTGGTGTGGCCTAGGATGGGTGGGATTCCCATGTGACTTTGATGGTTTAAATGCCTCTCAGTTGCGGTTTCTCATCCAATGGTTCAATGCACTAACCCTGAGTGACGAGCATTTCGAAAGAAAAAAAAATCACCCTTCATTTCTGCAATTAATCACATGAAGCACTGGTGTGGTTGTGACACTTAAACACACATTATTTGTTGGTATTTGTTTTTTTCAACATATTTTTCCAGGCAAAGGTTTTTTTTCTAGCCCTAGTGCATTAAGTATCATTACACACTAGTGCATACGTATGCACCAGTTTGTGTTAATGGTTGAAATATAAAATAAATGTTTTTCTTTGTATTGAACAAGAAGTTTCGGTATCGTTGTATTGTTTTGTACTATGCAACAGTATGTCTATATTGAAGGCACACAGGTGTGGCTTGTATGTATAAAAGCACCGTGAAAAATATCTACTAAAACCTGTGCCTGCTCTCCTCTACTACAAATGGATATTTGGGCTCTTTTTATAGGAGCATTCCTAAACGCCTCAGTTAAAGGGTGTTTTCCTTGGTGTCATTAATGGAAATCCATAAATTCCTAACTGGATGTAGTTACTCTATTGTAGTTGACATGATTGACTGAATCATAGTCTATCTCTCTTTATGCCTCTTGTCATCCAAGTGTTCATCAAATCCATGCCCACTTCCCATTAACTAGTCGTGATCAATGAAAAATCAATTTGTTAGGAACGTGTGTCAACCCTTCTCTTTACTTCGTTAGTATATTGTTGTTGTACGCATATGTTTTGTAAGTCGTCTTGTGAGTATATTGTACTATCCCACATTCATGGGGAGTAATAGTTGTTTATATTAGAATTAGTATATATGTGTTTGTTGAGGCCAATGAAGGCATCCGCAAGTTATTTGTATTGAGTTTTCTTAAAGGAGGTTTCCCCCTCGGAGTGGATTGCAATCAATAAAAATTCTTTTGTGTTTGTTATTTTTGTTATATCATGCATTTTCATTATTTATTGCAAGATGTTTCTCTCATCTGGTATCAGAGCACTTTCCTTGGCATAAGTGGGAAATTTTTTCTTCTTTTTGGCAAAAAAATATGCAAAATTGGGCGGTGACTTTCAGATCAATTCCTGAAACTTTTTGTGTAGATCTAGAAGAAACAAGTTGAAAATATAAATTCCTCTTGCAAAAACACATAGTTTCAAAAAACAAATCATCTTATTTAGAGTTCGGAAAGTGGATAAATCATTGATTTCAAATCAGTTATTCTTCATAATTTCGGTGACGACCACGAAAATTGCAAAGCGAATATATTTTGACGTGGTGCCTAGATTTTTGTTCCATTAGAGTAGGAAGATGTAGAATAGTTGTTCTAGTTCCTGAAATAGGTTATAATAGAGATTCTACACAATATTGATAGGGTTATTCTCATTTTAAAATTTTCGTCTCAAAACCCTAACTCTATTTACAGGTTTTTGGGCTCGCTTGGGCTTGTTGGGTGGAATTCCTGCCAATTTTGTTTTTAATTCACAGTGGCTTACCAGCGCTATGATTATTTTAGTAGTTCTTCTTCTTTGCATATGTATTGTTCATTTCAATTACAAGTCCAGATTAGGGAATAATCTCTATCTCCTTAGCAGCAACCCCAAAGTATTTGGCCATTGAGAGGACAACGAAAAAGGGCAATGACCCCTACTTGATTGAATAGTTCCCACCCGTGAGGTAAACCAAGAGTTGTCGTTTGTGGCAGAGCGGTTATCAATTTTACCTGAGTTGTGGAGTGGGGTTACTGCCCCAATTAGACAACATTGGTGGCCGAGTGATTCCCGTTAACCTTTAGGAAGTATAACATATCTGGGGTCCATATCTATTATCAGTTGATAAATAGCAACTTGCATATGTTCAGAGCCGTCACTGATCAATCCCACCTAAAACAAAAATCAAAAAAATATCATGGTTATGGTTGTCACCCACGCAGGAGCAAACAAACAAATGGAAGGCAAACTTGCCACCCTCAAGACCAAACTCCAATATCAAGATGAAAAAATTCTCGGCCTCCATCTTCAGCATTCAGCCACTAACAGTAGATGACAACGAAAATATTCTGCAGACATTGGGTTCTATTCTTCTAGCAATTTTCGTGGGTCGAAGCTTGATTTTCCTCGCTTCAATGGTGATGATCCGACGAGATGGATATACAAGCCAGGACAATATTTCAGTCTGCATAGCACTTTTGTTGTCAACAAAGTCCCACTTGCATCCTTTCATTTGGAACGTGAAGCACTCCAATGGTTCAATTGGTTCATCAAGACTCATGAAGAGCCAAAATTGACAGATTTTTGCCAACTCCTTTTGCAACGATTTGGCCCTAGTGCTTTTTATGACTTCACAAGAGCACTCACTAAACTTCGCCAAACTGGTACTGTGAGAGAGCATCAAACAGAATTTGAGAAACTGGCCAACCACACAGAAAGATTTTCTAATGCATTCTACAAGAGTTGTTTTATCAGTGGTCTAAAGGATGCAATCTGATATGAGGTTAAAATGTTTTGTCCCAGCATAATGATGGAAACCTTAGGGTTGGATAAGTTGGTGGAGCACAAGATCATAGTTCAACAATGCTCCAAATCCATTTTTGTTCCATTCAGCAATATGGTTTCCCAAAGACCTCCAATCATGCCAGCTCCTAGAACCACTCCTATCAAGCATTTGTCTGAAGTCGAGATGCGGGGACATAGAGAAAATAGGCTTTGTTATAATAGTAATGTGAAACTTAGCCGAGGACATAGTTGTGTTGAGCAAAAGATCTATCTCTTGGATATGGATTCTCTGCCTACACTTGAAATTTGTGAAGATGCTCGGGATCCAGTAGATGATCAGGTTGATATTCAGCAACTTCCTATTGACCAAACTTCTTAGGACGACCACCTAGAAATATCTCTTCATGCATTAGTCGGAGTCACCCTCTTATAATACTCATTGATTTTGGTAGCACTCATAACTTCATTGACCCTTGGATTTCCAAACAACTTGATTGTTTTGTCCATCCCCTCTCCAACTTTGAATTCATGGTTGTCAATGGGGGCACCATACCTTACAAGCAGAACTATCATAATGTACGTATCTCTATTGGATATTATAACTTGCGCTCCGACATGTTTTCCTTGCCCTTAGGCATATGTGATGTGGTTTTGGGCGCTCAATGGTTACGCACACTTGGACCCATCTTATGGTATTTCACTAAAATTTGGATGCAATTTTCAGTCAATGGGAAAAAACACGCATAGAATGGATTACAACCAAGGTTTCACAGCATCATCAGTTCACATCACATGGAAAATCTCCTTAAGAATAATTCACATGGTGTCATCGCTCAGCTCCATTCCATTCAGATGCAACCATCAGTGGTCTCCACTACTCCCTTAGACCTACAAAAAAAATTGGATCGATATGCATGTGTATTTGTTGAACCAGTGGGATTTCCACCTTCAAGACTAGAGGACCGTCGTATTCCTCTCCTTCCTATAAGCATCCCTCCCAACATCAGGCCCATCCCTAAACGA
Organism: Pseudotsuga menziesii; assembly: GCA_001517045.1. Classification (NCBI taxonomy): domain Eukaryota; kingdom Viridiplantae; phylum Streptophyta; class Pinopsida; order Pinales; family Pinaceae; genus Pseudotsuga; species Pseudotsuga menziesii. Next base: position 38,373 of record LPNX010383403.1, read on the forward strand.
ATTTGGACATATATCGCAATGGATATTATTTAAGGGATCCCTAATCTAGAGGGAAGATAGTGATATTGGTTGTGGTTGATTGCCTCTCCAAATATAGTCATTTTGTTCCCTTAACCATCTATTTATTGCCTCCTTGGCTGCACAAATTTTCATGGACCAGATATTTTGTCTTCATGGAATCCCTTCTTCCATTTTCTCAGATCGCAATGCAACTTTCACAAGTCATTTTTGAACAGAACTATTTCACGACACGAGCACCAAACTGAATTCAGGGTATCACCCACAAACAGATGGTCATACTAAAGTTATCAATAAATGTTTGGAAACTTATCTTCATTGCTTCACCTATGAACAACAACATCCATGGGAAAAGTGGCTCCCTCTTACCAAATGGTAGTACAATACCTCCTACCATAGTGTGCATCTAAAACAACTCCATATGAATTCGTTTATGGTCAGCCACCATGAGTGCTCCTTCCATACACCCTCAGCAGTTCACCAGTTCAAGCAGTTGACACAGTTCTCCAAAACCGAGATTAGATTCTTCACATTTTGCAGGGAAATATTCGCATAGCAAGAAACCAAATGAAACAACAAACTAATCAGCATCGTTCTAAGCGCACTTTTCAAGTCGGTGATATGGTTTTTCTTCATCTACAGCCTTACAAGCAATCCTCCCTAAAACTCAAATGGCGTCGTAAGCTAGATCCAAAGTGGGCCATCTAACGTTCTTCGGAAGATTGGGTTCGTTGCTTATAAATTAGAACTTCCTCCTTCTTCTCGCGTTCACCCAGTATTTCATGTCCCTTGTCTTATGAAATTTATTGGCACCAACATCAGAGCACAAATTGTTTTACCGGAATTGGATAATGAAGGATCCATCATTTTGGAGCCAGAGGCCATCCTCAATAAGCGCACTCATCCGCTTCATTCTCAATCCACTACAGAAGTACTAATTCAATGGCATGACATGCAACCAGAGGATGCTACATGGAACCACTCCTTCAGATTCAACTACAATTTCCACATCTGAAGATTTGAGGACAAAAAATTTCTAAGAGGGAGGGGACGTTAGGAATCCATTTCAACCCTTCTCTTTACTTCATTGGTATACAGTTGTCGAACACATATGCTTTGTAAGTCGTCCCGTGAGTATATTGTATAATCCCACATTCATGGGGAATAATAGTTGTTTAGATTAGACTTACGATATAAGTACGTGTTGAGGCCAACGAAGGCATCCATGAGTTATTTGTATTGAGCTTGATCAAAGGAGGCTTCCCCCTCGAAGTGGCATGTGATCAATAAAATTCCTTCTATGTTTTTTTATTTGTGTTTTATCGTGCATTTTCATTATTTATTACAATAGGTTTTTCTCATAATTATACTAGTCGATCGATCAACCATATTTTTGTTGTATGTCAACTTCTATTTTAGTTGACCATCGATTTGCATGCAAATATATAACACACCCAACAAAGATTCATGGACTTCCGTGGTAGAATCTACCGCGCAGGAGTATTGCATTTTCACGAGCGTGATTTGGCAAGGAGTTTGATTGTATTTTCCCCAGCCTTAGAACATACTACTGATGCCCCAGCCTTAGGACATACTAATGAGGAGTATCTAAAGCATATCAGAAAACAATTAGCATGTGCTGCAGCCTTTAAATATAAGAAATTTCTATTTTTTGTTTTGTATATGGTGCTCTTTGTGTGTGTGTGCATTGATTCAAGTGCATCTATATATTTATATAGCACCGTAATTTTTAAAAAAGTTATGGTTTCAAGGCAGTGTTTTTAGTTTACTCAAATTCACTATGGACATATAACTTTTTGTTTATTAAGTGGTACTCTGTAAATATATTGATGCACTGCAATGCTAGAGTGTCTATATTTTTAGAGAGAACTGCATTTTTTTTAAATATTGTTTATGGTTTTAAATATGTGCATTCAATTTACTTAAACGCACCATGGACCCTAAATTTTTTATTTACTAAACGATGCCATGTATATATAACGATGTACCATAAGTAGTGTGTCCATATATTTAAAGAGCGTTGCTTTGTTTAAAAAATTAATTTAATGGTGTCAATAGAGGTGCATTTCATTTCCTCCAACGCATTGTGTTCATATTTTTTTTAACTAAATGGTGCTCTTTAATTATACCAGCAAACCATTAGCGGTGTGCCATCATATTTACAAAGCAACGCATGTTTAAAAAAAACATGGTTTCAGTTTCAATGCATTACGCTTTTTTGTAATGAATCAACTATGGTGAATGAATGTTGAAATTTGGCCCCCACTACTTTTTTTACATAGTGCATCGATAATAAGGTGCGAGTTGAGCTTACGACATGCACTGCTAATAATTTCAAATTTTTGGTTAAAAAATTGCAAATTTAAGTGAAATTTTAGTTTCTTATCCGCTAAAAAGCTTAATGAAAAGGTAATTGAGACAATACCTAGACTCTTGTCTTTCTCAGAGACATGGTTTTCACGTACACAATGAAAAGGTAATAGAGAAAATACCTAGAGTCTTGTCTTCCTGGGAGGCATGGTTTCCACCAGTTTGGGAAAATTCCAACGAACCAAACCAGAGGAGAAATGTGACAACAAATGAGCACCACATGAGGGGTATCAGGAAGAGAATACTGTAGCATTGCTTAGATGGCCTAGGAGGTCTATCGTACTAAAAACTGAGTAAATTCTTGTCCATGAAATTTGTTTTACCCTATTTCATTGTGCCCAAGTTAGTGACACACCAATGGGCCTTGTATATGGGGTGCATTAGTGCACTTCTCGATATAGACAGCACCATTAGGTATTTTTATTTTACAAAATGCAAAGAGAATTTTTTTAATACTTTGTGCATTATATTGAGTAGCGCATCGATGCACCTTCGAATTTATAACACACTAGGGTTCCCTATAGGAAAATTTGAAAACAATTTTTTTTAGGAAAGGTTTTTTTTTTACATAAAGTTGTGTGTGCTATTGTTCATTGCACTAGTGCGTTGGTATCATTCCCACACACCAAACAATTTTGCCACAAAAAATAAAATGAACGTATTTTTACAAACTATGTCAAATTATTTTGACACTAGTGCTTTGTTTCATTAGGAACACTAGTGTGTGTTTGATGTTAGCGCACTAATGTGGCTAGGTAGATCGATAGCACCATTTTTTTTCTTTTAAAAATAATTAAAATTTATGTTTATATTCCTTTGGAATGATGTGGTTTACTCTGTAACGCATTTCGGTATTTGTGTTGTTATCACTCATTGTCAAATTTTGTCGGGAAGTAAAAGTGATATAGTTTTTTAAATTGCATCAAACTTCCTAATTAGGCGCACTAGTTTATCGATGCTTGTACTATATTGGTGCAGTGGTGCGTCTGGTGGTGAAATGCACCTGTACGGTGTATGTTTATATGCGCACCAAAAAAACCCTTTGCTAAATCCTTCCCTAGCAACCTCCACTATAAACGGATAAATGGGATGTTTTTGTGAAGGGTCCACAAAAACCTTCGCTAGAAGGTATTTTCCTTGTAGTGAAATATATCATTCATCTGAAAATACATGAGACATTGAAGAAATCATAGAAAATGTACAAGGTCTGACATGATGAGCACAATATTGAGAAAATATTCAGGGTGGGGGGCAAAGTTTGGTTGCATCTAAACAAAGAAAGGCTACTAGGTCCTAGTAAGAAGAACAAGGTATGATCATTTTGAAGTGTTGGACAAAGTGGTTTGATAATGCCTACACGCTTAGTCTAACCCCCATATATGTGAATTTTCTCAATAGTGAATGTTGGACCAAGAAATTGATGGGCAAGTCTTACATGCAAAATAGGACTTAGCAATAGAAGCTCAAGCAAGTAGTAGAAGATACAATTTTACAAGAGAACTCCAAAACAACCAGAAAGGAATAGCATGAACTTTGGCATGTTGGGTTGAAATGACAAATTCCAAGTAAGGTTAAATGGTACTCTAAAGAGAAGGTAGAGGAAAAAAATTACCACCTCCTTCAATAAAATCTTTCGGGGACCAAAAACCTCCCTAAATGGGGAGGTATGAACTGAAATGGATCTTTATATAATTTTTAATATGAATTGGTACAGGTTCTATATGTAAAAATTGGAGCTATTGGTTTGTGGAGCCTATTATTAAGGGGAGGCCCCATTTTGGTGATTTTGAGTCCAAGAAAATTTAGAGCCTATTGCGTATTTCAATGGCCATTCTTCTTGTCAAACTTTGTGAACAAAGTTTCTAGCCTCTCCACGCCATTCTTCACAAGAGAGCTTTCTAAATATGCAAAAATCACCTCAATTGGAATTGGTATGATGGGGTTAAGTCTCCCACGAGTTACCTTATCATGTTGACCAACATGATGGATGCCACATTAACATGGCTACTCACCTTTGGAATTTAAAAAATATTTTATAACTTCAAAAACCATAACCCTAATAAGGAAGCTAAGGATAAAAAAACCCTAACCCTATAGATCTAAGGATAAAAAAACCCTAACCCTATAGATCTGATAGAGTTGTAATATTTTCTTAACTTTTTTCATTTCAATTTCTTCAATATTTTATATAATAAATTAGTAACACAAAATATAAATTTTAAGTAAAACACTTCGTAATAATTTTAGAATGCAGACACCTATAAGATCTGTTGTGCCTTCCACAATAATGTACAAATCACCAAGCATGTGGTGAAATAATCTACACATCACCGAGCACGTGGTGCATTGGTAGACTACCCACAACTCCATTTCTCTATTGGTAGAGGGTTGGCCTAAAGAATGCTTGTGAATACTGTGTGGGTAATGTATTTAATTATGTGTATGATTATAAACTCATATTTATGTTTAATTAAATGTGTATTGGTGCCTAATTAAATGTGTATTGGTGCCTGCCACCACCATATAAGCCAGCACACTGGGTGGAGGTTCCTTCAGCCACCCTTCGAAGCACTCCAACAAGTGAGCATTGACAGCTCTCTGCACAGCTATCCACGTATCAGCAATTGGATGTATATATTATTAATGTTTGCTGGTGGTTGTGCAAGCGATGGCAAGAGGAGTGTTGTTCGAGCCCCATATAGTCATTCCACAGCCAAGGTATTCACCCTCAATACCTTACCTTGTGAGTGGTCTGTTAGCTTCAACCATCAACGTATAGCCATAAAAACAGACATTGCATTTGTTATGGTGGTAAACGCTGTGAAAACAAAGCTTGTACTCTTGTTATGGCTGAGAAATAATGTCTTTACTCTTGTTATTGCTGGGAAGAGTTGGGAATGGAAATTAATTCATTGTTGGGGTGAAGAACGAAGTGTTTGGTATCTTGAGTATTGCTTGAATAGATATATATCTGAATGAGATATGGTTGATGTTGACATAATATAACTGTAAAGTGTCTGTTCTCCATTACTTTGACATCTCGAGAAACAAACCAAATAATCTGAGCATTGAAACTATATCAGAAACAGAGATCTCCTTTTCGGTATTGGATCCATATGGAAGAAGCCTAATCTCTGTTAATTTGTAAATTACAAAGACACTGTTGAGCTCATAAGCCCACCGTTTAATGATCAAAGAAACTATATAAACTACTTAAATTTCAATACTGAATTAAATCATTTGCAGGTTAATTATAAATCGAAAACCAAGTGACTGGCTGAGAGCCAAATAATCACACTATCTCAACTCAATACTAACTCAAATTTCAAAAATATATATATTTAATGGTTATGAGATAGGGAAGTAGTTTATATAAGTTATGATTTAAGATTATTTTAAGAAATTCATGCATAAAATTAAGAATGGCATATGGTTAAGATTGCATAATCAAATTTAAAGAGTTGAATTATTTGTTCAAACCTTGCCAATTGTTTTTGTGCTCTTTTTTTCCTTTTTTATATCTCTTTGAAGCTCTTCTGCTTTCCCTGTTCTGCAATAACAATCCTTGCTGCCCTCTTCTCATTTACAAGACCCTTCTCCTTTTGTTTCCCCTTGAGCATCTCCTTTTTATTTTATTTTGCCTCAACCAAGATTTCGACGTCTTCCTCTTGAAGATAATAACTGTAAACTCTTTCTTAATTGAATAAAATCTAACGATCATGTCCCTGCTTGGACCATTAGAATTTCAAAAATGAAAATTTGCAATTTAATAAAAATAACACAGTCAGATTCAGTAATGATATTCTGAAAATATACAAATTTTATAACAGTTAAACTTATTTTATTTCAATGACATTTAAGCTTTTTTTTTTGAAATGTCATTTGTTTAACAATGACAGAGCCCTCTGCTCTGACTGATCGATGGCTCAGTCCTATGTGCGTACTCGTCTGATCGATACTAAGGAAGAAACATCAACGAGAAAATATTGGCAATTGGTAATCATCAATTGGTCCAGTGACTAATTTGGTGCGTCGTGGCATTGAAGCCTTATGGATTCTAGGAATGCCCTTGCTTCGACGTGCTCCTTGGTAGTCAGCAAATTCATGAACTCGGCGAAGTTTGTCTCCCGATACAGTGGCGGGTAGTGTTCATCAATGAGCTCCGGCGCAGGACCAATTTTTGCTTCGAAAGGCATGGTCATCAAAGCCGCCACCGAAATACGGGATCTATCTGAGTTCACAACTGCTCGATGCACCACGCTCTTGTATTTTCCATTGCTCAGAATCTGAATGTATCACATATTGTACGACAACATTACAAATCAATGGCTATGTTTAGCAATAGAGGAAACATAATTAGTGAGTATCAGTAAGTACCTCTATGTGATCGCCGATGTTTACCATGAAAGAATTGGGCAATGGTCGTACTGCCTTCCATTGGCCATCGTGCAGCAATTGAAAACCTCCAACAGAATCCTGGGATAGAATGGTAACACAGCCATAGTCTGAATGTGGTGGTATGCCTAAGGTAAGCTCTGGTTCTGGACAAGCAGGATAGTAATTGAGAACCATAACTTGGCTGCCTTCATCTCTAAAACCGTTTTCTACAATATATTTGTTGTGGGGCAATCCCAAGCTCTCTACTATTGCAGTCATTATCCTCAAACCCAACAACCTCACCTCTTTGCTATATGTTGACACCACGCTCCTGCAGGCTTATTATGCTCAGCGTGAGATAATATCAACTTCATTCATTCATTGCATGATCTAATCAATTTCCATAAAGACGGTTAAAACAGTAATTAAAACTTGTAATTATTAAGGGAGAGTTTAGCATACCACTTAGGTAGAAAGGTTTTTTTGTTCAGAACTTGAGGGTACTACATTCAGTACATGGATTTTCTTTTTTATGGAATTAGACAATGAGCTTGTACAGGTATGAAGAGATGGAAAGCTTATGTATTCAGTAGACGGATTTTCTTTTATATAGAATTAGATAATGAACTTGTACAGGTATGAAAAGATGGAAAGTTTAAGAAGTAAACCTAATAATGAAGAAAGCCCAATAATAAAGACCAAAATGGAATTAGATAATGAGCTTGTAAAGTATGAAAAGATGGAAAGTTTAAGAACTAAACCTAATAATGAAGAAAGCCCAAGAATAAAGACCAAAATGAAGATCAAGTTGATAACTGAAGATGAAGATGAAGAGAAGACAAAGTGAAGACAAAGATGAAAATAAAACCAAAAAAAAAGATGAAGATGAAAACAGTATATAGCAGTAATAGAGAAACACTTTTTTAAAATTGTTACTTTTAATAAAATTATGGAAAGTGTTAAAAATAGTAATTAAAACATATGGAAAGTGTTAAAAATAGTAATTAAAACTTGGGGAATGGTTTTTTTAGTGGAATGGGCAACTTGGAGAATTAGCTATACCAAGGCGTCCCACACACCTCACAAGCATGGGACACCAATCCCGGTGTGATTTGAACTCGTAACTTCTAATTTACAACATGTGACTTCATAGCAAGTAAACCACCAATGAACCACACTCACAAAACTTAAAAAATGTTAAAACACTAATTAAAAATTGTAATCTTTATAATGCTTAAACACTAATTAAAACATGTAAACTTTGTTAGTAAATATCTACATTGAAGAGAGTTTAAGAAGCAGCATTAAATATAACAATTGGAATAGTAGAGCAGTAAACAAATCTCATGAGACTCTGGAGACTCTTATAATGTAATTTCCCACGTCTAAATACAACCCAATTTCAATCATTCCAAGAAAGCTTCTGGTTTATCATCTTTGTTTTCCTGTATTTTCTGTGTTCAGTGTTTAAACAAAGACTCACCGGTAATCAGAAGGGTTTGAAGGCCAGAGTGGAAGCATTTGATCGAGGGGATGACAATAATGCTTTAGAAAATCTCTCCAGCAGAACATTCGACGACTGAAACTGGTGCCGTATCTCACTGACTTCATCATGTCTTCAGAAATAAATTTGTTCCTTTCTTCCATGGGCAGCTCGAAGAACTCACACGCCACTCTCATCACTTCTTTTATCAATGATTCCTCCACACCGTGGTTAATCACCTGCAAATTAATTGTAAACATCAAGGCTTCGTATCCTAAGTCCATTCTACCCATGTTGAAATGATTTAAGTGAGTAACAAAATAGGTATACCTGAAAAAATCCGGTCTGTTGGCAGGCACGGCCAATGGCAGAGACAACTTGGGGGCGGTGCGGGCCTTCCAAACCGGAAATGTCAATAATCGGCAGATCATATTGTAGTGGAGTGCAGCTTACTGTTGAAGTAGCGTTTGGACGCTTGTCCTCAGGCAAAATAAACCTGCTGGGAAGTTCCTTCACGCCCACCTCACTCAGATATTTCACGGTCTTGAAGCTCAAACTGCACCTTTTATTTACTTCTTCATCCCCATCCTCTCTGCTGCTCGAATCACTGGAAATGCGGGCCATTGAAAATCAACAATGGATAATTAAAATTCCAAAGAATGGATGCGGGCAGACTTAAGATGGGAGAAGGATACTAAACACACAGCCGAGCCGACAGAATTTGAGGGGATGGGTTCGTTTCTCTCTGCCGCTGCTATTTATTACTGAATCTCAAGATTCTTTTAAACGTCTTCCACGCCTGGAACCAAATGACTGAAGAACGATTTTGACTTTTCGGCTGATTTTCAGCTGTAATCTGATGAGTTTAACTTACAAAATTTGAGTTTAACTTACAAAATTTTGTAGTTTTCGTTGTTTGTTGAGCGATTTTGGATCTTAAATATATAAATGAAATCATTTAATCATCTGACAGAAAAACCTCCAAACTCATGTAAGATCTAACAATATGTTTAGAGATTTTGAAAATTCAATGAAAATTCCTAACCATAAACGCTTAAACACATCGTCCCCTAATTAAACACCTCGATGACCAAATTGTGTCCTCGGTCCTACCGGCTACCATGGATTGGTTTTTTTAAAGGTTCCCTCGGTGAGTCGGTCCTACCGGCTACCATGGATTGGTTTTTTTAAAGGTTCCCTCGGTGAGTCGGTCCTACCGGCTACCATGGATTGGTTTTTTTAAAGGTTTCCTCGGTGAGTCGGTCCTACCCATTGATTGTTTTAAAAAAAAGCCGCAGTATATGGCGCACTCGTATCGCTCTCGCCCAGAGATTGTGATGTTCGAGTTGACCTTCGATGCCACATGATATGATCAAAATCGACAAGCGTTGACATTGTTAATTTATAAATATCTATTATTATTGTGATTCATTAAGCATGCTAGAGTGGTTGACATTCTGTATTTTCATATATCAATTATTATGGATGGAAGAATTCTGCAGTTGTTGGCCATTATTGTTATTTTGATTGGTATATGAAGAATAACAACAGATCGATACGTGCCTCTCGCCAACCAGGACTGACATTAGCCAAGCACCCGCCAGGGAACGACCTGGTTCGGAGAACTTGCATATCCCAAAACAAAAGAAGTGGGAGTACATCGAAATCAAAATTCTGTCATGGTTTTCTTAACAATTTAAAAATGATTTGACAAGTCTTTTGTGTTCAAAGAGCTTAAAAGAGATGGTGGAAGTATATATAAAATAAAATAAAAATCTAGTTATGTTAAGGAATGGTGTGTTTTAGATAAGACACGATTAATAAGTGATTTTGACAATTTAAATGTTTTTGAGTGCAGTTTTTTAAATCACAAACCATTTTTATATTAAATGATGGTTTTTTAGACCATATAACACTACTCCAAGTTATGAAAATTAATGATGATGATGATTAACGTCCACTGAGACTAACTTTGTTCTATCTGACTTTAAGAAGAAGGATGATACTTCGTTTATTTTAAAATCTTGCTCCTGTGCTTGGCTTTCAAAAAACTTTCCAAACTCATTATAATTTTGACAAGTTAAAAAATTATAAAAATTTGTATTACAGTGAATAATATGAACTCAGAACAGATATTATATAATTTAATCTTTACTGAATAAAAAAAAGTCTATAATCCAATCTAAAATCAAACTTGAAATTTTACAAATACAATCATTATAAATTAATAATAAATTGATAAACTAATACTAAATTAAGTCGGTCATTGTTTCAGCTGTCGTATTAATTTCTTCGTTGGAACAGCCTGACTATATATCAAAGTCAAAACTTAAAAATGAATTGAAGAAACTGTGTGTACTACAACAAACAATTAAAATTGTCTCTCTTATTTTATATTGAAGGCGAGGGTTCTTTCCCAAACAGGGACCGAATCATGGCAGGGTTTGACGTTATGATTTAACACTTTTAGCGTTATGATTAACACTTTTAGTAAGGCTGTGATTCTTTTTATTTTCCAGATGGTATGATATTACGAAACTTTCATTACTGCTACCGACTACATGGTAGAACTCAATATATACATTGATTCTAATATTCCCAGATTATGTAACAGGACTTGTTTTGAGACTAGAATTCATTTGGCTCTTCACCCAAAAATTCACAAATCTAGGAATATTGGACATCCTCTAAATCGCAGTTTCCTATGGCTTTTTTTGATGGGGCAGCTGTTGCATCTTTAGGTGGCGCCGGCGTTGTCACCTGGTTAAATGATAATCTTTTATTTTCTATTACTCTTGGATGTGGCCTCAATAATCTTTTCTTTTCTATTACTCTTGGATGTGGCCCCAGCACGAACACTAGAGCGGAACTACTGGCACTCTCGGCACTTCTGTCACTTGCCAAAGACTTTGGATTACCCAACCTATATGTCTTTGGCAACTCCTCGGTGATTATAAATTGGGTCAATGGTGATTCTTCACTTAACATGGTGAATCTTGATGCATGGTGCTACAACACCAAAATGCTCTTATCAGCTTTCACACATGTGGATATCAGCCATGTCTATAGGGAGTAAAACACAAGGGCAGATACTTTATCCAAGGCAGGGCTTAAGGAGGATGTGGGCAATCTTACACTCTCTGAAATATGTGATGGAGAGGCAATGGAGGAAGTAAGAATGCAGTTATTTTGAGAGCTTTGCCTTGCTTTCCTTAAAAATGTGGACATTCTGTCCTTTTTTTTAGTCTCACCTGATATGTTTTTATTTGGGTGATATTTGGGTGATATTTGGGTGATTGAGAGGTCTATTGTCTATGTTTAGACCTCTGCCCTGCCTTGGATAATGTATTTGGGCTCTTGTTATCCTCCGTAGTGACATCTTGGTTGTCTGCTACAGACTACCTATGAAGAGATATTTTATGACTTAGTGCTCGGGATATCAGTAGTGGGTCTCGACTGTTTTGTTTTTTAGTATTTTCAGTAGAGTGTTGGTTTATGTAGTGATGAGTGGCTGTGTGTTTATGTGACCACTACATTATGGTCTTTCAATTTTATGTTGATGTACAAAACTCTTTTGGTTCAATAGAATAATACCAAAGAGTGCTTTTTTCGATTGAAAAAAAAAATTTGAAGCAATAACCAACTTGCTGGTTATTCTTAGCTTACAAATGAGTAATTTTCACTTTAATTAATTAATTTTAATTATATAGTTATTTGAATAATTTACGTAGTTAAATTATTGGTCATAAAAATCTTAAAGATAAAATAGATAACATACTTGATAATGTATTAAGATCATAAGAATTTAAAAAAAACATTGTAACCATATACAAACAAGTGCCACGGGTGGCTAAGTCCATGCCATGAAGTAATATTGTTTAATATTTGGGTGTTTTGCTTTGTGTTGGTAATAAGTATAAGATGTTTTATGGTAGTATTTGCATAAATTACATAAATTATTTATCAAGTATCATACCATGGCTGATTTGATATCAAGATCATAAGAATTTTAAAAAAAACATTGTAACTATATACAAACAAGTTGCCATGAAGTAATATTGTTTAATATTTTTGTGTTTTGCTTTGTGTTCTTAATAAGTATAAGATGTTTTATGATAGTATTTGCACAAATTACATAAATTATGTATTCTTTGATTATATTGTTAAAGTCTTGTTAGAAGCCCATCAAAGTATGCAGGGATGCCAAGGAGAGGAAACCGCTCCCAATACCCATGCCCCCATCCTTATAATAACGCTTCATAAAACTGTAAACCAATCAGCCTGAAAAAAAAATCAATTTTTTTATTAATTAATAAATAAATAAACCTTTGGTTAAAAACATATATTACATTACAGTCAACTAAAAGTAATACCAAATACCCTGCCTAGGCAGAGACTAATAATATAGGCCGCCAGAATCTTCATAGGAAAGTGACATCCAACGTCAACAAAACCATGTATTGATCATAACATCCCATTTAAATATAAGCCATGTGCTTGTTAATATTTTACTATATTATTATTATTATTATTATTTTTATTTTTATTTTATTTTAATTCATTTATTATATTTATTGTTTTTGGAATTAGATATGTATAATTATTATTTTATTTAATTATGGTCATATATTTAAAAGTATTGATATATCAAGACTTATGGTAAATATCAAGAATTTTTAAAATTATAGTTATGTAAGACTTATGGTAGATATCAATCATTTTTAAAATTATAGTTATGTAATGGCAGCGTACAAAATTGTGGGAATGGTAAATAATACTAATAATAATAAATAGAAAATAAATAATATAAATGAATAAATAAATAATAAATTTTAAATAATATTTAATAATAATATATGTTCAATTATTTATACCATGTTTTAGTATGGTTGACTTTAATTCATAGTTGACCTTAAATCAAGGTGGACTTTGAACCTGTCAAATTCTGGTAGAGCAAACAGTCGAGAGGGGTTTCGTTTGCTTGGCGGCCCAGGATCAAAACCCATTGCTCCTGGAAGGCGACATTTAAATCCAAGCATGCTAAGGGTTGGTGAGGCAGGCCGGGTGCGATCCACGGGTGATTTTGACGGCTTAGATGCCCCTAGATCGTGGTTTCTCAGACCAAAGGTTTGCCCAACAAGTCACAGGGCACTTAACCAACCAAAAAAAAATGGACTTTGAACCATGGTTTACGAGTGTTTAGGCATAGTTGAATTTAGTGCCTAATGGTTGACATAACCAAGAGAACATGCTTGATGTTGATTGTAGAGACCTCACCATGTCCTTAGATTTATTCCCAGGAATCTAACTTTTAAACAATTTTATTCTTTTGTTAGCTTCTATTCACACTCTATTTTGTTCAAATAACAAATTCTAAGCATGTATAAAACATTTAAAAGTACAAGTATAAAGCAATTCGACAACATATTTATGAACCATTTTCATAGAGTTCTCCTTTGAGAAAAATAAAATTTGAAATAGTAATTTAAAATACATGTAGTATAGTTGTAGATCCCTAATCGGTTTTGCCACCCTGCCAACTAGGACGAGCCTCGTCGGCTCCATACCTCCAAGAACTATGTTCTTGGACCCCTGAACCCAAATCTTGAGTACAACCAACTCAACCAGTGCTGTCAATTTTTCCCCAAAAGATATCCCCCCTCTTCAAAACCCATCTCCCTCCTTTTATCTCACTCCTCCCTTCAGCGACTTTCCCTCCATCCTTTATTGCCTTGTCCCTTCCTTAAATGTTTCAACCACTGACCCATCTACCGGGTCAATTTTATTAATTTTTTTGAATCCCGTCATGGATAGATATAAGGGCCAACAATAATAAAATACAGCTGCTTAACATTTATTTATTTTAAATAATTGAGGGCCTTTTAACACTCAACCACAACCTTTTTGGGCATGACTTATATTTATTCAGTATTCTAACTCTACGCTCCTTTCTTTTCGAAATGATAATAAAATAATTAGATGTCATTTATTTATTACTACCATACACTAGTGAACTGTACTTTATAGTTAAGACTTCATTAATATCTATTTATTACTCATTAATACTTGTTTAACTTTTGTGACCATCCATGCAACTATTTACAGCATTATTGAACACTTATCAACAAGTTAATATTAGTGTAAGCAATACTAATTAATTATTATTTAAAACCCAATTGACATTTATTACTTAAGTAGTTAATAATCTTATTAACAACAATTAGCATTATAACACTTATTACCATTTACTAATCAAGTTAATAATAGTTCAATTAAACACTAATTAACCTTTATTTCGTTATGACCACATTTAATAATTAACATTAATTACAACCAAACCTTTCATTAATAACTTAACGCATTAGTTTCAATTCATACCTTAATAAATGACAAGTATAACGTAACTAGTCACAATCCCAAAACATCAAGCCCCAATTATAACAACATGACATACAATTATACAAGCATATATGTAGATGAGTTATGTAAACGTAGCTAATGCTTACATGCATCATGTAGGTACAATACTGGTACTCAACCAAACATCACGCATAATCACATAAGTTACTATCTGTCGACATGTACTTAAAACATGAATCTGTAATGTTTATTCATTTTCATTAACTTAGATTATAATGACCTATGAAACAATCATAAAGCACGAAGACAACACAAGAATTATCCATAGGCTTCATCAAACACATATAAATATGTTTCCCTCTAAAACTTTCATGACATTCCTATATGCCTACTTCCTCCTATCTAGTTCACAACTAACTTCTTGGAGTGTCAACTACATGACCTAACTCCAATTAGAACTCATAAGCAAAAGTGTCGAATCCATCGACTAAGCTTCCCCAGCATGCACCCACTAGTCATCGTCACACACCTTGGGAAGTGTGTCGTAGCATAACCCTCCCATGACTCTGGGTTTCGGGGATAAACAGTGGGTAATGCCTCCACCCCCTTAACAGAACAAGGGACTATGTCTATGTCGACATAGTGACTGCGTTGCGACTGTTGTACTCAGGTTTTGTCATCGAATAACCAATTGGGTGGTTGAGTTTCCTGAAACCCCACACCATCCCACACATCATGATAGCAAAAATAAACATACATAACAATAATGATTCAATATCATACGATTTCTCTTTATCAATTCATACCATCGATGCATTTCCATTTTGTAGGGCTCAGCTATTCATTAGCTCTTCTAACCTCTCGGTCAGTCTCATAACAAGATGTCGTGAAACATCATACAATCATCGACGTGTATACATATTTAGTTATACTAACAACAACGTAATCATTTTTTTTATATCATGCATCTTGTGTCATAATCATATGTTCGACACATAACTTTAAATAGGTATCGAAGTACCATCATTAATAAATATGCATTCTAGAGACATAATCAAAACATGAACATGATTCATAATATAAACATGACACAAATATACGTAAATTTCGTAAAACAATAAGTCAATAAATCGAGTGTGTTATCAAACTGACAAAGTTCCACGATAATCAGCAAATACAAATAGGCAATGATAGTTCAGGTAATAAGGTCAAAACGAGGCATTACATTGACCATAGTTGACATCACCATGAGAAAATAGTCAAGCATTGTATGACCATATTAAGAAACCCCAACCACATTTTTAAAAGTGGTTGATTGACTTTGAATCATGGTTAACTTCAATGCAAAGTTGACTTTTACGCAAGGTTGACTTCAATCCATGTTTGGCTTTTAAGAAATGTTGACTTTAAACCATGGTTGACTTCGAACCATGGTTGAAATTTAATTAAGGTTGACTTTGAACCATGGTTGACTTCAATCCATAGCTGACTTCATAGTGTATTTGACTTTTAGCAAGGTTGAATTTAAACCATCGTTGGATTTAATCCATAGATAATAATAGTTCATGGTTGACTTCAATGTTTCCTTCAATCCAAGGTTGGCTTTAATCCATGGTTGACTTCAATCTGAGGTTGAATTCAAGGTTTATTTCAATCCAAGGTTTACCTCAATCCAATGGTTGACTTCAATCCATTAATAATATTAACAATAATGACTTCATTCTCTGGTTGACTCCAATCCATAGTTGATTTCAATTCATGGTTGATTTCAATTCACTTTGAACCTTAGCTGACTTCAATCCATAATTTAATTTCAAGCAAGGTTTTGTTGATGTAGACTAGGTCAAAGACCTTCACCATAGAATTTCTACAAGTGGTTATGTTTTTAACTTATTTGGTGGAGCAATCAGTTGGATGAGTAAGAGGCATGGTGTAGTTGCATTGTTAACTATGGAAGTTGAGTAAATGGTAGACAATAATGGAAGTAAAAAATATATATGATTGCAATGATTGTGTTCAAGTATTGGTGTTATTCAAAAAACAGTGAGAGTAGGTTATGACAACTCAAGTACAATTTTCTAGTAAAGAACCTTGCTTATATTCCATATTGACGTACATTACCATTTTGTTCAAGACATTGTTGAACATACCAAAGTATTGTTAGAGAAGGTCAATAGCTTGATGAATGTTTCAAATTCAATTAAAGTCTCTTAGTAATGAAAATTTCCCTTGTGTAGAGAATTATGCCCATTGCTACCCCTAATAGATGATTACATGAATGATTTCCCTTTGTTGCCCTTTTTCAAAGAATATAGCAAGTGAAAGAATTTTGGAGACATGTTGTACTCTTTTTAGGTTCCCAAATCAAAGGGGGTCCGAGGGGGTGATCACTCCCCCTAGTTAGGGGTGCTTAGAGACCTTGAAGAAAATTTTGGCTTCATTTTTTTATCTATTTTATACTCTTTCATTTAATTATGGTTGTGATATAATCTAGGTTAATGGATTAGATTTTGGATGTTATAATATTGTATTATAATTTAATACTGGATATAATACAATGAGTTAGAGAGAGGAGAAAATCTATGTTATTATGTTGGCATTGCTTTTCTTGCACAAGTTTATTAAACTCTTCAAAACTAGCACCATGTAGAAAAATTTCAAGGTCAACCACAATGTGTGGTAAGGGCCAATCTAGCATGGGCTTGACATTATGAGGGTCTAGATGAATGCAATTTGTAGAAATCAATCCCAAGTAAGAAATAGAGTGATGGCTAAAGACATTTTTTTAGTTTTACCTATAGCTGTTTGGCATGAAAAATATCCAACACTTGACAAAGATGTAGGAGGTGGCTATCCCAAGCCTTGTTCAAGATTAAGATATCATCCAAAAAAATAATGAAAAAATTACCAAGGTGTGGATGGAACAAGTAATTAATGAGTCTTGTAAAAGTGGCAGGGGCATTAGTGAGATCAAAGGGCGTAACCAATCACTCATGAAGATTGAATTTGGTCTTGATGATATCTTCCATATATGTTTCCTTGATTCTAACCTGATGGTATCCTAAAGTTAGATCCAACTTTAAAAAATAACAAGCACCATGTAAATGGTCAACAAATACTTAATATGAGGCAATTGGCATTTTTTCTTGAAAGTCACCTTATTGAGAGTTCTATAGTGAGTGACTAGCCATAATTCATGGCTTTCCTTCCTAGGGACAATAAAGGGAAAGTATGTACAAGGTGAAGAGCTAGGAAAATTATTGTTAGATTGCAATAGTGTTTGAATTTGTTTATCTATCTTAGATATCTTGGTAGGGGTCAAACAATAGGGTTGGATATTGGAAGCATGGAACTAGGAACAAGGTCAAACTATAGTATGCCTGATTTGTTGTGTGGGTGGAAAAGTGGTAGGTTCAGTAAAAACATCCTAATAGTTATAGAAGAAGGGTTCCAACAATGTGGCGGTCAAGAGGGTTTATTAGTCTTAGCTTCCTAGATAATACATATATGTAAACATTTATGAAGGGTGACGTAACATAGAACATCATTACCAAATAAAGTTTATGGAGGGGAAGCAACAAATGAGTGGAAGTGAAAGTACCACTCATCCATAGTGAGAGTGTATGTGTTGATGTGAGAAGCATATGTGTTATAGTAATAATCCTGGTAAGATATACCTAGTAGTAAGTTAGTGCAATCTAGAGGAGTAACATCACACAAAACAACTGTAATAAAAATGAGTACCATAGAAAAAGTGATATTACATTGTTGGGTCATGAGCAAGGACTGAGCACCCTTTCTCATTCACTTGAGATGATATGGGTGAGAGTGGCATTTACCAAAAAATTTAGTGATTTGATAATGAGACACAATGACCAAGTTTTTTGGGTTACCATTGTCCATGATGAGCTTAGTGAGACAATCTTTAATCTATAAATTTTAAGTAAAATTGCATGCCATGGATGGAAAAGGTTGGGTGTGTCATTAGAGACAGGTTTGGATCAAGTGTAGCAAGGTTTTCCACATCAATGACGACATATATAGGGGTAGGTTGTGTGTTACGGTAATACAATAGTTATTGGTAGATTGTGGGCAATGTAACACTAATACAAAAATATCCATTTTACAACATCTGATCAATAACCACACTAACATTACCATCTCAAAAACTAAAGGAAAAGGGACAATGCAAATCTTGCATCGAAGATCCAATGTCTACTTACAACGTCGTTAATATGGCTGCGTTTTGATGTTCTTGGCATATATTGATCTGAATTTCAAGGGGTGTATGGTCTAAATTCATATGTATGATTCATAAAATCATTAAATGGAGAGGCCACCCTCTCTCGTTCATCATAAAAAACATTAGATGGAGAGGCCACCCTCTCCCATCCATGGTAGTTGACAACCCATGGTTTTATTCCATGGTATGGCTTCAAGGCACATTGTACCTCTCTCATCCATGGTATTTCACAACCCATGGTTTTGACCCATGGTATTGCCCCAAGGCACATTGTAATAATGTTATAAAAAGGCTCTATGCCTTCTTAATAAAGCATTCAAGGATTTTTGACATCCTACTCTTCTCTCATTCTATTGAGTTATTGGGTTACTGGTTCTGAGTGCTTTTCTTAGTATGGTTTGGGAGGCGAGGCTCAAAGAACCCTCTTTGAGCCTCACCCCTCCATGTGGCATATTTACTTTTGTTTCATAGTCTAAGATATTCATATCCTAGATCTTGTTGGTGTGTCTTTCTCATAGTTGTCCATTATGTTATCTCTTCTCCTCCTCTCTTAGCATCCAAGCCTTATGGGTCTGATCCCCCAAGATCCAGATCATATATGTTGCAATTGCAATTAAAGATCGTATTTAACATGACGGTCTTTCAAAAAGGTAAGACTATACTATGACATTTGACCAACGAGGGATTCTGACAACATGTGAGCATTGTTACGACGTACTAGCATCTACCATGTAGAAGAAAATTGTATTGACAACTTTGGTATTTCGACGACATATACATCACTATTACTACGCACTATTGACGAACATCCGACAATACTATCTATCAATAATGTTGCATGGTTGTTGTTAGGACGCCATAGTAGAGATGAGTGTTGAGAACCATTACTCTACACAATTAAGCTTATGTCGCCAAAACGTCAAAATTGTGACGGTCTTAAGATTAAATATTAACTACTATTGACTTCCCCTCGTAAACATTAAGATTATATTTATTAATCATCTTGCACTCATCCTTTGGAATCTTGGTGTCCAAGATGATCCATATTTTAATCTAGATACATTAAGCTTCCAAAGGATGGGTGCAAGCTGATCAATAAATCCAATCTTGATGTTCGAGAGGGGAAGTCAACAGTAGTCAACATCTGATCAAAATCTTGTTCAAATAAGTACATAATAATATTGACACTATATTAGAATCAAGACCAAACTCAAAGCACAAGCACAACAAAACTTTAGGAAAATGCTAATGCTAAACTAAATTTCGGAAGATGGAAGTTACAAAGAACGAAAAGAAATCACAAATATGCTAATGTTCTGTGGTTCATCAAACATAATCAGATTGCTTTGATCCCACCCTAAGCCCAGGGACTGTCATCTCCATTGTATTTTATAAAAGTAAAGGGATTTCTAACATATCTCCCTGGTATTCATTTGTTTCATATCTTAAAGAACTTGAATCTCCCAGTCGATGCCAAAGCCAATTGAACGTCAAACTTGATGTAAGAAATTATATAATGTCTCTTGGTGGGGAATCCCCATTATGTCCATACAGTGTTGGAATTTCATTTCGGCTCTGCCCTTAAAACTATTTTTTTATTGTTTCAACTTTTATATTCCTCGTCACACAACATATTGATGAAAAATAACCCTTCAAATATGAAATTTTACTTTAAAAAATACCTTTCACTAATGATGTTTTTATTATAGAATTTGGACAAAATGTCCTACCAACAGTGACACAAACGGCTCAAATGTGACTTGTGCCACATATCAAAGGGAACAAGTGCAACAATATTCATTTGAAGTACATTAAGTGATAAACTTTGGAAATGAACAAAACATGGAACCCGAAATCCTTTCCAGAGGTTAATGTCAAACTAGATGGAATGCAACATACTAAAATTTGCAAGGTTAACATGTTGCAACACTAGTGTACTTGAAATTGTGACATTTTATTCAAAAGGAATACTTCAGCCACATGAATTGAGTTTGTAATATCCCGTGTGTTCAGCCCCAAACATATGTAATTTGTAATTGTTTATTATTGTGGCACGGGGTGTCGAAACAACAGTCTTTAAGGACTTAAAGACATTATTATTATTTTGTAAATAATTAATTAATGAGAACAATTAGCACATCGGAGACCACTAAAAGAGTATGGGAGGCCTAGATCCACAATGTGAGGGGGAATGGGGACATTCCTAGCACTTTAGAACTTGTTTGGTTGATCTTGNTGGTGGATTTATTAGTTGATGGTCACCTAGACATTGTACAACATACCCATTTTTTTATTATTTCAGCCTATGTTGGTATTATTGAGCCTAATTCATGATTTAGTGGGCCTCCTTGGTGTTTGAGTGGGTGCCACTTGTTGATTGAGCCCCTTTGGTGGTTTTATAACTCCTTTGTGGAGGTTACACTTGGTTTTTTAACTCCCATTTGCACAAGTGTTCCCTCAGTGGCTATTTTAGCCTAAACACCTCAAAAGTTGTGTAAATAATTATGTAACTCCTTGTGTAAATACTTGTGTAACTATTGTGTAAATCCTTGTGTAACCCCCCTTTGCTATTTTGGGAATATGCCTTGGATTGTGTGACACCTAACCTCACTTATTTTGATTCATCTTCATGGATGATGTGTCCACACATGAATTTGATTTGGGTAGAGTAGCTTGGAGTCACTCTCCTTAAAATTTGAATTGCTTAGGTTGGATTAGATTTAACCTCTTGTGATTGAGTTATCCCCCTTGGATTGACTCAAGTTGTCTAACATTGGTTTGGTTCGGCCCCATTGATTTAGAATTACCTTTTTTGGTCTATAGTTCCATGTTTGATCTCCTTAGTTTGCGGTGAAATTGGTAAATAGTTTTTTGGATTCGAATATTTGTTTTTGGTAAAAGATTAATGTAAAACCATGTGCTCTATTCTTGGTATTTTATTTGTGTTGTAGAATGATACTTTCCATATATGTACCTTTCACCTCTATGTTCCTTGGAACTCGGTACAATTGGTTTGATTGAATTCATGCTGATGTTTATTAACTAGTTGTACTAATTGAACTTGAAACAATATTTGTTTGTGTACTCATGCATGCTTAAATATGTATATAATGGATATAGGTTCACCTTTTGGCTAATTGGCATGGTTGTGTGTCGAATTTGTGCAAGACTAATTGTTAGTATTGAACAACTAGTTATCTAGTTTTTATGGAATCATTTGCATAATTACTATGTTTAATTTATTGGAAAATGGTCATTAGGCTTGATTTAAATGTTAGTAGGTGTTGATTAGCCATTGGGACTTGATAAACAATGGTTAAGTGATAAACAAACGGAATTATATTAAGTATCATCAATTGTGCGCTAAGCGTTGTTAAGTATCGTAATCAGTTTACTAATTACTAGTTAATTAGGATTAAGAGTAAATGGACTTTAGAGGTAGAATTTATGTCTGAATTGGCTTGGAATGGATATGTGATGTTGTGAGAAGGTATTAGTAATGCTTCCCATCCCTTGGAAGCCTTTGGATCAGATGTTGGAATAGTTATTGAATTTTTTAATTTATTGGTAATTAAAGGGACTTTGTCGTGACTAAATTTTGAAAAATGAAATTTAATATTTGTTTAACTAATCCATTGTGCTAAAATTATCTAATTAGCCTTACAGAGATAATGATATGTCCCTCAAACCCTTTGATAGCCCCAAGGGACATTACAGAGTTGAAAGGACATATAAACACATTCCAATTCTTTTAACAAGATTGTCCTATGACTTTCTCTCCTTCCTTTGCAAAGAAGTTTAATAAAGTTGTTAAGTTTCTGAGACTTTTATTGTTTTGAATTCCTCAATTATTATTACACATGAACTTGCAGCACAAATGGAAATCCTGCATTGAAGCAAATCTTTCAAGGAAATGGCAGGATTTGATGAAATATATTTGTTGTGTTTTTTCTTTATTCGTAACTGAATGAAATATTTAGTTTTCTAATATAGGTAATTCATTTTTTATTTTGTTTTTTAAAATTAAATGATGCAAAGTTATATATAATTGAAATAGCAATTTTTACTTTTATTGTCAGTATCTTCTCTACAAAAGAACAAAATTTCAAAGCAAGGAATATTTCAATATTTCAATATTTGAATGCAAATGATTGCATGTGAAGAAATAATTCATACAATTTTATAAAAAAAAACAATTGCTTTTAGGCACATATACTATGTTTGACTAGCAAATGATCGAAGCATAACATTAAAGGAATTAGCATATATTTTCGAAAATATGAAAATATTGTAAGTCATAAGTTAAGTTTATGATGGAGCATTTTCCCTATTGGAATTGCAAGGATTATGCCTACATATTGTGTGGTGGTTATGCATATGCATTAGGTATGAATGTGCATGCATAATGTATGAGTAATTCAGGAAGTGAAGGGAAGAGCCATAATCCTTCTATATAGATTGTATTCATATGTTTACGATGATCTTGAAAGACTTGCTTCAATATGCATTGAATTAATTAATATTTAAATGCTTCTTGCGGTACGATTGATTTATGGGTATTTAAATAATTACTATGCCCTATCATGATCGGAAAATTCTATAATGACTTAATACTATATGGATTGGAAGGGTGTGCATTAGAATGAACTGGAAAATGCATTATTAGTAGGCACTAGTTATTGCATGGTAAATAAGAAGGTACATTGATAATTGTATATTTTATTAAATAGCATTTCTAATTTGGACTTATGCTTATAAGTTTACTTACATGTTGCTTTAAAGTGCATGAAGTTTTTCCTTGTGATCTTTATAATCTTTGTTAGAAAAGCTTCTTTATGATCTTTGTTAGAAAAGTATCCTAATGATCTTGTTAGAGAAGTTATCTTTGTTAGAGAAGTATCTTTGTGATCCTTCTTGAAAGGCATCCTTGTAGAGTATCATGGAAATATTGCATGCAATTTGTTTTAAAAGTATCTTGATAGTATTCCATGGAATTGTTGGTAATGCATTGAAAGGGTTGTCTTCCTTTTAAAGGTTGATTGTATTTAGTTGTTTTTCTTGTTGGCATGTTGGCCTAGCCTTAGAGAACCTTATTCCATTGTGAATTATTTAGAATCATCCCTTCGCCTTGTTAGAATCCGATGTACCTGACCCCAATGGTGTGAATTGGGGTTTGGTACATTATATAGGGAAAAACAACCAATGAGCTATCTAGATGTTTAGCAATTGTGAGATAAAGATGGTTTCTAGTTTGTGTTTGCTCTAGAACACAAGGAGTACATGGATCAAGGTTAAACAAATAAGAATTTGGAAGTAGATGGCTTATTAAAAGATACGTCGATGTATGTAATACAATAATACAAAAGAGGGATCATACTGAAAAAAGTGTATTTTACTTAGGGTGGCAGATGCAGGAGGGGAGATCCTTTCCCTGGGAGGACACATCAAAATTTAATCTCCTGGAGTATAGGCATTGAGACCAACAACCAAACATAGGCTCTTTCCCTTCTTCAAGGCCTTTGCATAGCAAGAAAGGAGGGAATTAAGATTCACTAATAATCCTGGGAGATTCGAAGATAGTTATAAATTTACTAAGAGAAAACACTTTGCCTAAATATATGCGACTTTCCTCCATGTTCAAGTGAATTTATATTGAAGTGCATGCCTTTGGTAGGATCTCCATTATTCACATCCTTAGGCACAACAATGTAGAAGTTAATCATCAGGCGCATGTGGCGACTAGGGATAAGGTTGAGTTCCTAAGAATCAATAGGATAGCTTCTCTCCAACCCATCTTGTAAGTGTGTTTATGGTTCCACGTAATAAGTCCATCATGAATCAAAGTGATAGATTAAATTGAAGGAACACATGGGACATGAGTGGAATATTATTTTGCCTTAAGGATAAGTGGCATGGTTGTAGGATAATCATTCCTCATATGACACACATGTAATTCACATAAGCTCAAACTATGTAATTTACTACTCGCCACTCTTAGTTGTTTGTTTGTGATGATGATGGATGAGCTCAGCTACAATCTTCTCATTCCTTCTTTCGTTCAAATCCTTAGACCTAGCGCATTATGGTGCAAGAATCAAAATAATGTTATGAAATGGGAAGGGGATGTGTTAAGCAAGGAAGGATTTGGTGTCCCTTTTCAACTATAGAGGAATTTCAAGGGTTATAGTTCATTAATGGATTTAATGGGACGCATAAGCCAAACTAATGGAAAGTCATCTGAATTAGACAGGGAATCCCGAGAAGGAGATAATAAAGGAGTTGTAGATTCCATAAAAAAATAGGTAACACTCAGGAAAGGAGGAGAATAATATGGGTCTACAAGCTAGTTGGTGAAGTCTTCATGGTCATGGATAAGAAGAGGAAAAGGAGCGTGATATGGAGAAGAGAAGAACAGGTTAATAACTGTGCTAGGGAAGAGGAGTTAGAGGGTATAGTTCATACTCTACAAAACCAAGTTCAGGGTATGTCAACTCAATCTTTAATAATAATAGAGCTCCTTGTACATAACGCCTAGAAGATGAAAAGCATGTTATATAGTTAGTACTTGAAGAAATTCAACCTAGGATGTCTCTAGAGGTATAAATGGAAGCTTCCTCTCTAGGTATTGGATGCTCGATCATGAATCTTAATTGTCCATCACTACAAAAGAATGTGGGGAATGACTAGTAGCAAAAACATGTTAAATCTTAGCAAGGGAGCGAAGAGCTAGTGGAGCCATCAAAAGATGATAGCATCAGGGAAGGGCATACAAGTTAGTTTTTATGTTAAACTGCTTTTGCATTTTGATGTTAGGAAGGTTCCATAAATTATACTCAAGAAGCATCATGTCTCTTAGTTTTCTTTATAAACCTGGAATAGTTTTTAACATACATATAGAAATACTGTATTCTCCAATAGTAGAAGAATTTTGTATACTACACAAGAAAACCTATAATATCTATCCTTCTGCATCTTTGTAGCTATTACAATACAAACCTTGATGCATGATCAATTAAAATACAAAGAGTTACATCAACACTTAACTGTTATATACGTTTCAATTATTTGTAACAAAAACTTTATCTTGTATATATTAAGACAAAAGTAACAAGATCTGAAGCAATGATTTCTATAGTCTATAGTGATGGAATGGTCCAAATGTATACTTCTAAAATCCAGTGAATCAATCGTGTGTTTTTGTAGAATCACTACATAAACACAATATAAGTCAACCTTTGAGCACATTTTCTTTTGGTTTCAATATGATATTAATGGATATATAGCAATTTTCTAGTTTGTTGGTATCCAATTATAAATTCTCATTCACGGCAACTTATAGAGACTAGGCTAAAATTGAACTAAGAGTTAGGTGTTTAAGGGAAGACGTATGTGGAAGTGACATAGGAGCACTAAAAGTCAAATAGAACATAAAAGGCACTATCACTCCTGCTTTGGATGTCTTATTGTTACTTTGAGGTGCCACCATCTAAGGCTAACATAAATAAGTTATGTAATTAGTACTTCAAATTAGACTTGTATATATTAGTCATTTTTCTTTGTTTTATATATACATTATCTATTAAACCCTATAAATAGATGTCATTGGTTGTCCATATTGGAATGTAGATGTGTTCCCTCGATGAACTAATTCATCACTTAACAAGAAGATCACCTAAACTCCTCCAATCTTAACATCAATAATCACCAAACACATAACTTTCTTTTGAAACAATGTGTAACCATAAAAATCATATGACACGTCCATTGCAATGACTAAATTTTTATGCACTTACTTAAAATTTCTTAGTTGTATACTCAACACTAGTACCATGATAAACCATATTACTCAGATAACTACAATAGACCATCAATACCAACTATTTTTTGTATAACAACATGCTATTATGTTTAATTTTTTCTCAAGTACAAGCAATGGAGAACATTTGTTACTAAACTTCATATGAAATGTTTGCAAGCTGGCTTGTATAAGGCTTGAAATCTTAAGTGATAAATTTCTAACACCATAAAGTTGATTCCGAGGAGGCTAAATTAGGCTAGTTCACATTTGTAGATAAGTTAGAGTACACTTAATGCTATGATTCCTTGATGCAAATTCAAATACAACTTAAATAAATTGGACTCATTAATTTATTGGCATCGAAGCATGAACAAAAATCAAACCAAATAATGAACAATGTGGGCACAAAGCATATTAGAGAGCATGGGATAGATTCACCGTCCTTTCCATGAAGGACTAGCACAGGCTCCTTAGTTGTGTTGACTCACAGATACATTACAAAAGCACATTACTATGTAGTTTTTTTAATCATGTTTTGTATATGATCGGCTATACTATGTCACTCTTGTATGGACTTGATATATTGCCATTTCAGTTTGATTTGTAAAATGTGCACTGCATGTGCAGTGAAGGCTAACTATGTTTTGTTATGAATGTAATTTTTTTCTATCATATAAATAAAATTACGAATTTTTCCAAGGAGAAAAACAAGAGAGCATGGGATAGAAAAACAAATGACTAACTATTTGCTAACTTGCTTTGTGCTCTATCATAGTATACATAGGTAAAAAGAATAAACTTAGTTAAAGGAATATTTTTATAACTGTCGATATTGTTTGCCTTCTTGCTACATCACAAGCTATCGTTGATGTGCATGTATAATAATCCTAGCAACAATCAAAACCATGGTGTAGGCACAAATTTGGAACCTCATGCACAAGATTTTGAAGTGTGCACGAGGGTGCTAAAATTATCATGAGATATTAAGTGTGCCCACATTGAACTGTGTGCACAATACTCAAATGAGTGCATAAATGCTTTGTAGGTAGGTGCACATGGCATTGTCTGCACTAAATGATGTTGAGGTTTCGTGACATTTCCCTTTGACTTCAATTAGTGGCAATGGGACACTTCCCAGGGGGTACTTGATACTATATGAGGAATTAGAGATCATAGGTGGATTGGATGGATAAGGATAGTGCAAAAGATGGGCACTTTCATTGCAAGTGAGAAGTTGTGTGATAATTACCTGTGGTGGTGCTTGAATCACTTAAATTATCTATAATTTAATCATTTCTATTAGGGATAAGTTAAAATAAACTTTACCATGCTAAGCTAAATTTTGTTTCTTCTTAAAACAACTTCAAATTTACTCTAGCAAATTAGTGTAGTTTAGACGGTGTCATCAGGATCATGCGCATTAAACCATGATTCCAACAAAAAAATATCACTTTCCAATTAAACATATGTAAGTTTTAATTGAAATGATGTATATACAATCCTTAAGTATCTACATGTTGAAGCCTTAATTGACTATTGGACTATATTATAATGTTTTAGTAATATCAGGTCTAAGCTAACAAATTCCCTCATACTCATATAATTGATGCATGCAACTGACTTTGTATAGCATGGGATATATATTCTTAGAGTAATTAAATTTTTTAGCATGAACATTTTTGTTCAAAAACCCTAAGATAACTTCATAAACTACACTATCATGTTCAAATAATCTCATGACACAAGTCTATAAATATACTAGCTTGAAAAAATACTCTCATTTTTGTTAATGCTTTCACAGATATACATGTTTGGAATGTGGAATCATGTGGTAGTTATTTGAATTTCTCAACGTTTCGGGAAGAATAGTTCAGCCCATCATCAAGAGATAGGATGAAGGTGTTCGCCTTGCCTTTTTTGACCTAAGGTTTCAATAAATTAATAGATGTGAGGTAAGGAATGTAAAATTCTAAGTCTGTTTTTAGGTTTGTGGTCGGTGTGCAGACATTGAGTTGTATTTTTCATTTAATTTATGTTTTGTTTTGTTTTATATGGTTTAATAAATAAGTTTTTATTATTATTAAGGGTGATTGTTATTATTTATTAATAAATAATTAAAAGTTTTTATAAATGATTCAATGGTTTTATTTATTTTTAGCTGAAACGGTTAAAAAAAATATCATTATTATTATATATTTGGAAGAATGTCAATTGGGCCTTAGACTAAACAACCAGAATTACATGGAGTCTTCACTCACTTATCTCTGTTACAATCTCTCTTGACATTTTCGGAAATCAAAGGCAAACCAGCTACAAAATACATATAGTCAAAGGTGCTTCAATGTTCTTTCTTAATACTTCTTGTGTCAAACTGCATCCCTCATTAGCTTTTGCATCCGCTTCCTTATTCAAACTGTGAAGAATGTGAAAAAAGGTTGTAGAAGAGAAGGTATACAATAACCCCCACAACCGATGAAAAGTATTATTGAGAGCCAGATTGGTAACATAGTCCTCAGAATTTGGGATCTTTATTAAAATTTCTGAATCACCAAAGATTTGAAGAGCCTTATTTCCATAATCCTATGCCATCTAACATCCTTTGAACGGCTCAAGGATTTCTACCTAATTATTTGTATTATTTCCTAATCCCCAACTAAAACTGTCTTTCGCTAATCCATCATGGGAATAAATCACCCCACATGCACTTGAAATTCCTGGATTACCTTTGGAGGAGCCATCAAAGAAGACCATTACTTTTCCTTGATTTTTCCACCAGACTTCGAATTCTACTTCAATCATTCGTTTTTTCCAAGTAGGGTTATAAATTGGACAACCTAAATTCTTCTTCTTGTTCCTGTCCCGTATCAACAGATATCTCGGTAAACTTCTTTCTTCAATTGTAAGTGAGGTGGCGGGCTCAAAAGAGTAATTTCCCAATGCTTCAATTAAAAGGGCCTTGGCATTGGAAACAATAGACAAAGGATAATTCTCGGAATTATTGAAAATTAGATCATTTCTTGCCAACCACAACTTCCAACAAATACATTTGGGAATGGAGAGCCATACCTGATTCCACAGACTATTACTTTTCATCACTTGCGGATACCGTGTTTTCCAAGTAGAGAAAAGAGTGATGACAAAAATCTATGCAGGAACGATTGCATTAAGTCCCTGAAGCACTAAAGCCTAAGTCGATTGTGCAAAAATGCAGTCCACAAACAGGTGATCCAAGTTTTCATAGGCTACATGACACATGATACACCTATGTGGGCCTAAAATTCCACTGTTAACTAAATTTTCACCTATCAAAACTCTTTTCTGCAGGAGCACCACGTGAAAAATTGACCTTAGGTAACTCGTGAGCAACCCAAACGTGCTTCCAAATTGAATGGTTCAGAATTTGGGGTTTGTCCAGATGTAGTGATACAAAACCAAGTGTCGAGGTGTAAAAACCTATCTTCCCCCAGCTCCAGCGATCAGCAACATGAAGATTGATAGGGGCCATTCCCTTTAGCGCAACCATTAGTAGATTTTTTTCATGAAGCAAGTGGGTTGGGAGCGTTGGGGAAACCCACTCCATCCAATTCCCTTTATTATCCCAAGAGGAAATGTTAGCAAGCTTAACCAATCCTTTCCGCGCAAGCCAATAATGGATGGGTAGTAAATCAGGAATATTTTCGAGGGGTGAATTTCTTAAAATTTTATCAGACCAAATAAGACTCTGTTTTCCATTCCCAAGGACACGGCTTAGTTGTCTTTGAAAGAATTCAAAACATTGTCTATAAAGGTTTCATAGCATAGTAACTTTAGGAGTGTTGTCGATCTCAAGATTTCTCAGTGAAGCACCCTTAAGATATTTTTTCTGAAGAAGTTGACTTACAGGATGAGAGTTGTTGGAATAAAGATTCCATAGAATCTTACCACCAAGAGAAAAGATGACCATGCATGGGTCTCAAATATTAAGTCCACCTTCAAACAATGGTCTTTGCACAATATCCCATCTTATTAAATGGAATTTCCTTTGATTTCCTTTGCCACCCTGCCACAAGAAATCTCTAAACAGTTTTGAAACTTGCTTCATGATTACCTTTGGGAAAGGAGAAAAGAAGCCTGATAGATAGGTAGTGAAGAAAGAACATATTTGATAAGGATTAGATTACCGGCATGAGTAAGCCAATTCCCTCCCCATACTACTATCTTGGCTTTAATCTTGTTAATAACATTGATCCACAATGAAGATCTGTTGAAACCCAATGTTAAAGGTAAACCGAGATAAATGATTTTATCCCATGAAGCAAACCTAGAAAAACCCAAGAATCGAGCAATTCAAAGAATGGTTTGTTCATCAATATTCCATCCATAAACAACACTTTTTATTTTGTTGACTAGTGCTCCTGAGATGATGCAAAAGCTTTGAAGAATCTCCTCGAAAACCCTTGCAATTCTTAAGGAAGCTCCTCCCAGGAGAAGAGAGTCATCAGGAAACATTGCATGGTTGATTGGTTCTATTCCTTTCATCAATCGGATGCCCAGGATTACCCCAACATTTCTTTCAGCAGTCAATTTCCTACTCAAAGAATCTTCCTGCATAATATACAAAAAGGGAGATAGCGGGCAGCCTTGCCTTATCCCCCCTAGTAGCTTGAAAATATGAGGCAGGTCTCCCATTTACCAGCGAGGCTATCCAAGGTTTATTAGTACAGGCTTTGATCAAATTAACAAAAGCTAAGCTGAACCCAAAAGAGAGTAAAACTTTACAAATATAGAGAGTTTCACTAGATCAAATGCATTGGACATGTACAGCTTAATTAGCATCCTTTACTCCTTCCTATGAAAACTAGAGTGCATGGCTTCCTGTACAAGTATCACATTGTCCAAAATATGTCTCCCTTTGATGGAACCGCCTTGACTAAGAGAGATGAGCTTATCTAACAGAGGTTTAATTTTATTGGTGAGGAGTTTCAAAAGAATTTTGTAGGAAGCATTGCATAATGAAATTGGCCAAAATCTATTAAAGGTAACCAGATTCACTTATTTAGGGATTAAGGCAAGAAAGGTGGAATTGGTACTTCCTCCCACTTTGGCCTTTTGCTGAAAGGCTTTAACCATTCTCAATAAATCAGTCTTAAATATGGTCCAACGAACTTTGTAGAAATGGAATGAAATCCATTCGGGTCTGGAGCTTTATCATATTCCTTAGCCCACACAACATTGCAGATTTCCTCCTCAGTAAAGGGATTCATTAGATTTACATTATTCTCCTCCTCACTAACCAGAGAAGGCATGTGAGAAATAAAATCAGAAGTGAGATCCTCATTTCCAATCCCATCCTCTGTGTAAAGATGTTGAAAGTAGATATCAACAACTTCTTTGACTTGAGCAAAACCTTTAGAAACAGTGCCATCTACTGAGGTGATTTCTGAAATATGATTTCGAGAGAGACGGACTTGTACTAGTGATGGAAGAAAGTTGTGTTACAATCTCCAGAGTTTAACCATATGCTTTGAGACTTAAGCCTCCAGTATTATTCTTCATGTTTGAAGGATCGAAAGGAGACAAATTGAGTTGCTTGCTCCTTTTCCAAAGCTTGTATAGTTATGTCATTGCTCTCCAACTCTACTTGTAGATCTGTTAACTATTGCACAACCACTTTTCTCAAAGCAGTGGGAGAATTGGACGGAGATTTAACCCATGCTTTCAAGGCTAATTTGGTAGCTTTTAATTTATGCTCCCATACATAGATAGGCAACCCAATGATTGTGGTGGACCAAGCCATAGCTACAACTGCCATAAAATTGTCCTACTCAATCCACTGACGGTTGAAACGAAACAAAATCGGGCCCAAGTTTTCTTCCACCTCCAACTGCAACAGGATGGGTTTGTGATCCGAAGTAAGTTTAGGAAGGATTTTTTAAGAAACTAATTTCTTATCCAATAAAAAGGATCTTTGGACTTAAAACCTATCAAGACGGGCTGAAATGTGAGTAGCGCATGTTTTATTATTAGTCCATGTATATAATCCCTTATTTCATTTAAAATCAATGAGATCCCAGAACTTGATCAAATCCTCAACCAAAGGAAGCAGTTGATCTCAACTGATATTACCTCCTCTTTTTTCTTTTGAGTAAAAAACCAAGTTTAGATATCCAGCTATAATGTTTGAAGGAGAATTGGATTCCATAAAATCATATAACGAATGCCAACACTCTTTCTTCTCAAGAGGATGGACAGGAAGATAAAGGCTAAACAAGGCAACATAAGTCTTATCTAATTTAGAGCAAAGCTCAGTATAAATCCAATGTTGTGCTTCAAAAAAACTTACTTGTTGAAAGGTTTCCTTTGACCAGACCGTGGCAAGCCCTCCTGAGGAGCCCCTTGCACTTATAGCCTTTCCTAAATTTAGTTTCCATTTAATACATGTTAAATCAAGAAGAGTTTCCCCTTCAATTTTTGTTTCTTGAAGCAAAAGGATATCTGGAGTTTCTATTTTCAAAATATCTTTCATAGCTCCAGGTTTCATGGAATTCCCCAAACCTCTGCAATTCCAAGAAACTATTTGCATTATCTATTTTAATGGAAGTCGAAAGACCTCCCTTGGGTGGCCTTGTTCTGGTATTCTGTCCAATTGACATTTCTAGAGTGGTTTGGATTCCCTACATTTTTTGCCTCTCTGCTTCTTTTTCTCTTGCTTCCCTAAGGGATTTCCTCCCTGCCTTTTTCGAAGGTCTTTCGAATGTCTCATCTTTCGATGAGCCGGACAATTCTGAAGGTTTCTTCCTTATCACATCAGCATAAGAGGGTGAATAACCTCTAGCTAGGGAACCCGAGTGTGCTGGAAGAATTCCTACATTAACTTCCTCAATGACTGTAGAAAGGGGTTGTTGATCCCTATATTTTGTAGAGACAAGAGGATCTTCTAAAGTGCTAATAATTTCAAAAGGGTTCAAAGGTGCTTTTGCCCGAGAAGAGGTTGTAGTCCCTTCCGCCTGAGGTTGGTCTGAAATTTGTGCACTGGATCCTGTTGATGCACCTTTAACTCTAGATTTGTTGATTTGCTTTGTCAAAGCCTGTTTCTGGACCTTTGTCCATTGATCTCCTTTTTCCTTCTCCGATTCATCCTCAACCTTATTTTTCCAATGCCTCACAAAGTGGCCATATCCATGGCAATGTCTGCACTTAAACGACAATTGTTCGTAGTCCACTTATACATAAGACCATTTTGTTACTATTAATTTGATGGCTTTTGGAAGCCCTATTTCTAGATCAACCTCTACACAAATTCTTGCATAAGAGAACTGGTCCTTCATATCTGCTCTATCGATGTATTTTACAAGAGTGTTCCCAATTGCTTCTAAAGATTTGGGGCTCCAGCAGTACAAGGGCAGTTGAGGGAGGCGTACCCAAACTAGGATGATCAAAGGAACATCTTGAGCTATATCAAAGTCTAGCATCCATTTATTCAAATATAGACCCTGGGGGGCCATGAAGTATGGCTTGTTCCTAAAGATGAGGTTTCTGTCTTCAATGCTTTCAAAGATGAAGACGAAATAACCTTTCCCGACAAAATGACTTTTAATTCCTTCTGAGTCCAGCGAACACCAATTCCTCTGCACCCATGATTCTATGGCTCTTGAAGATGGCCATAAGCCAGTAAGTTGACCTATAAGACCCCGTTCAACAAGATTTAAAGTAGCACGACACAGTTCTTTCGCCAGGAGAGCAACAGTCAGAATGGCCTCCAATTTCTTGATGAATTTATGCTATGAGGCTGTGACAGGGCGCTTACAGCAAGCATCTATCAGTTTCTTGAAGGCAAAGAGCTCGGTGGAAAAGGAAGGGGGAGGCTCAATGCCCCCTCCTGGGGCCATGATGACGAACAATAGGAGAACGTGAGCCAGCGCTCCAAGATCCTGATCCTTGTGAGAGTTGAAGCACTCATGCAGCTAAGCGGTGCTAAACCAGGGAAAAATCAAATTGCAGAGATAACTCCCGAATCAACAAAGCTGCCTATAAAAATCAAAGAATAGAACTGGTCTTGAGCTAGGGATCACGTCCAAGCCACCAGTTCCTACCAATATCTGTGTGGGAGACGAACCAGAGCAAAGGATGATTGATCAGTCCAAAGGAAATTTTCAAAAATCTTCTTGAAGCAAAAAAAAAAATCATGATTCCTTAACCTGATTCCAATGGTTTTATTGGTTTTATTCATTATTATAGTTTAAGGTTATTAAAGAATTTTGTTTTTGTATAATTTATTTTAGAGTGTTAAGAATATACAAATTAAATGTTTCTTTTTTTTTAGCTTATAATATATAGGGTTTTTTTATTTATAATACTTTATAGTTTTAAGTTAGTATCCTAAATTGTTGTTTGTTTATGTTTTTAAATTTTATATTCATAGGTTTTATTAGTATAATGTAGAAATCGGGGTTTTAATGTAAAACTATCATGAACTATAGCTTTAGGATTTAGTACTTTAAGTTTAGGTCCAATTTTAAATTTGTTATTATTATTAATTGTGTTTATATTTTATTAAAATTTGAAATTATATTAAGGTTTTGTTAAAAAATAGTTTAATGTAATAATTAAGAGTTTAATGTAATATTTATGAATTATAGATTATGATTAAATTATTTAAGTTTAGTTTTGAAATATTGTTTAATAATTTTTAATTGTATAATTAAATATTTAAAGAATTAGAAAAGAATGTTGTAAAATTATAATTGTTTCTAATTGAATGATTTTCATTAGTAGCGTTTTTTTGGTAAGGTTTATCTTTCAATAGAGTGATGATATGCATCCAAGATTTACTTAATTTCCACCCATCATCCCGATTGATGTTTAAAGGGTGCTTCTCGATTTCGATGGCTTCTCTAACGCGTCTTTTTGTGTAGTGGTCAATGCCAACAATAACCTTTGCGTCCTCTATGCAGATGTGGTGTTTGGAAGTTACAGAGTCCTCAGCTAGTGTCGATTTCTTGGTGCGTCCATGGATAATGTCAGCACTGTGCTCTTTTAGTCTTAGTTGGATAAAGCAACCTATTTCACCGACATAAACTTTTCCACAAGTGTAAGGGATATAATAGACTCCTTTGTTTCTCTTCGGGTCGGCTTGATCTTTTGCGTGGTCAAGGAAGCTTCATAAAGTGTTAATGGGGGAGAAAGCGACCCTAATTTGTTTCTTTCGTAGGATATTAGCAATTTTATCAGTGGTCCCTTCTATGTAGGGGAGATTAATGGTCTTAGTGATTTCGTATTGCTTAGATTTTTGTTTTGGTATGTGTGATCTTCTTATGGTGTCTTCAATTTGGTTATTGTTATAACCATTACTAATGAAAACCTCTGTTAAGTGTTTCAGTTCTTGGTCTAGGTGAGCCAGATCAGAGATCCGTTTGGCCCTTGTGACCAGGGTATTAAGGACACCAATCTTCTGAGTAGGGTGATGATGAGAATCTGCATGGATGTATTTTCCGTGTGTGTTTTCTTGCGATACACCTGATGTGCCAGTGATCCATCCTCATTTCTAGTAATAAGAACATCTAGAAAAGGGAGCCTATTATTGTCCTTAGTTTCCATAGTGAATTTTGATGTGTTCAGATTGGTTATTCATGTGTATAAGGAAGTCGTCAAGCTTATCTTTTCCATGGGGCCAAATAAAATTAGTGTCATCAACATACCGTCTCCATTGTTCTGGTTTGTAAGCAAAGGAGTTGATGCCTTTTTCCTCGAAATGTTCCATGAAAAGGTTTGCTGCAACTGGGGATAGTGGGGAACCCATGCCAACGCCGTGGGTTTGCTCATAGATATCACCACGAAAACTGAAATAGTTAGAACCTAGGCACACCTTTACTAGGTTGGTTGTTTCTTCATCCGTAAGTTCCTTTATAATGTCAAGAGCTTCATCAACTTGTATTTTTGTGTAAAAAGAAACCACATCGAAGCTTGCTAGGATATTTGATTCTCTTATATCCATAGTTTTGATGTTATGTATAAAGTGAGATGAGTCTTTAATGAAGGATTGGGAATGAGCTACCAACGATTTGATTTTACCTGCAAGTAACATGGCTAGCCCATAGGATGGTGAGCCGATAGTGTTGATGATTGGTCTTAGTGGTCAACCATCCTTATGTATTTTCGAGAGACCATATATGCATGGAATGATGGGATTCTTTGGAATAATTTTCTTTTTAGTGTTGTCAGCCAAGGAGGAGTTTTGGATCGCTCTTGTTATTGCCTTCATGATTTTGTTGCTGGGGTATTTGGCCACCTTTTTATAGCTGTCACTTAAGAGGTGTGCAATCATCTTCGTTTGGTAGTCATTGGCATCCAGGAAACAAAATATAAAATTAAATGAAAAATACAACTCATCGTCCGCACACCGACCACAAACGTAAAAACTGACCCAACATTTTACATTCCTTACCTCACATCTATTAATTTATTGAAACCTTGGGTCAAAAAAGGCAAGGTGAACACCTTTATCGTATCTCCTGATGATGGGTTGAACTATTTTTCCCGAAACGTCGAGAAATTCAAACACCTACCACAAGATTCCACATTCTAAACAAAATATTATCATGTTCATATAATCTCACGAGACAAGTCTGTAAATATACTATCTTGAAAAGGTATGGTAATTTCTAGTACATTAACTCCTTCCGGTAAGAATCTAACTATCAAATATTTGTTTGGTGTTGGCATTAAGGAGTTGAATTTTGTGGTCAAAACTTCATCATCAATGGGTGTCTAGTTACCTAGTATCAGTAGAAATGGTAGTAGACTAATGACGTATACTAGCTTGAATACTAGTAATCCCGTATGATTAGTAAGATTGATATACGCTATACAAAAGGAATATACTCCAATACCTCTATTTGATAGCATATGAAACAAGAGCTTAGTGTGATGAATCATACTATAATGAAAAATTTATATTAAGGGAAAAAAGAAGCTTAGATAAAATATAACATTTTCCAAGTAGTAATATTGGGTGGGTTGAAACCATAGTAGTATTAGGTGTGATTTGATCATCTCATAAATCAAAGTTGAGTTTTGTATGTCAATCTCACGTATTGTTTAGATCTCATCTCCATAAGGCCCTTGAGGTTGTAATCCATCCTTGCACTACTGATATATGTCTAAGATTATCCCCATAATGCTATCAAATGGGTCACAACATGCCCATAATTTTTTATTGAGGTTAGATTGTGCCCAGGTCTGCTTGAACACATCCTTTCTTGCCCATAGGTGCATAAATAGTCATTTCTCAATATGGCTCTATCATCAAGGATGTTGGATGATACCTCTATTGTATAACTATACAGCATATCTAACATGACATTCACATTGGAGGAATGCATGTTTTGGATATAATACATTTATTAAGTCATCTATTTCAGAGCCACATCCAATGCAAATTGTTAGAGCCTAATCTCATCACCTTAATGGGTGTAGGTTAAAGTGGCAGAACAATCGATTAGATTAGTGGGTTATTCCATCATGAAACTCTGCCTATTTTGTCCATTATGTATGGCATGTAAATTAATAGGTAGCTTGTTGTACCTTCAAATGGTTAAAACACCTTTTGATGAGGTTAAGAACTTGTTGTAGACTTATGCTTGTAGAAGTAGCCAAAGATTCACCAAGTAGGAAGTAGAACCTGTAATTATGAAGCATGGAATTGGCACAAAGCCTCAAATGAAACAATGAAAACTAATATTCATATCTAGTAACGCTCATAAGTGGCTAACGGGAATGAAAATATACCATAAATTTCATTAAACTAGTTTATTCATTAAAATTTCCTTGAGATTTTAGTCATTGTCCTTTTACACTAAAATTATAGAAATAATCTCCTCTGATGAATTTGTGAGTAGTTTAATAAATTCAAAATCTGACACGTAGGAGGGTCCCATTTAAACTTAACATCTTTCTAAGCATCCAAGGAAATACAATCTAAAATAAAACATGTTGAAATACAATCATTTAATTAATGGCGTCATTCTTGATTTCAACATGTTAAAATACAATCATATTATTAATGGCATCTCAACCTCGATGCCATCTTCTTACACATTACCAAAGCACACACCAAGTCATCATGCCATCATCCATATTCAAGCATACACAATCATACACGAGCATAAACCATAAATAAACAATTGACACCTCAAGATCATAGTCATTGTGCTCATATAAAAAGGTGTTGTACACAACATTTGATATGCACAAAACAAGTAAAATGTGTATCTTATCATTTGCATTCAAAGTTGTTTTTTACACTCGTATTCATCATAATTAAAGCATACCCAATCATCTTCCCCACACAGGCACCCTCGTGGCCTATTGTATTATTCATCCTTTGGCACAAGAATATTGAGTGCATCATCAAATTCCTTAACATCAGTGAATGGTTGTGCCGCTTTTAATTGTGGTTGACTAGTGGTCAAGGCGAAATGATGCCATGGGTCTCCCATAGTTCTCTTTAGCCACGATCAATTCTTTTTTGATTTTGGTATGCCAATCGTAGTTCAAAGGAAAGTAGTTGCTAAGGAGGCTTATACACATTTTATTTGTGGACCGGACATATCTAGGAATTATCAATGTGATTGTGCATCATTCATTTAGGATCATGTTTGCAATCATGTTGCATTTTTATCACATTCACCATGGGTGATAAGAACAACTAGAAGATACGATGAATCAACATAATGGTCATAAGGCAAATAATCCACAATGTAGGACTCTAATGTTACTTGATTCATTATGGCTCTACACATTTTTTTCTTGACTTCTTATGTGTAAGTAGGAAATCTACGTAGATCTCATTCAATACATGAAAGAGTGTTTTCAATCTATAATGCAAAAAACTAGAGTATGCACTTGATTACATAAACCAAAGTATGCACAAAAATCAAATTATGTGACACCAATAGGTTTATGGTATCGTTATATTAGTGAATTGTACCTAGGTTTATGGTATCATCCGCTAGGTTTATGGTATCATCCACTAGGTTTATGGTGTCATCCTATAAATGAAGCCTATAGGAATTTAGGGCCAAACATGATGCCTTACATCACCACAATTTAACTTGATATGAAATCCTACCAAGGAAATATTAGAAATGGTGCCCATATTTGTATCAAAGGATTATAATTACCCATAGAGCCATTTACGATGATATTGTTTAGTTGTTATAATTCTAGTATTGTTTGTACTTTATCACCATAAGAGAAATGCAATATTTAAATAGAGTTCAATCCAATTCC
Organism: Pseudotsuga menziesii; assembly: GCA_001517045.1. Lineage (NCBI taxonomy): Eukaryota > Viridiplantae > Streptophyta > Pinopsida > Pinales > Pinaceae > Pseudotsuga > Pseudotsuga menziesii. The sequence goes on from LPNX010383403.1 coordinate 78,312, forward strand.
AACTTATTTTGAACCTTTAATGATTGTTCCGACAAGACAAGTTGTTGTGGATGAGGAGACAATTATGGATTTGCTTGGAGCTAATTATATTATGGGTGGAATTAGAGAGGCAATTGGTGCACAACCTTCTAATGAAGAAGTTCATATGATGGAACCTTTTGTTGAACAATTAGACATTACTAAAACTACCCATGAGCATGTCCACTCTCCTCCCAAATTTTACTTGTAATTTCAAGAAGGGGTAAGAACTCCCATAACTAGGAGGGTTGATGTTTCCAAACTATTGGATCAAATTTTGGTTGTGAGGGAGGACCAATTACCAAGATTGTTTGCTTCCCTAAGTGATCGGTTTGAAAATTTATATAAAGGGCCTCTTATTCTTGACAAGTAATCTCATCATGATTTTGGGTTTGGGACCTTCATCTACTCCTACTTTCTTGCGATGTTGCCTACACTATGGCATTGTGTCATAGTTTAGGTTGTAGGGCCTATAAAGCCTTATATTTGATGATAAGGGGACATGGTACCAAATTTAACTAGCCAACTCTCTCATGTTGCTCCTAGATCCCCTATTCTTCTTCTATAATCTAGAGTGGGTATACCAAAATATTACAAAAAAAACTAATAGGGAATATACCTAAATCTTTTTGCAAAACCAGAGAATCCAAGCCTTCAAAATAATGCTAAAGACTTTGTATTGAAGAATTTTAAAAGACTTCATTTTGAATAATGTTAAAAAAAATTGACAGACTAGAGAGGAATGGATGGGTACCACAGATCGAAGCTCTCAACGAGTTCAATCCATCTCAGCTTTGGTGATGCAGAGCACCTATCCCTTAATGACCCTCTCCAACCCTTTTGTAATATAACTCAAACTCACCTCGTATTCTTGTCTTTCCAGTAGCGATCTTTAAGGGATAAATTAGAGTGCCAAACTATATCTATACAGTCTTGATCTGGGTTATGAGTGAAGGCAAGATGGTCCTATATTTTTATTTTGGTTTTTATGGTAGCACAGTGTTAGCTTTTCCTGTAGGAAGAGGGGAGTCACCTCCTATGGAAGAAAATAGATCTCTAAGGCCTGCGGACCCTTCATAGAGAGTAAGTAGTGAGGTTTGCATACCCACATATAGAATAAACGGTGGGGCTTGTGTACCCATCCTCCGCCTATGTATTACACTAAATCTTAATATGGACATTCATTAGTAATATAATTCATGTGTCATGTAAAGTGTGTTTCTCTTATCTTATATATCTTCTTTGTTAGTGTTGCTGCTCTATTTTTCAGGTTTCATATTGTTGAGTTCCCTGTAGCTAAAATATCTACATCATTTGAGTTCTTTTAGGATCATTTGATAGTTATGGGAAGACCTTACGTGAAGAGGAATAGTCTAGTTGTAGTAGGCAGAAGCCAAACCCTTATGGTTAGGGTAAGGCAATGGTACATGACCTTAATTTGTCAGAGGGTATCAAGCTCTAAACCAAAACTGACAAAAAATAGAGGAATCCCTACACTGAATGACATTAAGCAAGGAATTGATTTTTAACAGTTCATTGCAAGAAAGGATCGAGGTCAATAAGAGGTAGATCACTCACCTGATTTGGAGGCATGGTCGCTCTCCCTAGTTTTCTCATGTGATATGTCTGTACCATCTTGCTCCCTTCGTTGTCTCTACCTTTTTGCTCCCTTCTCCATCTATGAGTCATGCATCAGTCGATTTGTTATGTTCTTCATGGTTCTCACTACCAACAATTTGAGTAAAGCATCAACCACTCTAGTATGCTCCGCAAGGGAGGAAAGGGAGGAAGGGGAGTGTGGTTAGCAGTGTTTACAATCGGGAGGAAGGGGATTGTGATTACTAGTGTTAACGAGCAGGAGGAAGGGAGGAATGGGAGTGTGGTCAACACGAGAGGGATCGAGGTAAGTTAAATTATACGTTCTTTTACATTTTATTTTTGCTTATTTAACACACACACACACACACACTAAAAAATGAAATTTATTTAAAAAAAATTAAGCATTCCTTGATGATGTTAGTGGTGATGACAATGATGACACAATTTTTAGTGATGATGATGATGTTGATGACTACGTCATCGTCGTCTCTGTCATCATCATGGCTATCATCGCCATCATAGAGATGGCCGTCATTGTCATCATAAATATGGTCGTAATTGCCATCATCATCATCTATGTAACTGGCCAACCATCAACCATAATTAACCATATTAATCAACATTAACCATTGTTTACCTGATTTGACCATATTGACAACCTAAACCATATTCAATATTGATTTAACATGTTAAGTACTACATTGAATATATGTTAATTACCCTTAGCTCATTGACCCACCAATGTCATACCCTCTTATCCTCGAACCCATTTGGAGAGTATCTGAATGATCATATAGCTCACAAGCCTCATTACCTAGTCGGTTTTAGCCATCCTTGACCATATTAACCATTGTTACCCACTATTGACCATCGTTGGCCATTATTGTCCATAGTTCATAACAATTATTCATGGTTGACCATCATTCATTGAGGTTTATCTGGTAACACAACCACCCATAATCCTCTAATTTATATTGTCCTATGTTGGCAAATGTTAACAATTAGTCAACATTGATATGTTGCCACAACTAGCCACCTAACCCTAACCCAAATATTATCCCACTAACCACATAATCCAATTCAAATGCAAATTAAATTATCCCATCATGTCTTATAATGGAAGTAGCATAACAATTGGATTCACAAGAATTGCAACCAATAAATAATTTGAAGACATCTTACGTTTATGTTGTACTAATGTGCAGATGTCTGAATTTCATCAATAAACTAAGTACATGGAAATTGAGATGTTTGTTGGGTTAAATTCAAAAATAGAAAGGTGTTTTCGATAAGACGTGCAATTTATGCCTTCATTATAGAAAAAGACGTCGAAATTTGCACCCGAATGTAGTAGTGTAAGGAATGACACTCTATTGTGTTGTGAGAGGATGACTTATGGAATGTGAAATATTTACTTGTGGGGGTGGGTTGTGGAAATTAGAGCAGAAGGTGTACCCATGGGAGAGCTATGTTATGAAGTGGGGAACTGAGACAAAGAATGAAAGGGAATCAAACATTTCCCTATTTTCTTTTCAGCAGCTGAAGCATACTGAAAATCCAATGAAAGAGAAGAGATATGCACCAAATAAACTTCCTAATGGAGAGAGAGTAGTAAACTAGAATTAAATTTATTTATTAGTGCTTGCTCTACATTTGAAACATAGAGCTACACCTAGAGTTTGTAGAATATTCCAATGTATTGTTGAACTACCTGTGTGGAAAGGTGATGGAGTTGAAGCCAATGTGCCCAAATGCTCACCACATATCCTATTGGATAGAAACACTCTCAAAATTTAGTGCATAAATAGTCATGGGTATTGATTCTGCTAGAGGGCAATCGATTAATCCTCTCCACATTGAGTTCCATGCAAATGGATTATATGATATCACTTATATGTTTGGCATGCTTCTACCATTAGGTAGCCAATCCATATAGAGGGTAGGTTTCCAAGGTGACTTTGTTTCTATTTGGCAACATGATATGATACTGAACCTATGAAAAGGAAGCTCATATCCAAGCCTCAACCTAATCTCCATTAATAACACTATAAATTGTAACAAGGTCAATATAAAGTCCCAACACAATCCAAAGGTAAACTAAGATGTGGTCTTGTTTGACTTCAAATCTTGTAGTTATGTAGCCAGATTATGTATCACTTGGGTGTGCTCTTGGAGAATTTTATTCTAATGATGAACCCCTTGGAAGGGATGGAAAGGGTTCAAATTTGAACACTCCAAGGGGCTAAATTAGTGATCAAACTAGACACTGGGCCAACAAATGTTCTCATCATAAGACTTGAAATTGGTTAAATGCTTCTCCTTTCCATCGCGTGGCTCGCGCATGAGACCGCTGATCCAACTCTAATTTCATTATATTCGTCAGACCTTGGCCGAGTTTAAGCAGACCTCCACTACCTACAATGATATCCTCCAATATTTGATAAAGATTGCAAATTTGTTTTCTCAGTTTCTCACAAATTTATCATCAGATTTCTAAGTGCGGTTTCTAACAGCAGTATGTTGCCTATTGCCTTCTTACATTGCCTTCTTACATAAGGGTTTGGTTTTGTGGAATGAATCGAATTAAGCTGGAAACGTCATCCTCTATATATACCGTCTCTTCATCAAGATATTTTTACCGACTTCTTTATTTATCTGTGTAACCGAATGAATACTGAGATTTCCAGAGCTAGGGTATTGGTTATCAGCCCCAGTGATGTTTTGATGCAATTCAGATGCCATCGGTAACTTCAATTTAATGTGAAGATTTGTCTGAATCAGAAAATGATATTTTGCTGTGCGATTGTCACATCTTGTTTTCAATTTGCAAGGACATTTTACATACTACATTCTGTACATAGATACTGTTATTTTGAAATTGATGGTTCATTCTAGAAACCCTTTTGAGGTGAAAATAATTTTAAGCGAATCTGGTGTACTTGGGCTTTTGGGTTGTAGAAAGCCAAATATCCATTTATTGCAGGGGAAATATTGGTTGTTAGAATTTATCATTTTTCAAAATTTTCAAAAAATATGAAAAATTTGTGAATTGAAAATGGATATTCATCGGAAATATCATAAAACGAGGGTGCATCTATTTTAGAAAGACATGAAAATATAAGAAAATGAAGGACAGAGAAAGTTTCACTGCCAGATTTCTGTAATTTATATTTTGAGGTTAATCAATATTTGCCAAGGCTGAGGTGCCCGAAAAATATGCTTTTCAAAATTATCCTCGATCCATTGTGTATATTAAGATTATTGATAGCCTTAAGAAGGCACATACTGAAGATCTTCGGTGTAGAGCTTAAATATGCTACACTGACACATTTATGTTTGCATTGACAGTTCCAAAAGTTGAGACTGTTTTGGCGAAATGGCTGGACATGGTAGGGAATTTTCACACACTACCATTTTCTGAAACAGTTTTTTTCCTATTTGCCTTTCGTGACACTATTTTCCGAAATATATTTGTTCTTCCTCGCTTTATTCACAAAAGGATTAGAAAGTGTATTTGCATTTTCTAACCAGATTTTTCTGTTAGATGAGGCATGCATTTATAATATTATATTCCAAAAAAGTTGCGTTAGAGGGCATGCAACTGGTGTAAACCCACTATTGGAATGATAACTGCTTTATTTCTCGAGACAACAGTTGCAGATTCTATCACTAATTTCTTTTTCTATTGCACAGGTGACAAACATCGACATATCAAGAGACAAAAAACTTCTAAAAAGGTTTTTCCCGCTCTTAGCATTTTACCTTATAAGTGAAAGTTAACAAGTATGTTTTACTACTGAAACAATAATTGAATTGGATTCCTGATTAATGAATGTTCTCCCATGTAAAGGTTCTAATGAGCTGCCTTAACTTTTTTCAGACTGCTAGCCTAGTCATCCATCTAAATATTTCAGCATGGATGTTTTAATTTTATATTTGAGCATGTAACCAAGCACCCCACCCTCCAGCTCGTAAGCAAGTGTAAGATATTCCTCATGGTTCAGAGCCTCAAAAACAATTGGCTCACAAAGAGTGAAACATGTCGCAAGTGGGATTTGAAATGATGGGGAGGATAACAGTTCTGTTCCCTAACCACCTGAGCTAGACCCGATTGACATTTTAGCATGGATGTTATGGTCAAGTATTTTCCATTTTCATCATTTGTATTGCTAGCAATCTAAGTCACCTGACACGAAGACACGGGACACGGAGGACACGGAAAAACGAGTATCCGACACGGACACGGCGACCCCCGGAACCAGGACACGGAGGACACGTTATATATAATATTAAAATA